>CM031236.1:118855364-119455364 GCA_018340775.1 Taxus wallichiana var. yunnanensis
ATTCGATAAATCCTTAGAATGAATGAGATACAATGGTAATAGCTTACTCCTTAATTTTCTCTCTAGTGGCCAAAATGTGTTTTTGCCAATAAATCAAGTATATATAATAAGGAGAAATCATTCAAGTGAGGTTTTCATTGAAATTTTAATAGGCTAGGCCTATCTCTCATGTAAGTTTGCACAATAGGGAAAAAGTATTTTCCATCATGTCGTCGTTAGTTTTAACGGAATAGGTAACAACGTAGTATGATGTATGAGCATCAAGGACCAAGACATAATAAGGTCATATAAGACCATAATACATGTTCATAGGTGTGAGAATGAATGAATATGTTGTAAAAAGTGAATGAGTGCTTGTAAGAGAGTTGTAGGAGTGAATTTGACATAATAAAAGAGTAATATTGGCAAAATAAAGCCATGTCATCATGTAATAGTTGTCTTGTATGGATTACATGAGAGTATTAGGGTGATCTACACGTGATTTATATGTTGAGGAAGTTTTGAGTCTTCTTAGGAGTATGAGTTGGCTTAGGAGTCAGTTTAGGAGCTTGTTAGAGTCCTTATTTAGCAAATTGACACCTATTTCATAGGTGATTCGAAGAGAAGGAGACATAACAGAGGTTCTCAAAGGTTGTAGAAGATGAATAATGAAGAATAAAAGGAATGATGATGTTTTGGAAAAGAGGTTTGGTCCTGTTTGCACGAAATTTGCATGTTTCCCATGAATGTGCATGAGAATCCTGGCAGGGCAACAAGCTAGAAACCCTCAGTACCTTTTAAATGATGCAAATCTCCTGTCTATTAACATGGGAAGGTTCTACAGGTGATGAGGAATGCCATCATGATTTTTGTAAGTTTTGAAATTGCATAATTTAATTGTTATAGCCATTTGAAGGCTCTCGGGCCCGATCTAGGGCTCAGTATAACTTTTTATTGCGTGGATGAAATTTCTTGAAAATTTCACAATACCTCTATCTTGATGTGATCTACCAACTATCCAAATATTGTGGGGAATGGTTTTTGTAGCTCAAAATATAGATGACTGCGTTTTTGAGTTATAACAAGGAATGTACAGTGTATAGTTAGACAAGGAAACAAGTAGTTTTTGCATTACAACATGATAGATCATGATCCTAGATTGTTATAGAAGGTGGAGCTAGGTATATTTAATGTGTTGGAATGATCATAGGGGTGAATCAATGAAGCAATTACCCTTATTGCATATAAAAATGACCGTGTAGGCTTAGGCTTGTATTGGGCAACAAAGGAAGACTACAACCAAAAGGAGTTGGGCATAATATGATGAAAATACAATGCATGAAGGTTTGGAGGGCATCTATCTAGGTATGAATAACATATTTGAATACTTATAAGGAGAAACCTTCAATGATATTGCCTTCATTTTGTGTAAGACATGACTATGGGACTGGTAAGACCTCTAGAAGGCTTATCTAAATGTTAATATCCAGAAATCAGACTGGTAAATGCTTAATTTAAGGAGCTAGAAGAATGATAAAGATCTAAAATTTTTTGTGGAGAGGGTTATAACATATAAAGACCTTGTGTAAAAATTTGGAGTCCTAAAACAAAGACCCAGAAAATTTATGAAGGATTTAGGACTGTCCCAAACGAGTTAGTTTCTCAAGAGCAAGAAATAGAAAAAATGAGATAGAGGGAGTTAGACAAAAATTTAAGCCATGAAACTTTAGGAGCAAGGTTTTATGGTAAAATGAGAGCCAATGAATCTTGTTAGACCTTCTGGGTATTCATGAAACTCTAAATGTTAGGATAGAGGAGTTGAGTTAAGATGGTGCACCATTTTGGTATCAGAGCGGATGATACCTCTCTTATTTGTTTGATTTGATTGTTAACATTGTATGATGAAGAATGATATGCAAGGATTGTTGAAGGAAATCCAATAATGAAGGCCTAAGAGAAAAGGAAATCCAAGAATGGCTTAGAAGAGCCAGTAGAGCTCAAGTGGAAAGAGGAAGAACATTGTTTGATCTTGGGGTGGAAGAGACTCAAGAGGAAAAATGGAAATGTTGTTAAGGAAAGAGTGGGACAATAGGATACATGACAGTATCAAGAAGAAAACAAGCCTCCAAAACTAGAAAGGTATGATTAGCATTGATTTTGATAAGGAGATAGTTAATTTGAAGAAAGATCTAGCTAGAATTAGAGATATGGCTAAGTATTGGATGTAGATACAAATCCAAGGAGATGGATGGAGGATGAGGAAGAGAGTGAAGTGGCCATTGAAGTTGCTTATGGAGAAGAGGAGGAAAAATAATATTTCCACCAAGAGTAAAGCCCATGGAGGAAAGAAAGTGAAAAAGTTTGCTAGGTGAGCAACATGAAAGAGAAGTTGTGAAGGAAGTTCTCATTTTGGAGAACAAGAGAGAAGTGCAGAAAGGAGATGAAGTGCCAAAAAGAGCACTTGAAAAGGAAATAATTTCCATGAGAGAGGCATTCATGGGAACCTTGTGGTCCCTTATTTATATTGTTAATGTTTTCTTTGAATGGTTACATGCAGGTTTAGACAATCTTGTGAAGAAGGTCAAGAGAAAGGCCTTAAAAATTGAGAACGTTGGTGCAGGAGAAGTCACCAAGCACACAAGTAGATGTGCAAGAAGAATGGAAAAGAAAATTTCTATTGTTTACCTTGAAGAAAGCATACATGAGAAGTGTATTGAGGACCTTGAACCAATGGAAGATGAAGAGGAATTATATGAAGCCATGGAACATGCAGAGAAAGCTAGTGACCAGCCATGCATGCAAGAGGAAGAAAGTGTAAACAAACAAGAAACCAAGAAAGGCAATGAACCCATGGAGCATCCTAGAAAAGAGGTAAAGCTGAATGCAAGATTAAATATTTCTAATAAACACATAGCTGCTGATATACAGGTTGGAGGAAGAGTGAAGGCATCAGGTAAAACAATTGGCCATGAGAACACAGTGCCCAGATGGATGGTGAAGCACACACCCAAGCAAGAAAGGAATGAAAGGGCAGGTTTGAGTTTCAGTTCTGATTTTACTCATACAGTTTGGTAAACATGCTAATGAACAAGAGAATGAAGAACCAAATGAGATTGACCTTGCATTGATAGCACAAGAGCATGGATATATAGTGCCTAAATGGCAAAAATCAGTTTCTCAAGAAAATGCACAAGTGTGGGTGTCTAAGAGAGTGAGAAAATGTGGTGAAACATCTCAAGGAGATGTAAAGGATGATAGAAAACATGGGAGCATAAGGGAAGCACCTAAGAGCTTATGGAGGAAGGTGGAAGCAAAGTCAAAAAAAAAGAACATGAAGAGGAAATGGTGAGTATGCAGGAAGCACTCCATGAACCCAAGAAGTATACAAGGGAAATGAAAGGTAAAAAAATTTTTTTTGATGATTGGTGTGATGATAAGCATGAGTATAGTTCTGATTTACCCTCTAAAAGTAGCTGGCATAATGAGACATGGACTGATTTGTCTATAAAGACTAATATGCAACAGGGTGAAGGTGACCAAGAAATGGTGGAGACTGAAGACATGGTGAATGTGAGTAATGGAAGTTTCTTGAAACAAGAAGGAATGGGAGAATGTACTACTGAAAAATAAAGACTTGAGAATGAAAACAAAACTCTAGTGCCCAAATATGATGACATCAATGATGGGCTAGATGAAGAAGCTTTGAATAGAGAGCTAGAGAAGATAGAGAAATTGTTCAATCCATCTAAAGAACTGTATGAAGAGCTGAATGAAGGTGGAACCATGTTGGACCAGATAGAGAAAGAGGAAAAGCAAGAGGAGAAAACAGAATGGGGAAGGCCAAATTGAACTTGGTCATTGAAGAAGCAAATGGAGAAAAGGAAGAAAAACAACCAAGAGACATTCAAGGGGCTGAATGGTCTCAAGTTTTTACATCTAATCTTTCCTTTGATGTTTTGAATGCAGGTATAAACTATGTAAAGGTGAATGAAGTTACCAAATCAACAAGCAACCTCATGAAACAAGAAAGTCAAGAAGAGCAAGAAGAATTTGAAGACATGAATCCTAGTGAAGCACAAGAAGATGAACTAGAGCATTGGACACTTGTAGTAGAGAGAAGGAGATGAGAAGAAGGAAGCACAAGAAGAAGGAGGAGGCATCCATGGAGACCAAGGAGTCTCAAGTGACTCTTTCTAATTGTTTCTCTGAGTGGTTGTATACATAGAGGCCATAGAGTTCCAAGTTGAGGCACTTGAAGGTGAAGAAGCACCAAAGTATGATTTTGAATACATAAGTATGGAGCAGCTGCAAGAAGAACTAAAAGCATTAGAGGAAGTCATACATCAATCCAAGGAGGCTCATGCAGATAGACATGAAGATAAGACAAGTGAAGAGGTGGTAGAAGACAATTAGTTTTTAGTTGAGGAGGCATATGAACCTTCAAAAAGCATGTTGAGGAGGTAGATTTTTCAACATTGAAGACCTTCACTTCATTCCTAAGGTGAAGCAAGCCTATCAAGAGGCCAAAGATGAAAAAGAAAGAGGATTGTTGATAAAGCAAGTGGAGAAGACTATCAAGTCTTGTGAGAACATTCTTAGCAATGATCAAGGTTGTAACTACATGTTGTTATGAACACAAAACAGGGTTGACATACCTAGTGAAGAAGATGGAAAACCAACAAAGGGAAAACTTGAAGACAAAGACCATGAAGAGGAAGATGAAGCAAGGAGCAAGCAAGAAGAGAAGAATTAAGGAGAGAAAATGCAAGAGTAGATGGAGGAGACAAAGTATACAAGAAAATGCAATGAGGATGAACTGGAAGACAAGAAAGAAGAAAAACTATTTGAGCAAGAGCTCAAATTTCTTCTCTTAAGGGCACTCTGATGCAGGAGCATCAAGGACCAAGACATAATAAGGTCATATAAGACCATAATACATGTTCATAGGTGTGAGTGAATGAATGTTAAAGATGAATATGTTGTAAAAAGTGAATGAGTGCTTGTAAGAGAGTTGTAGGAGTGAATTTGACATAATAAAAGAGTAATATTGGAAAAATAAAGCCATGTTATCATGTAATAGTTGTCTTGTATGGATTACATGAGAGTATTAGGGTGATCTACACGTGATTTCTATGTTGAGGAAGTTTTGAGTCTTCTTAGGAGTATGAGTTGGCTTAGGAGTCAGTTTAGGAGCTTGTTAGAGTCCTTATTTAGCAAATTGACACCTACTTCATAGGTGATTCAAAGAGAAGGAGAAAGAACAGAGGTTCTAAAAGGTTGTAGAAGATGAAGAATGAAGAATAAAAGGAATGATGATGTTTTGGAAAAGAGGTTTGGTCCTGTTTGCATGAAATTTACATGTTTCCCATGAATGTGCATGAGAATCCTGGCAGGGAAGCAAGCTAGAAACCCTCAATACCTTTTAAATGATGCAAAGCTCTGTATGTTAACATGAGAAGGTTCTACAGGTGATGAGGAATTCCATCATGATTTTTTTAAGTTTTGAAATTGCATAATTTAATTGTTATAGCCATTTGAAGGCTCTCGGGCCCGATTTAGGGCTCAGTATAACGTTTTACTACATGGATGACATTTCTTAAAAAATTCACAATACCTCTATCCTGATGTGATCTAAAAACTACTCAAATATTATGGGGAATGGTTTTGTGTAGCTCAAAATATAGATGACTACGTTTTTGAGTTATAACAAGGAATGTATAATGTACGATAGTTAGACAAGGAAAAAAGCAATTTTTGCATTACAACGTGATAGATCATGATCCTAGATTGTTATAGAAGGTGGAGCTAGGTATATTTAATGTGTTGGAATGATCATAGGGGTGAATCAATGAATAAATTACCCTTATTGCATATAAATGCCGACTAATTGTGCAGGCTTAGGACTGTATTGGGCAACAAAGGAAGACTGCAACCAAAAGGAGTTGGGCATAATATGATGAAAATACATTGCATGAAGGTTTGGAGGGCACCTATCCAGGTATGAATAACATATTTGAATACTTATAAGGAGAAACCTTCAATGATATTGCCTTCATTTTGTGTAAGACATGACTGTGGCTTATCTAAATGTTAATATCCAGAAATCAGACTGGTAAATGCTTAATTTAAGGAGCTAGAAGAACGATAAAGATCTGAAATTTTGTGTGGAGAGGGTTATAACATATAAAGACCTTGTGTAAAAATTTGGAGTCCTAAAACAAAGACCCAGAAAAGTTATGAAGGATTTAGGACTGTCCCAAACGAGTTAGTTTCTCAAGAGCAAGAAATAAAAAAATGAGATAGAGGGAGTTAGACAAAAATTTAAGCCATGAAACTTTAGGAGCAAGGTTTTATGGGAAAATGAGAGCCAATGAATCTTGTCAGACCTTCTGGGTATTCATGAAACTCTAAATGTTAGGATGGACGAGCTGAGTTAAGTGTGAAATATCCCTTGTGGGATACCACTTTAAAATGCACAAAATATTGAAAACTAGCAGACCACATAAAATACTTATTTTACCGATTTTTATAGTAAGGACAATGAACTAAATAAAATATATATATCTCTAAATATCCATTTGAATTATTTGAAAATTTGAAGAGGGCTTGATATTATTATAAAGGACATAATAACATTGTTTTTAGATTTTTACATAAATTAAAATGCTACCGAGAGAAAAAGCACATGTGCCCTAGGCAAATTGGAAAATTCAGAGGCTCATAACTCTCCAAATACCAGAGCAGAAATTAAGGTTATTTGGAAATAACATTAACAAATAAAGGAAATAATATTTCCACCTTTAGATCTAGGAATGGTCAACTGGAAAACCCTCCAAATAAAGGTTGCACCTTCAAATATGAAAACGACCATCTGAAAAACCCCCAAATAAAGGTTGCAAGTCACCTCGCTTGGAATGGGGTCAAAAATAATGGAGGCACTTTCAACATGTTTCCACACCCAACCCAAATGGCTGCCGTGAATCTAATCTGGAGCCCCTTTGCTTATATTCCCCAAATGCCCCTAAGACCCTCAAGATCCTTCCTTTGAAACATCGATTAATGCCTCTGGTGCACGGCCCCGAAAGTGGCTCCAAAATGAAAGACTAGGGTAGATATCTCACTACCAAAGAATGCCCTGCTAGCTAGGGACGGGTCTCTCACCACGGAAGCTAGGGTTCCTGTGGGATTTGACTCCTAAGTTGTAGATGCTTGCAACAATAGCAAACGGTTGCACGAGAAGGGTCAATAAAATGTATATCAAAAGTGTCTTTCCTTACTCTCCCTGCTCCTTATATACTTATCCTCGGAAAATGAGCCCCAATAACCCTAGGCACATTTCATTCCATGGAGGGGCCAATAAAATGAAAGTAACTAAAGTTACTTTTTCCCTTTTAAGTCGCCATGGTCCAAAAGTGACCCCAAGTGCAAAACGTGGATATTAGTACCATGCGGCCCCTTCACAATAGCCCCCAACATCCACAACCCCTTGGGTATGACCCGGCTTGGACTCGACTTGACCCTTAGGCCTTTGGCATAGAAAAGGGGACATTACAGTCCTCCCTTCCCGAGAAATGCTTGACCCCAAGCATTATCCTGTCGTGTTCTGCAGAGGTTGAATACCACGCCGCAAGTTTCTCCACCTCGCCCTACAGTCAACTGATGATCGGTGTGATGCAAAGTAACCAAGACACCCCATGTAGTGATCATGCTCTCCATGCCATGTGGAGAACAATGTTTCTCCTAAAGTAGTATGATGCCCACACCGACTCTCCCTTGGTACCCATGCCGAAAGTGCCAATCTATCCAATCCTTGCCGATGTAACACTATCATCATGTGATCACTCACTGCCTCTCTAATCAACTCCTGTGTATGAAAGTTCACTTTGGATCCAATAGAGCCCCCGAATCCACCTGTGAAACAACCTGTATATGCACAAATGGTGCTAACTCTCCCACATGACCTGCACTCGTGTGAGAGTAAGGCTCCTCATAATGTATCTCAATGTGTCTCGTGGAGGAAAAGTCCTAAGACTCTAAGTAGACAGTCAACCGACAATATCGGCTCCACATAGTCCACCTCCTGCACTGAATGTGAACCTACTAAATAACCATGAGTCAATTTCGTCTCTCCACTGACTAACACATGGGTGAAGTGCTCACCGGGCATAGAAGCAGTAAAATACATAGGAGTGTTATCCAATGTTGATTCAAAAAATGATGAACCCGCAGGCTTTGACTTGTCACAGTGACAAACCGTATATGCCTGTATAAAGTTGGGGATATCCTCCCTCAACCTATGTCATATGAACCTCTCTGACATGAACTTTCATCACAACTCAAATGCCCAGTCACGGAAGGAAAATGCACATGTCGCAATATCTCCATCCTCAACCATGAATCTGACACAAGGCTCAATCTTCCCTGATAGAAGATCATCTCATCCTCAAATCTGTAGCTTTCATCCTGTATGTGACCATCTAGAATCTCACCAAGTGTGTCGGTTCTTGGAGTACTCAACAAAAAAATGAGGTCTCTAGTCTACCGAAACTTTAGATAACTAGCATAATGATAAGCTCAGATGATCTGAACCTGTAATCCCAATCTCAGTAATAGTCTCATGTGCAACATTGTTGGCCACACCTACATCCATCATACTCCACATTGATCTACAATAATAAAACTCCTCACCATGTCAGATTGTCCTCTCCATCCCCTCAGTTGTAACCATCCTTGGTGCTCCTACAAATACTCCCCTCAAAATCACATTCCTACCCTCAAACTTAAACTTCAGCTCTATCATCTGAAAGTTAGTCCGAAACTCACCAAGAGAGTGAAGCCACTACACTCCCAGTGCTATGTTGGTCACTCCCATTCCAACAATGTGGAAATCATTGGTAATTATATAGTTACCCATCATGATGCTCACTTATGGAACCCATGCGTGCACCTCAAAGACTCTCCATTGGCTACAACCCCGTTGAGGCCCTCAAAATCCTCTGTCTGTAGTCCTCACCTCTCAACCAATGAGGCATCAATACAGTTGTGGGTTGCCCCACTATCAATAAATACCCCAACACACTGACCCTGTATAACTCCTCTAATCCTAAATGCCTTATACATCAAAGTACTAGGCAATGTGGCTATAATCTTTCGAGGAAAATTCTTCTCCTACTGCCCCACATCAGCACTATCCAACGCAACCCCATTTCCATCATCCATCTTGCAAGTCTCTAACTCCTCACCTCTATCACCCTTTCTCTCCTCGAATAATTCAATTAATTGAGCCTTCCCTCTACCTCTTGCCTCAGTGGAGGCTCCCTCTATTGATGTTCATCTGATCCAGATGGATGTTCCCTTTTCTGACCGCGAGGTGGAGCCCTTGGCTTTAGAGTGGATAACTCCAAGTCCCAAGCTTTCCTAACAACCCCGTGCAAAGAAGAAGGTTCAAATGCCTTCACAAATCCAATGAAAGCATCAGTCAAACCTGCTATTAACCATGAAATCAACCTCCTCTCCATGACATTAGATACGATGATTGATAATCTCTGAAAATATGCAATGTATTGATTCAGGGGACCGATTTGTCTCAAATGAGTCCACTCCCTAAAATACCTGTCAGGCTCCCTCCTATAAAATTTTCTCCTCAGCCTCTACGCAAACTCGCATAAGTAGTAATGTGTACGTGTGTCCTGTGTAATCAACCCATGAAAATGTCCACTCTCACCTCTTTGACCCTGTTGTCCCATATTGCTATTTTCTCTGTCATTGTGACTTGTTGTTATACACATCCAACAGGTTGAAGATGATTAAAAATATTCTCTTACCCCTTTTAGCAATCATAGAACCCATGCTTGTACCTTGAGAAGTACTCTCCCTTCTTGCACCAAAGTCTCCAATGAAGAAATCATGCTTTGCCAACACTTATAATCCCAAAAGACACATTTGACTTCCTTCTTTTGCTTATGAAATCGATTGCATAGTTTTCAAAATTAGAATTGATAGTTTTGGATAATTGCAACATATTACTAGGATCCCATAGCTTATAATGCCCATGAGCCCTTGTATCTGTTAAGTGAGCTAAAAATTTCCACCATATATCATCCACAAGATGCTCATATACACATAGTTGGAGCAATGGTCCAACAAACTCCATGATGAAGACTTTGTCATCTACCATACCATGCATCTCATGATGGAAGTAAATTGGAATATGTGACAATAAATAAGACACATTAGTGTGCTCTTCATACCTTTCAAGGCCATCAATGTCCCTCATGTGTTCAAGATAGACATATGTTGAGTTGTCCCCAATATTGTTTCCTGAGTACCTATTGAAAGTATCTGAAAGCTAATCAACAGTTGCTGGTTTGGAAATTACAGTAGGCTATAATTTTACACAAGTGTCCATGTGAGGCTCCTCCTCATGTGCTAGCTAGCTCCATAGAGTCTTCTTTCGTGGGTGTAGACTTCCTTGCATCACTTTCCCTCATTATTTCCTTGAACTCTTGTATGTGTTGTCTTGCTTGAGTCGCTATCAACCTAGTAGCTCTAGCTTTGTTATTCCCTTCCTCACACTTTTTAAGAGTTTCCATTACATCCTCCTTGCTTGCATAAACAAGTTTCTTCTCCTGAGCTGGAATAATTTCTCTAACAAGCAAAGTTTCACTAATGCAATTATTTTGCTCAATGGAAATCATACCCTTTTGTTTAGAAGCTTCTTCTACAAATGAGTTCTTTTGTGATTCAGTACTGACATATGATGACCTTGTTTGGGCTTGCTACCAATCTTCATCATACAATAATCTGGAAATGGCATATTATCTCGAAACCCCTACTCAAATATTGGTACTTCCTCCAACAAGAATCCTCATCAATCACCTCTATTGGCCGCCCTTTATCACTGTTCTCACCATGTTCCTTATTGTCCCTAGATCTACTTTGATTCAAATTCGAGCACGAGTGACTCAAATAAAGGTTAGTGGCTTCCTTTTGTTTAATTATGTTGGTGAACATTTCCTTCATAAAACCCCCTTTGAGATCTTTCCAAACTGCCATATTTAACCAATACAGGATGGAGGAATAATCGCTGCTCGATACCACCTTTGAAATATCCCTTGTGGGATACCACTTAAAAATGCACAAAATATTGAAAACTTGCAGCCACATAAAATATTGATTTTACCAGATTTTTACAGTAAGGACAACGAACTAAATAAAATCTATATCTCCCTAAATATTCATTCGAATTACTTGAAAACTTGAAGAGGGCTTGATATTATTATAAAGGACATAATAACACTAGTTTTTGGAGTTTTACATAAATTAAAATGCTGCCAGAAAAAGCACAGCGTGCCCTAGACTGCTGGAAACTTCAGAGGCTCGTAACTCTCCAAATACCGGAGCAGAAATTAAGGGTCTTTGGTAATAACATTAACAGATAAAGGAAATAATATTTCCACCTTCAGATCTGGGAATGGCCGACTGGAAAACCCTCCAAATAAAGGTTGCACCTTTAGATCTGAAAATGGTCATCTAGAAAACCCCCAAATAAAGGCTACAAGTCACCTCACTTGGAATGGGGTCAAAAAATGATGGAGGTGCTTTCAACGTGCTGCCATGCCCAACCCAAATGGCTGCCATGAATCTGATCTGGAGCCCCTCTGCTTATCTTCCCCAAATGCCCCCAAGACCCTCGAGATCCTTCCTCTGAAACCTTTGTTAATGCCTCTGCCACATGGCCCTGAAAGCGGCTCCAAAATGACAGACTAGGGTAGATCTCTCACTACCGAAGAATGCCCTGCTATCTACATGGACGAGTCTCTCACCACTAAAGCTAGGGTTCCCATGGGATTTGACTCCACAAGCTGTAGATGCACAACAACAACAGCTGCATGAGAAGGGGTCAATAAAATGTATATCAAAAGTGTCTTTCCTTACTCTCCCCACTCCTTATATACTTCTCCTCGGAAAATGATCCCCGCTAACCCTAGGTGCATTTCATTCCATGGAGGGGCCAATAAAATGAAAGTCACTGAAGTTACTTTTTCCCTTTTAAGTCACCATGGTCTAAAAGTGACGCCCAAGTGCAAAACATGGATATTAGTACCATGCGGCCCCTTCATAATAGCCCCAAAGCATCCTGAGCCCCTTGAGTATGACCCGACTTGGACTCAACTTGACCCTTAGGCCTTTGGCGTAGAAAAAGGGGACATTATAAAGTGTGGGTGCACCATAGTACATTATTACTTATTCCGTCAAATTTTAGTTTGCACTTTTTAAAAAGGAACCGACACCATATTGTTTCAAACGTGGTTGCACAAATGAGAATGGTGAGGCACATGAAATAGGGTGCGGGGTCGCAAGTTTGAGGCCGGCTGGGTGCAAGGAAAGACCACACTAGTCAAAGTTTTGGGAAGGTTCTAGTTATTTGTGAACTGCGTGATGGATAGGCTGATCGAACATGAACATAAAATAAGTTAATATAGAAAGTATAAATGCATAACCATGATATTTATGATGCCCTTATAATTTTCCAATTATGAATACATTTGAGATGAAATTATGTAGTATTCATGATATTCATGATGCCCCCTTAGAACATCATCTCGGATGTTATGTTCCCCCTCCTTTCATTGTTTTCTCTTACAATTATTGTAGTGTTAGATTTTTGAAATTCGGGGTCTTCTCGTGTGACATCCTCTTGGATAAATCCTTACATTGAATGATATATAATGGTAATAGCTTACTCCTTAATTTGCTCTCTAGTGGCCAAAATGTGTTTTTGCCAATAAATCAAGGGTATATAGCAAGGAGAAATCATTCAAGTGAGGCTTTCATTGACATTTTAATACAATTTTTAGTCTAATTTGGTAGTTTACATGAATCCTTTTTATCCATTTTAGTATTGTGCCATGTTATTCATCATCATAATTGAAAACGAATCAGTCTTTTGGCTATAAGAAATAAGCTATTCCTCAATTCTTTCTTACAAATGCCCCACTTAGTTCAACAAACTGTGATTCCAAATCAAAAGCGATGGCAATTTCTTGCTAATGAATCAGTCTTGTGAATAGAAGGCTTATGTCACCTATCTTACCAATATAAAGCACCTTTGTCATTATTTAGAAAATAGGCATCTGCATTTAGACATTAGGTATCTTTTGTATTAGCATCCTTAAGCAGCAACAATAAATAACATATATGTTGTCCTTCAAAAAATTGCAACGACATATACTATAGTAGTATCTATAAAAATAGATATATTTATAGGTTTCCCAAAACCAATCCAAGATTGACATTTGTGTTATAGCTAGTTTTACGAGTGGGAAACCATTTGCACGTAAAAATCTTGTATCTGCACATTCACATTCAATCGATTTAACAAATTATGGAAAACTATGCAAATACTCAATATACCTAAAAATGCTTGTGTGTATCTTTGCTTCATGATTATGGTGATTTAATTAGACTTACTTGAAAGGAATGCAAAAATTTGAGAATACTTGATGAAAATATAGTTATTTATTGAATATATCGGTCATTACATTGATAGCAATAAAAATATGATAATAGATGAGTCACATAGCATCGGGACACATGACACTAAACACGTTAAACACATTAATCGAAAAATTACACATCGATCCTCGAAATAGGTCGGGAGGGACACATTCACAAAAAAATTATAACATTTATAAAATATTGATACAATTAGTTATTACATCAATGATAATTGTTGAATGATGATCAAGCACACAAGAAATTAGAATATTCAATACACATAAAATAGAAGTTAGAACCATAAACTACAGTTTTTCTATTAAGTCATTTGATGTCATCAAAATTAAAATGTATTGCATAGATACTACATTACTAATACTATAGGTGTAGTCACAAAATCACACACTTATTGATACTATTATACCACCAAGTATATTATTTTATATATGGATCTCGTGCAAGAAAAGTATTCACCGATGACCCATCCCCTTGTCCGTTCGTCATTTTGGATGGTTTTTGTCATTGTTTGTCTTACACGGTCATCGGTCACTAGTAGAGTGTCGGTCATCCCTTAGGAGTCTTATTTGTCATTATTGACTCAATTGTCGTCTCTAGTCTTTCACTTGGGTGCCTAGAAAGGGATTAGGGCACCCGGGGTGCCATGGTCCTCATTTCAGGCGCCCGGTCCCCGTCATACTTGGTTCTAATTTAGACATTTGAGGTCGGTCTTTACGATTTTCACTCTCATCTCGCTAGGTACTACTCATCATGTCGGGTCATTAGTGTCAAAATTTGAACAAGAGATCCCTATATAAGCAACCATACATACGGACTATTTCTACTAAGGGCTAGCTATCTACATAAAGCATTAAGGGACTACAATTAGGTACTATTCTACATCATACATTGAACAGTAAAGAAGGGAGTCTATTCTATTACATCCACCATTTTGTATTTTATCTAGCTATTGCCTAACTACTTTTGGCGTCATTGGCGCTAGGGCACCCTAAGCACATCATTGCACATGCAAACACATAGAACTACATCGGTCTGAGATGTAGTGCAACGCTCAGTCATAAGTCCATCCATTTGGTAGTTAAGGAAAATCGACCCATTCATTTGCATATTTATTTTTAAGGTTTTGATGCTTTTGTATGGGGTCTTGTAGGTGATTATTCATTGGAGATTTACAACGACACCAATGAACCAAGTATGACACTAACCCGACCAAAGGTGAAGTATTGTGAAGGTTTAGAGACTAAACCGGACTCAATTTCCTAGATATTCCACAAATCACAACGCTCAAATTCTAGACCAGATTTCCTAGGCACCCCAATCCGAACATATCTACCTCTGCTGCTACTTTTCGAGGTCCGTTGTGACATCCTATTCTACCATTTCATCACTCTGTTAAGTCCCATATCACTGCGAGGTAAATCTAAATTAGGTAAGTACCTTTCTCCTTTCATTTCATTTCATTTTATTTACATTTCAAGTATATTTCAATCATTGCATTGATGTACTTCTTAGATTATTACTAAAATTCAGATTTTAGTTAATCAATAGGTACCATATGGGAATGTGGATGAAAAATACAAAATAGGGTAGAAATTAACTACTAGAATCATAGATGGAAAAAACTAATAGCTCATAGTCGTACGTAATCTTCCTCTATGTCAAAATCACAACCAATGCCACTACTCGATCCTCCATCATCTTCCTCCTCTATATACTGATACAATATTTTCATGTGCTGGTGTGGAGGATGAACCCTCAAGAGGATCACCATCATGAAAAGTGACTAACTCGAGATGTGTTTCATTAAGATCCAAGTTGAATAATGCTAACTCAATTGTGCTAGATCCAAACCCATGTCATAAAGAAATACATCCTACATATTTGTCTATTCCTTCAACCTCTCATCCCTCGTCTTGTAAATAAGATGGAGGTTGTAGTGCACATACATCATTATCTCTACTCTACAAGTATTAAGCCTTATCTTTTTCAAACTTTGCAAATTCATGTATGTGCTCGATTCCTCTCATAACACGAGGATGAAGTAATCTTAGAGAGGACCCTCATGGATAACTATTGTATAATAGGGAATGATACCATATGAATTACCCACCAAGCATAGGGCTTCTTAGTCCCTAGTCTTTGATCACATCATAGCCTCCAAATCGCCTAATTCCAGGTGAAAAACTCTACAAATCACTCCTACACCTCATAAATGGATGCTTTGTAATAATATATCTTTCTAAATGCTACCTTTCTCCCCTGTGAAATCCACTTATCCATGTAAGGATGGAATATACATGAAACCAACCATCATTGCATTAATTGGGAATCAATAATGGTGGGTTCACTTAGTAAAAGTATGGTATAGCACATTCATTCGAAGGGTATTAAAGAATACCTTTAATGTTAGTTGTTACCTCTAATTATTCAATTGATAATACCCCCTCCTATTATATTATCGAGAATGAAAATACCCCTATTTTTTCCATGTACCTTACCAACCCATTTTTCAATTACAATTTTGTTTACCCTTTTTATTTATACCCTGATATATCAAATAGAAAATAAATCATTTTTCCCACTCAATTACTATTTTCTTAATATGTATTTTATCTAGAAAGAGAGTTTGAAACCATTTAATACCTATTACCAATTACCTTAATGTTAAGCTTTAACCATTTATCAATATTTATTTAAATAATAAATATGGTAAAATAATATCATGTGTTAAAAGCATACTCAATCCTAGTTTTCTACCATATTATTATTTCTTGCTTAAGAATATCCTAACTCAAATTTCCTTATTCAAAGAGAGATTATAATATAGCTTTATGACCACAAACCTTTTCAATTTTAAGGTATTTTGCTTTGAAAATGAGGGTTCAAATTTTTTAGTTTTATATTAAAATTAACCCTACCTCTTTTCTAGCCCACCTCTCTAACCTACCCCCAATACCTAATTCAAAATATTAATAAATTAAACCCTTCCACCCCTAATGTCTACAAGTATATTGACTTAGTTTTATCAGTTTTAATTACCTCAATGTGAATGAATGTGCTAGGATATTTCCTTGTTAATGAACCCCTCATGGATTCAATGAGTGAGCCAAGCAATTCAAAGGTGTGCAATTATACTCCCAATTTTTTATAAGAATATCCCGTATGGTGGTGAACATGATCTTCGCTATGTTCCATACTCAAGGCAATTGTTTTCTATAATAAAGGTCTTCATTTCCTTAATCATGGAGTCCCACCCCTCATAATATTCTCCTAAGATGGGTTGGTTTATATCTACAAACTAAAACAAAGAAATGATAGGGTCCACGATCTTAATGGTAAGATATACCCTCTCCCACCAACCATAATCTAACACTGTATCCTTGATCTTTTCTGAATAAATTTGATCGTATTTCTCCAAAAAGACCAAAACTATGAAATAACCATTACTCCAAGAGCAGTCTTGACCTCCCTAAACCTCCCGAGAATGATGAATTAGGAGGAAAACCAATTATCTACAATATTAAAAATGATATATTTGTGCACTCTTTATAGATTGTGATGGCATTAGTATGGTTTTGTACAAAAATTACGGATATGGTTGTGCATCATCAATGAGAGTTCCCATCCATGTTGTATCTAAAACAATAGATTTAAGTGCTAAATTAAAAGTATGAATACTATAAGGTCTCTGAAATATCTATGGATATTTAGTTTCCATAATCATGTTTGCAACCTTGCAAATAGGTGTATTATTTGCGATAAATTTCACATAAGAATCAACACCTACAACCTCAATGAATTAACTGAACAACTCACATGTATATTGCATATCATTTTATTTTCCAAGAACATCCACCACTTTCAAGAAGATTGGTTCATTTGGGGATGTCACCATGAAATTAAAAAGTGGATGACATGTTGCATCTATCCATCCATCAGATTTAAGACTAACATTGGGACGAGGGCCACAATGATTTAATATGAGCTAGAATTTTATCCACCTCCTTTTTCTTAACAAATAATGTGGTTACAAGCTTTTCTAAATTGAGAGGCACATACCCAGTTAGAGCTCATTCAACTAGAGCTAAAATAATCTAAAAAAGGAAACCTTGCAACACTTAATGAAATGAAATTGACATAGAATAATAACCCAATTATAAGATCAACCTCCTCTCATTGCTCTTGTTGAAATATCTTGTCCATTAAACACGAAATTTTTTTAATACCCCCTACCAAAATCCAACTTGTATTTTTTTAGTGAATTTATAAAAATCGGTTTCATATTGGTTGCTGAAACAAGAGAACAAATATATTTAGTGATGAAGGAGAATAAAATTGTAGGGAAAATGTGTGTTAGGAGAAAGCCGAAAGGGAAAAATAGGCGTATGTACATTTAGATGGGTGTCTCGCAGATGGTGGCATGTCTTGTTAAGGGCATAATTTTTGATAAAGGTATCGAAATGACACCAATTTTCTACTAGAAAGCTCGTGAAATTATCTATAGGCATCTACATGTGTAGTCGGGCATCTCGCATTCGGTGACTTGTCTTGCGAAAGCCATAAATTTTTATCTATGTTTTGAAACGACTCTATTTTTGCGAAAAAACCCTTGAAGATATCTACAGATGTCTACATGTGTACTTAGACATACACATGTGTAGTTGGTCATCTGCATGTGGAGTCGGGCATCTGCATTTGATGACTGTCTTGCGAAGGCCATAACTTTTGATCCGAGCGTCAAAACAACGCCAATTTTTGTCGAAAAGCCCTTGAAAATTCATACAAGCATATCCATGTAAAAATAGGCATATATGTGTGCAGAAGGGTGTATACATGTGTAGATGGGTGGTTGTATATAAACTTGGGAATTTATATTTGGTCCATTTTGTCTTGCAAAGGCCATAAATTTTGGTCTGAGTGTCAAAATGACTCCATTATTTTTTGTGGGAAATATCTCGAGAATTTCTACGAATGTATGCATGTGCAATTGGGAATCTACATATGTATATGAGAATCTATATGTGTAGACATGTATCTACATCCATCTACAATTTGAGATCTACCTTTGCCTCAATCTGTGATTGCTTACGCATGTGGTGTGATGTGAGTCTTATATGATAAATATGTT
Source organism: Taxus wallichiana var. yunnanensis (assembly GCA_018340775.1). Lineage (NCBI taxonomy): Eukaryota > Viridiplantae > Streptophyta > Pinopsida > Cupressales > Taxaceae > Taxus > Taxus wallichiana. The sequence continues at coordinate 118,873,990 of CM031236.1, forward strand.
GGTGATTGTGCCCAATTTGAGTTTCAAGGTATTGGTGATATATAGTCATAATTATGGAATTTATTTAAAAGTGTAGGTGAGACGACCCAAAAAATTATCATGCATCCCGATAATTTAGGCAAAAGGGTCCTTAGTATTACTCCTAAAAATCACTAAATACCAATTTGTAAAACTAGAATATTCGCGATTAAATGAAAATTCACCACTAAAAATTTCCTTGATACCAATTTGTAACACAAAGAGGCCCTATGGATATAGAACCATAACCCCCTTTTAAATTTAAATATGGTTAAGGAAAACTAAACATAAAAAATTAACATATATTTTAATATGCCCAAGAAAAACGGGCAGAAATTTGAAAATATGAAGATAGGGTAGAAAACATCTTAAATTTAACATTCAGAAGCTGCATTAAAATAAATTCATACTTTAGATTAATCAAAACAAGAGTATATATATCCTGAATTTTTTTCCTAAACCGATTTTAATTTAGTGAAAACAAGAAATAAAAATTTGGAAAAGAGATACATATTTTTGTGTATAATATTGAATAAAATTATTTACAGACCATAATAAGTAAAATCGGCGAGAATATGTAGCAGAAACACATTAAAAAGTGGACATAATTGTTTTCATTAAAAAAGAGAGTCTTTACATTATATTCATAACTGTATGGAACCTATATTATATTCTATGAATGGATGGAAAAATAGTCCAAGCTGGAGAATCTTTATTTTGCAAAGTTTAGGGCATTTCATTGAATGAAAGCTCCGCATCCCACCCTCGAACATCAATACCTGTGGAAATAGGGGAAAACAAAAGACTTAGTAACTAATGTCTTCAAAAACATGTCTTGGAAGCAACAATGACAAGTGCTTTCAAAAACCTATTTTCCTCTGTGAATGTGACTGCTATATTCGGACACCCCTGTAGAAACACATTAAAAAGTGGACAACATTTTTTTCATTAAAAAAAGAGAGTCTTTACATTATATTCATAATCGTATGGAACCTATATTATATTCTATGAATGGATGGAAAAATAGTCCAAGCTGGAGAATCTTTATTTTGCAAAGTTCGGGCATTGAATGAAAGCTCCACATCCCACCCTCGAACATAAATAACTATGGAAATAGGGGAAAACAAAAGAGTTAGTATCTAATGTCTTCAAAAACATGTCTTGGAAGCAATAATGACAAGTGCTTTCAAAAACCTATTTTCCTCTGTGAATGTGACTACTATATTCGGACACCCTGCGCATATAAACAAGGAAAAATGAAGTTATGAGAAAGATATAAAGGAATGGTTTCAGATATGAAACGAATGAGTGGTAAATTTTAAATTTTGAAATTCAAATTTATTACATGACAACGAATGATTTGACAGATATGATGGCGAGCTTAAGTACAACAATTAATAGTTACGGACAGAGAAAAGGACAAACGAGAGACATAGACATATGGAGACGGAGTTGGCTGGTCAACTTTAGCATAGAAGGAATGCCACATCACCCCTTCATGCAAACTTACGTGGGGGATAGAAAACATCGATTCATTTATATTCTTGATAAACATTGTGTATACGATACTTTGAAGAAAATATATTTAAATTCATTCACATTTTGCAAATCGAGAGATCCATCGTTTGTGCTCGAGTAAGTGAGAACGGGTGTATCGGAGTTTAAAGGAGTTGGGTGCAAATGAGTGAGTTTGTAGCTTCTTGGGATTGTAATGCGCCATTCGAATGGAGATTTCAGAGCTTTCTCATTTGGGGATTTTAGGACTCTCTTTGCATAGGTATATCGAGCTTTGCCATGTATTACTTGTAATTATAATAATCACCATGATATTTTTAATATTTTAAGTACATATAGTGTCTCTCCGATAAAAATCCCATAGAAGCATATATAAAGTAGAGAGGGAAAGAAGAGGAGAGGCATAAAATCCCACCAAAGAGAGTTTCGATGATGTGGTTTTCTACCTAAAGACCGAAGAAAGTCCATCCACATAGAAAAATGTTTTACGCCCTTAGGAAGAACATAAAAGCTATACTGAAATTATGCCAACTCCATGAAGGAATCCGAAAGCGGGTGTAAAAATAACTCTGAAGCTGGCCCACAATTGAAATGTGGCATAGGTCTAGCAAAATTATGCACAAAAACTGATGGTAATGTCATCAAGTAGATTTATTAGAGGATGGTTATAGATCATTAGCTGAAAAGTGTCCATATGAAGTACAACCCAATAACCCTCTTATACGAAGAATGAGGATCCAAAAATAGAGATAGATCGGTGATGATCCCTAAAACAAAAGAAGTGACTGATATCCTTCTCACGGTTCATTTTAAGATCCCCTCCAAAAAAAAAATATTATAGAATTGGCGATGAATCTCGAAATTGACTTTCGAAAAATGACGAATATCTAAAAACATTTCACGGTAAAGGAGATTCAATATTTCAAAGATTTCCATAGTTTCGAAAGTTAGATAGCTAGTAAATAGGTGTCTATGTAGTATTAGATTGGGGTCAGGCTGTGTAATGTCCACATTTTCAACACAAAAATACAACAATAAAATTATCCAAATAATTTTTTTGTCTTTAAATTCTCGCTACACAACACCACATGGGCTCTAATAGAGAAACTTAACATCACATAAGACACTTACACAAAACATCAACCCACACAGACAATATGATAACACCACATACACGGCGATGCCACACTTTCCCTAATGAACAAATACTAGAAATGAGCCAACCACAAAAGGGACCCAAGGATTGACAAATCCATGTCACATCATTACCATGGTTACATCTTAGTTACAATTAAAATTCCAAGATCATTTATCGTGCAAGGATAAATTCTCATTTTCCACCTACATATTCTTAATTTCATTTAACATTCAAATTACAATACGAACACTTAGTTTGGCTCTTTCTCCCTTACAATAATCTCCATAACTAAACAATATTTTCCACATTTCAAAACACATACAAAATTCCTAATGCTCTCATTGTCATGTTAAGGTTCTACTTCTCAAACGTTTATTCGATTATTAAATTTTACCGTTGTTACACAAGGGAACTAAAGTGAAGTCAAAGAAGAATTATTAGGATTTAAGGGAGATTTAGATTCAAGATAACTCTTCCCATGAACATACTTCCATCATGTACTTTTATTTTCCTGTTATAGTTGCAATAGTTCAATAACTTGTTTGAATCCATTCAACATTTTCCATTCATGAAATTTTATTCATATATTTATATATTTAAGAGCTTATGTTTGCTTGAAAGTTTGATCTCATCAAGAGCAATTCAAATTTATTTTTAACAACATGAAAATCTCTAGTTAAGTTATAAGGACATCAAGTATGACATTATTCCTAACCCAAAATATCGTTTACTCTTACACTCTTTACACATACGTCGTACTTGGTCTCACTATTGGCATTTTTTAAACATTTGTAATTCAAAAACACATAATTTGCACTTAAGGATTCATGATTACAAGGAGTAGTGACCACTGCACAAAACAACTCATTTCATCACTCTTAGACACTCAAAGTATTAACTAGATATTAAAAGTGAGACAACCCAACAAATTCTGCTATTAAACACCAAGGGACACATTTATCTAAGAGGGACAAAAGGGGTTCAAACGCAAAAGTTGTGAAATATTTTCGCGTTCAAAATCCTTCTAAAGCAATATTTACAATCATTGCTAACCATACATCATATGTCCTTTGTCCATTAACATTGTGAGAGGACACTTGATCTACTACATTCATTAGTACTCGAGGGTCTCTAAACCCTACCACAAGACAAAGTTAGAGAAATCAAATGTCCTTGTCTTGCAAAGCCTTCGTGCCACTTGAGGTATTCTAAGGCTACATTTTCTCACTTTCATTTAACACTTAGCTTATAAAGGGTTCCATTAGGTTTGGTTCGTTTATTTTCTTTCTAATAAAAATATATCACTCAATTGTTAATTTGAATTATCTTAACATGTACACATTTTAAGTTTTGATTCTCTGATGAGAAACTATGTTTTCTCAATCACTTGTTCTCATGTGGATCAATTCACATCCAATTTCACATTATAAAAAAGATTTATTATGTTACGAGTAATCTCCATGGAACTTAAAATTATTGGGCTGAAATCACAAGGGTGCATTCTCAAATAAGGCCAAGTTGCAAATTTTCCTTTACAATTAAAAAATTAATGGTACATGAATGCATAGCATAACTGTCCATGTGGTCCCAACCACTATTCATTATATTCCACTTCTAATGTTATATAGTCTCTAAAACAACAATGAGATTTCAAGCTCAACATGCCATCTTGTATGCCACTAAAGCGGCGTTATACATCACACTAAGGCATCTTACATGCTTTCATACCCATGTGAATGTTCTTAATTAGGTTCCTAAGGAGGAACACACAAACACATACGACACCTCTAAGTCTCTAGGACTATGAAAGATGTTTGGAGCCAACATAACTTAGGGCTTACTAGAGAGGATCATTCCATTCAACAAAGGTAAATATTTCAAGCTATATGTTTATTTTGTCACTTCCCACTCAAAATGAAAAAACCACACAAACGTAAGATGATATTTTTCTTTGAATATTAAGTGATTTCCTATGTGAATGCAACACTAGCAGATAGGTAAAAAAACACACCATTTTAAATTATTACCAACTATTTTACTAGCATAATCATATCCAAAATTATGATGACACTAAATTTTTAAAATAAAATGTTTAAGTTTCATCCTCCTATACTTATTTTGACACTAAAAGAAAAGATTCCTTGACATAATTTTCCAAAGAAACATGATATGATCAACTTCATTTACTTAACAAAATATACACAATTATGACTAAGAGTAACATTCATTAAATAGGAAAAAGTACAACTACATATAAAATAGTACATTTTCCCAATACACAACACTATCATATACATCATGGAAATAATGAAAATAATACATTATGTTCATAACAATATCATTGAAATATTCTAAACAATTACATTGCCTTCAAATATAATGCTAATAAAAGACACAAGTGTCGTTTTAGTACTCCTATTGTTCGTGTACTTGCAACCAGTGTAGGGTCAGTCTTAGAACTAGTATGGAAATCCCCTACACTCAAGCATAAATCCATACATTCATAATTTCAAACAATTTCAATTAAAGAAAAGAGAGAGAGGGAGAGACATGGAGAGAGAAGAAGACAAAGTTCGTTTCTCATCCATTCACACTTTCACATTCATTTGTACTTAACATTTTGGTACTAGAGAGTAAAGATGAGAGAGAAAGTTAAGAGACATTTTTTTTTCCATTCACAATGTCGTAAATATTTGTATTTCATGTCCATTTTCATTTCACTTCAAACCAATTTACATTTCCCAATTCATTTATGTTTTCAAATCAACCAAAGTATCATAGTCGTTTAGTAGAGAGAAGAGGGTGGAGAGAGAAAAACACCATACATTTCAAAATCCATTCATACAAGATAAAATATCCTATAATATGCTACATAGAATTATGAAGATATGAACAAGTCACACGCGTGGCTAGAAGTCAAATGAGACTCTTAGAAGGAGATTCAAGCTAAAGTAGCAAATTGAGAAAACTGACCAAAACAACAAAAGTGCTTACAAACTGAGTATTGAAGACACTCATTTTAAGTTCAATCACAAATTTTGATGGTTCCTACTTACTCCCCCATATATATAGAATTAATCATGTTTGATGGAAGTTGATTAGGATAAGTAGAGCTCAAGTTACAAGGGAAACTCTAGGGTCGGATATCGTAATTACGTTAGCAACTCTTGTCACACAGAGACTAGTGGGATAAAAAACCCACTTGTAAAACTAGTCACCAAAGGTGTTTTCATTGAGATGAAGTTTGGTTACAATTATCTTGTTGGCAGTCTAGAGATAGGTGACATTGGTTTTCATTTTCTTTCTAACTAAGCAGAAACCGCAAGCCGAAACCAATCATGTTTTATTAAAATGAGCACATCACTACGAGTGATTGATAAGCTAAGTGGCTTAGAAAATTTTACTTATAAGGGTGTTAAAAGAGTTCAAACAATTTGGTTAAGGTTCCCCGTAGTGTTCCACGTTACTAGGTGTCATGCAAGGAGTTTTGGATTTGTGGTACATTTGGGTGTGGTTCTTCATGCGCATTACTTTCGAGATCGTATTTTATTTGATGTTTTTACAATTCATGTCAAGGATATATTTTTTCATTTGTTGTAATTATGTTCCCTATCATTCAACATTTAATTTGAAAAGCTATAAATGATGAAGTGAAATTTAGTGTAAGCAAAAAGGGGAAAACCATACCCATATTCAATGTTTGTTGGAGGAAAACAACAAGGGGATTTTCATCCTAGCTTTAGGTCGGTGGATTTCATTCACTTGTGAGTTCCCAATGCCCTTTCTATGAATCCATTTGTGCATATCCAGCCAACATGGAATTCCATGAAACCATTTTTTCCGCATTATGACAAACACTTGGTGTTTTTAGTGCACCAAAAAATAAAACATCTTATTTAAAATTTTGTACACATCTTCATGGGAATTCAAATATACAAAAACATTGATTAAATCACCAAAGAAGAGTTTCTGTAATAATAATAGTAGCTTAAAACTTATTTTGTGCTCTCCAAGCACTAAGCAAACACATCAAAAAAACTGTCTTGTCCATATCTTGTAATTCATTAAGCTCCATATTGCCACGTCTCTTTTGGGAAATTTTCCAAACATTTCATGTGCTTGGTCTAAATCTCCCATTTTGGCACAGGTTGGGAGAAACTAGCAAAAAATCAGTTTTTCAAAGTGTTTTGATGGTTTATGCATTCCCTATCCCAAGGCTGTTTAACCAAACATTTTGTATAAATCCTACAACCATGGCACTCCATGAGGGTACATTTGGTTGGGAGATTTTTTAGAAAGATAAAATAAAGGATTTCACCCAGAGGAAGAGGGAAAGAGACTAATCTTGCAGAGACATACATGGGATAACAAGAAAGACACTTCCGATGTCTTAATCAATCCATTAGCTACACCAAATAATAGGTAAAGAGGAGGAAAATGAACTGGTAGCCAACGAATACCTAGAGTATGGTGCTGCAAAGGTTAAAGTGCATGCAACACAGGGGTTTAGAAGCAAAAATCCAAATCAATACGGCTAGACATTACACCTAGTGAAGTGCCTCCTAGTCCTTAATCTTCTTTTTCCTCTGCATACAACAAATAAACCCGCCACATGTAGTATTTCCCTCTCAAAGACATTTGAAAATGCCTCAGATGTAGATAAAGATCCATATCAATCAATTTGTATAAAGTAAAATGAGGAGATATTTGATTACAAATTTAAATATGTGTGACTGATTTAACCTAGAATGGGACTGATTTTAGGATGGCTATAGCTAGAGCTTCATTTAACATAGTTCCTAGTCACATTTTTCTTATCCAATTATGAGAGTACAACACCTTGCACATGTTGTAACCATCCAACTACTGCTAAACTTGTCATGTTAACTTTGGTTAACACCCGGGATCTCAAATAAAGTGCTTGTATTATTATGCAAGGAAATGATAGTTCTGTAGGCCTCTTAGAATGAGTCGCTCTCCATACCTGATTGATGGCTCCTTCCACATGCCACCCCTTGATACAAACCACCATATTGCCTGCACATCCCCATTAATTCTCAATAAATTCCTTTAAAATTTATTTTTATTTTTATTTTATTTTATTTTTTTGATTTTATGTTGGGATCTACATTTCCCCCTTATAAGAGCATCATCCTCGATGCGACACAACACTAAATCTCAAAGGATATGTAGGAAAGAAGGTCAATAATGACACATGTCATTAAAAAAACATCTTGATGGTACAACGCGACCACAAGGAAGCAAACTAATTTTGGCAATATCTTAAATTTTAATGTTATGTGAAGATTGGTAGTTAGTTATCTTTTAATTTATTACTTAATTAGTCTTTTCCTTTACATTATTTCTTAATCTCAAGATCTTAATATTCATTTTTGGAATTTCAATTGTCTTATGTTCGTGGGTGCCCAGCGAGTTATTGGCCTCAAGCTATCACATAAAACCCAACAACAACACTAATGGTCCACAAGACACATTACTACATAATTTCATGAATGTATCACATCAAAAGACCTCTAATTCCACCATGGAAAGACAACAAGTAGTCCACATAACAAATAATTTCCAACAATTATGTCATAGGCATAAATCCAACACACACATGTGACTAACAAACAATGAAGCATCACGCTAATACATATGAAACCGGTATCACATGACCCAAAAACCAAGACTATACCCACACAGTGCCAAGAAAAGGTCCAATAGTACATAACAACCAAGAGGAGATTCAAGACTCAATCATAACATTGACTAACAAGACTCACAGGAGTAACTCATCAATCAATATAAACACCACAATATGGCATACTAAGATTAATAACTTCCCAATAGGATTTGAGATCAAAGAACTATCAAGAAATAACATTTCCCAAATTACCAAGCACTAGCCACCACCTCCCATCAACATGATCATCTTACAACAACAATAACTGAATACTGTAAGCCAAAATTTTTTTATTGTTTAAACACATAGTTTTTTTCAAGTTTATAATTGGTTGAAGGGTCGGAGGTGGTAGTTCATTTTGCACATGCGGTGATACATAGAGTAGTGAAAAGGTCATATATGAGAACTAACATGCAAGAAGTATGATCTATGGTTATTTCCAATTGTTTGAACATGACAAGACAAGAACCTCTCTAACACAAAGTTTGATCACTAGTATTTCAAGTATATGATGTTATTTTTGTCTAGCAAGACAAGGTAAGAAGGATTGGTTATAAGCATTTTATTTTAGGATTGTTTTATACAAGGTTATTTTCATACTTTTTTTTTTCTCACGATGGTATGGTTCGATGTGAAGGTTATAATTTTTTTTTTTTTCATGTCTCACAATACGGGAATATATTCAACTGATATGCAAGAATGCCAAATAATAAGATATCAAAAAGGGAAAATTTATATTTTTACACAAAGAAACATAATCTCAAGATAGAATAAGACATTTCCACATAAATCCATAAGTCTCCCAAAAACCACTCCATATGCCTCCCAAAAGTGAAAGAATCATAGTGCCAAAACCAAGTTGGGTCACTCACCATAGAGCCCCTTCACCTTATTTCTCCATGTTGGGTTGATAATCATAGATCCCCATATCCTTATTTCTCCATATCGGGTAACTTACCGTAGAGCCCCATCTCCTTATTTATCTATTTAATGATGTTGAGTCACCCTATGGCCCTAGGCACATAAAGCCATGTCACCTCCACCCAAGTGTCACAGTAACCTGTAGTTCAATACTACAGATCCCTATGACCCCCTTGGGGTGTACTCCCACACACCAAAGTGGTTCCATAGGTCTAATCGCTCCATGGTGAATCCCATGACCCTTATCCAACACAACGATAATAGAATCAACATAATAATTTGTTTCAAAAGCCAAGTGGCAAAAATTCCGAGGCTTGGGCTAGGCTAGGATAGAAAACATTTAAAATCAAAAGAAAATTTTAACTAATAAAATTTATGGCTAAACAATTGTGGTAATTTTAAGGCCTCTTGAGAGAACAAACCAAATTAAATGTCCAAAATTTAAGAATACATCAATCAAGAAAATTTATGGTTCTGACAAGAAAAAAAAGTAATCAATCAGCAAATAAAATATGAACTTATAAAAATCACATTTTATCACTATGTGGCTTTTTCAGTGGCCACCAAATGGGTACTCATCAAGTAGCTAGCACTCAGATATCAATCCTCAACTTGTAAAAATACATATAAGTAGAATAAACATATCTCCATATCTTTGAATCAAAAATACGAGGATCCATATATTCAATATCACATAGGAGAGATCGGTGAACTTGAATTTTCATAAGTTGAGCCTAAGGTGGTGTGCATCGACAATATATTGAGAAATCTTGAAGTATACCAAACGAATAGAGTGGGTTTTTAGTCTACATAAGACTCCACTTCCAAACACGTGCTCAACTCAAGGTTATGGAAACCTAGTTCATGCCTCTTCTATCCACACATACACTTTTCTTGATTGCTTCCTTTAGGGTCGAGTTAGTGTAAGGTATAAAACATAGCACATAACTACATGAATAACAAAATGATGTATACGAACAATAACCATAGTGTTTTATGCGTGGTAAAATTATGGTTATAACATAAAAATGCTCCGTAACTTTTTACACCTCACATTCCCACATAACACACCACGAGTGTGAGCATAACACATTAGGGGTCATAGAATTTCCATATGTCCATAATTCACAATCTGAATTTATTACACAATGTATGAATTCATATATACAATGAAAACAATGATTTAGCATCATGACATACCTAAAAATATGACACAACATGATTACATACCACCATAACACTATTTCAATAACACGATAAGACACAATTCACTACGAAGCACTTTTTTTTGTGCATCACAGTAGTACACATATCAAATATCACATGATGATGACAAGCTACAACACTTTCATAATTCACATTAACATTGTTTTTCACCCATCAAGGTGGTAACACACATGTAATACATGTTTAATCCATAAGAGAGAGAGAAATCTCATCACCATACACATCAACAACATAGGTAATACACACGAAGTGGAAACACAATAGGTGCATTCACATTATCACAATTACAAGTTTTCACATCACAACAATACTATCACATTACTCTTCCCATCTCCTTAACCACCATGCATAACCATCACAACCCCATTATTTCCCATAGGTTTGAGAGCATGAACCTCCGCTTTGATACCATCCGTTATGCCCACATTTTCAACACCAAAATACAATAGGAAAATTATCCAAATATTTTTTTCGTAAATACTCCCTACACAACACCACATTGGTTTCAATAGAGAAAATTAACATCGCATAAGACACTTACAATAAACATCGACCCACATAGACAACCAGTGTCACGCTAGTTACCACCATTGGTTTCATCATCTCACTACCATTGGTTCATTGAGTGTCGTTAGTTTTATGTTGTTTTTATCATTTCTACCAAAGTTGCGTTTAATCTACATTTCTTTTCTTTCTGTGACTTCCTCTGTCACTTTACTATATATCTGAGTCCTTGATATTACCTTCAGAGTCCAGTTCTACTTTGTCTTCATCATTTATTTCCAGATTTACAAATATTTCATTTCTTCACAATAATTGACATCAGTCTAGATGACTGGTGGAAATTACCCTCTCATACCAACATCAGTTACCCAACCGGCGTTAGTCTTTGTGTTTTGATTTTTCAATCAAAACAATGATCAAATCTCACCTTTTAGACCCAATTTTCTCCATTCTTTCTATGTTTTTACATCATCTTCAGGGATTAGATCACACGTTCTATTGTGAATCACATGTTTTCGACTCATAGACAAGCCAACAATCTCGTGTTTCACACTTGCCTCCAACCTCTTCCACCTAGCCCATCACCCCCTTCCATCTCATCACCTATGGACCTCAATTAGTCTCTTACCATACCCACTCATGATGAGGAGTTTGCGAGACTCCTTGATCAAAACCCTGCTGCTCTGTAGTATTACCTTTATCATTCATCTACCCATGATTCATCGGGGTAAATTTTATATGGCATGCCTATGTCCATTCCTCCTACTCTCGTACCCACTTCTGCATAAGCTACTACCAGTGTAGCCTTAGCCTCTTTCACTTAACCACCTATGGTCTCCCAACTTTACCGTACATCATCGATATCTACTACACCTACGACATCTATCATACCTTCAACGTCTATAGTCCCTACGACGTCCACCATGCCTTCATCAACCACCCTTAGTATAGGTCTATCTACGTCCTCCACTTCTCATATACCTATTGCATCTCAGCCACCACTGGTGTTAGAAACCCATACTCCCTTCCAAAACCTTGTCCTCTCCATCCTACAGTCTCTTCCTCCGATTGCTATGAGAGTCTTTACGTCCACCCCACCTACCTACACCTATCACCAAAAACCCCTATTTCATCTACCGCTTATTAGGGGTAGTTTCCTCTACATCTATTCTCGCCTATGTTCCTTCATCTCGGGTTTTGTACTTGACACCACCCCATGCTTTGGGATGTCATCCATTTCATACCTACCTTATCTACCCCTTATACTACTGGGGTGCCTTGTCATCATAACCTACTAATGATCTTATGAAAATATGATGGACAAGATGTACACATTAGAAGCATCTATCTCTCGGGTCATGTATGTATCGATATACGACGATATTTTAAATGAGTAAATTCACCCATCTATTCCAATTCATCCATACCTTGCCCATTGGGAAATTAAAAAATCCAACCGATTCAAAAGCCAATAAGACCCACAACAACACTTACGATCTTTTAAACATGTGTGTTATCTAATTGCTCACAATGACTCTTTTCTCTTATGGACATTCCCAATGTCCTTGATAGGACCGAGTTTAGATTGTTATAGTGCTCTACCGTGTACTCCATATTTTCATTTAATCGGGTAGCTTGGGATTTTCTAGACTAATTTTCTATGAACATTGTCAATAAGTTCACCATGACCAACTTGTACGCGAAACGCTAATCTGAAGATGAATCTATTGCAGATTTTGTTGCTCCTTGGTGGAGTGTGATCAACTAACTCACATTCCAACTACGTCGGAAGGAGTTGATAGAGTTGTTCACTAGAGCTTGTGCTAGACACATATCACCAACTCTCCAAGTTCAAACCTTCCGCACGTTTGACAAGGCATTCACCATGGCCCAGAACTTGAAATCCATGCCATTGAAGAGAAGAAGATACAATTGCGTAACAAGAATGCTATGTTTAAATCAAATGATACCTCTTCTTCTTCCAAACCAAAAATAATTATTCTAAAGAAAAAGGATTTGCCAACAAAGTAGTTTTGAAAGTTGGCCCATCTCATCCATCTAACCAATAAAAACCTTCTTCCAACCTTTCTCATGTTCAAGATTTTTAGTTCAAGCGGGAGAAATGAAAAATATACTCCCATAGGAGAACCCTACTCTTCAGTTTTAGAAAAACTTCTAAAAGATAGAGTAATCACTCTTCCACATGTCAAACCACATACATTGGTTTTGACTCTTCTTGTCATGTGCCTACATGGTACAAAGAAAATTATTATTACAACTATCATCACATTAGAGGTCATAGCGATGGTAATTATAACTTTAAAAAACATCATCCAAGAAATGTTAGATAATTGTGATCTCGTCTTGGATAACACTAACACACCGGATAATCAAAACCTTCACATCTTCAAGAATCCATTCTCAAATCACACCTCGTCGTCTAACTAAACCAACAAAAATTGAATAGTGAAAACAATGTTCATAACGTTCATGCCATTTTTGACATCATGCCAACTCCTTCTACTCAATTTCCTCCCATTCCATCTATCGAGGAGATTCTTGCATAAGATCCTTCATCCACGGAGGGACTTGTTTCATTTACTCCTCTACCCACAGAGGAGTCTCCCTTATCTTCTCCTCCACTCATGGAAGAGTCCACCATATATGCCAATGCAGTTTCCCAACTCACCTCCCAACCTTTTGAACAACCCGTAGTACTTACTCTTCTACCCATGGGAGAGTCATGCTTACCTTCTTCTTCACCAAAAGAAGAACCTACCTCATCCAACTTTCCTTCTCCCCTACCCACAAGGGGGTCCATTAGTAGTGTCCCTTATTATTCATGATAATTCTCCATTGGATTTCAAGGATCCTATTGATATGCTCTCGTCTCTTCTACCCATAAAGTCTAAAGCCAACCATTTCCCTATCTCACATACATTATTTATAGGGATTACTACCAAATCAACATCATCCTCCCTACATCAGTTCCATTCTCATGTTTTGACGACTTCTTGGATTATGTTGACAATTTCATGCTTTGGGATGCATTCAACTGCATGTGACAACTCAAATGCAGATGTTGTCCACTGACACTTCCACGATCTATCCAAAGGTGTTTCAGACAACCAAACCCACCATGTCCATGCCAGTTATAGCTACCCCTTCTTCATCATCCTCACCCACACCTAAACCTTTACCATAAAATGAAATTTTTCCTATGCCTAAAACCCTACCTGCACCTATATCTTCCTCCACATCCATACCCATTACCACATTGGGAGTCATGTTGACATCAAGCCTAGTCCATCCTCCTATCAAACTAGATTTAGCCACATTCTCACAAGTCATCACAAAGAATATTCCCCCACCTACGAGGAAGACCCAACCTCTTAGGTTGCATACACCGACTTTTCTCACTACCACTCTTTCACCTTCACCACTTCCATCTATCCTAGCTCCCCACCCATCAACCTTGATAAAATCCTCCTACCCAAGGTAAACCAAAAAGATAACAACTCACATCCTCATCACGATCCTCTATTCCACCCAAATTACCCACACATCCTATGCCTTCGCCATTATCTACATCCTTTCTACCTCCTATACCTACAACACTTCTTGTAACCTCATCCTTACCCATGCCATTCCCTTCTCCTCAACTAGTCCCTTCCACATCTCCTCTTACCCCGCCTTCACGGAACCTCCATTATGGCCTTGGGTAACTTGTCCCCTTCCGCCATCTTCATTCCCTTTTACATCATGCACTTCTTCTTCACTTTACCCAAGAAGGTGCAACCCAAACCCAAAACCCCACTACCTTCCAAAGAGGTAGTTAAACCTAAACCTCCTCCAAAACTAGTTCACCTGCTACACATTTACCCAAGAAGGTGCAACCCAAACCCAAAACCACACTATCTATGAAATAAGTAGTCAAACTTACTCAACCTCTCGATTCCACCTCCGGTGATGCATCTCCCACCAAATTCACCCACACTTCGATCTAGACCCACACTTAATTCACATTGTGATCCATTGGCAGGGTCTTACACCAACATCTTAGCTAACCTTTTGGAAACCTCTTTCATCACATTGCCACCGCTTAGAACTTTCAAACCACTCAAACCTAAACTAGAAGGGTTTGATGATACCAAAATTTGTGCTTACCATCGAGTTTTAGGGAATTATGTGGAAAACTGTAAGGATCTTAAGACTATTCTTCTCTAACTATGTCCTCTCGAAAAAAACTTTGACGATGATGATCTTTTAGATGAGGACCCTATTCCACCTGCACCTATCACTACACAACCTCATCCCATACCTATTCAATGACCTCCATCTCCACCTCCACAACCCTTTTATCCTCCTCCAACATTTGAGATCAATATGGTCTACATCAGAGAGCTATCCAAACCTCCACCAAAATTCTAATGCACCTCATTACTTTGAAAAAGCCATTATATTACCTCACGATATTTTTCCCATCCTATTGGTACACCTTTCACGACTTACCTTCTCCTTCACCACATATAAATATGGTTCAAGTTTCCACATGATCCCGAGAAGGAAAAAGGGAAGGAGAAAACAACCACTCATCTGCAACTCCTTTACCTAATATTCCATCTAAACTTACACCCAAAATCACCATTCATGGACCCATATACCCTATTTCAAACGGGGTTACCTATCGTATCAATGCCTAAAATTTTCCCTATCTTACACAACGTTACCTATCATCACCTTATTATAATTTTCTCTATGGGGACTCGACATTCCATCTTCTTCTATTTGCACCTCTTTTCCAAACCATACCTTCTTCATCTACCCTACCTAATATACCCACAATCTACCTTAACCTTGACTAAAACATGCCCGACCTTGCCCAAATTTTCCGAATCTGTCTTAACCAATCTACCTTACCGAATCTACCCACCACCTTCCTCATCATACTCCACCTTGCCCAATCTTGCACAATGATATCTATCATCACCTTATTCTTCCTTATCCTATGGGGGACTCGACACTCCCTTTTTATTCTATTATACCTCCCTTAAAAACAAGACCTTCTTAATTTACCTTACTCTACCTTACCCAATTTTACTCACTATTGCCCAATATTACACAATCTCACCTATCACCATCTCATTCTTCCCTATACCTATGGGGGACTTGTCACTTCCCCTTCTTTTATTGAATGTTTCACTAAAACCATACCTTGTACATCCTACAATTCCTTCTACCGAAATGATCAAGATCAACGACCTTGTCTTGAAGGAAAATAAACATGTAAAAAAAGTGGAGAAAAGTAAATGAGGTAGGTTTTCTCATAATTGGTTTGGACCCTATATCGTTACTCATGCCTATGGATCGGGTGCTTATCATTTATCTACCCTCGAAGGTAAACCCGAACTCGAACCCTCAATGCCTTGTATCTTCGAATATTATATTATTGAATCAAGTCCTATATCACCTTCTATCTATCAAAAAATCGTCCCTTGAACAACATTCACCTTCCACTTACCTATTTTAAGGATCAATGAATAAACAACAATCATGTGATTATCCGTTACCTTTCATCCTTATCTTCAATTAGAGGACCATGACTCTACTCACGGCATGATTCTCATGGATACTTTTTTTCCTTTCCAAGATAGAATACCATGGTCATTCGTCACTTAAAACCTTTCTTTTATAGATAACATTTGTGTGCTATGATTTTCCTTCATAAAAGAAGCCTATACTCCTTTATAGTCTTGTTCATGACCTAAAAGTTCAAAAGTAATATATGGGATTTTCAAATTCAACTCCTTAAGTCAAAATTCTAGAAAATAGATGACTCCCTCAATAAGGACATCTATCTTTCTATATTTTTGCTATAAATAGATTGCTCCCTCAAAGGACAACTATAAAAAGCTAGCCATACTGTACGTAGTCTATCAAAAAAGAAGACTATTTCTGTAAAATAAAAATAAAATATTTTGAAGCTTCCCGCATTGATCAACTTCATGAAGACCTCAAGGAGTCATTATATTTATCCCACATAGAATTCCCGCATCGATCATTCTATAAAAAAAAAAAAGAAAATACAAAAATCAAGAGAAGTACAACTTTTTCATCATGGACTTGCCTATTTTGGTTTTGGGTATCTTGCAGAAGAGGCATGCTATCTCACAACAAGGTTATGCTAAACAACCCATTTCACCTCATCTTCCTTTCTTTCTTATCTTCTACCTACTCAAGGGACGTGTCATAAATGTGACATTTCATGATCATGTAACTTCTTTCACCCTTAGAACAATAAATCATGCATTGCCTTTAGGGGTTTAAGTTCATTGACCCATCCTTGGTATGCTCATTATGGTCCTTACCACTTCCAAAGCATTCCACCTCTTGTACCGTTCATCTCTTATCTTACTTATTGATTCTGCTACGTAGGCCTAGACCTTTGACACCTACATTATAAGATTTATCCTCCTTCAACCATGGCTATTTAACCTAAACTCAACCATACCTAAAACAACCTATACTTAACCATGCCTCAATGACCTAGACTCAATCATGCCTAAAACCTACTGACCCATTCATCTACCCCATCATATTCTTCCCTAGCTTATGGGATAACTACATCAACCTGAGGCCCCTTTTCACCAGGGGCTATATAGGAAACAATCCGAGGGCATGGGGCCCTTGGAGGTTAGCTTGGACACTTTTACCCCTAACCATTTTTCACCCTTTTACATTCACATTCTAACCTAGTTAGTTTCCATTTACACAATAACTTGGAGATTAATATATCACAAAATCATACATTGTTTCATCATACCTACCATTTTATAACCTCAACCATATCATACATCAATCATTTAACATTTCCATGATATCAATTACTTGGAAATTTAAACACAACATACTTACAACACATCATTTCCATAAAATCAGTAACTTGGAAAATTTCAAACTCCATCATGCCTACACCTAGACTCAACCATGCCTACACCTAACTCAACCATGCCTAAATGACCTAGACTCAACCATGCCTAACTAACCTATTTTCCATAATATAACAATAACAATGTAAATGAAAACCAATACATCATCAGTCCAATAATCATCATCAACTATATAAAAGGGAGTGTCTATGTATCAATACATATGTACACATGGATAAATAATCAAAGTATCTCAAAAAAATCTCATCTAAAATCTTGCAATCTTTGGCACACAGGTCGATATATATATCAAAATCAAAATACAATGCCACATCTCTTAAATATCACCTTACCAAAGTTTGAACCCAACCTTACCATTCGGATAATGAACTTATTACCTATAACCCAACCTCACAATTAGGTGGGGCATGTTTTTGCCCCTAACGCAAACTTACGTACAACCTTTCCTTAATCAACCAACCCAACTTCATCTGTTGTGACACTCAAATGATCTTACTAGCTATACCTTGCGATGATGCTAATCATGTTGTTCACCTAATGTTGTGTTCTTTATCTTGACCTAACCTTTGGTGCCTGGAACAAATCTATTATCCATTCTGCACCTTTCCTAGTTGTGTTTTAGGAACGTATCATATACCTTTGATACGAACCACTTTAACCTTGTTTGGATAAACCTATCGACCATTATTAAAGTAGATTTTATAAGCTCTTTAACTCGGTACCATATCGCATTCTATATGTGTGCGTGCATGAGACTTCCACTACGTATTACAGAACCAAACTCACCCTTACCTAAAACCCACCTACCCTTGTTTTCATCACTTACACATTTATCAAACCACTCACCGACTCCATCTATTACCTTATCAGATCCTAGTTTGAGGGGGTCACCTCCACCCATACTTGGGGAAACCTAATCTTCACTCATACCTCGAATAATGACTTCCTATTTTTGTCAGCGTCACTTATCAATAAAAGATATGCGCCAAAAAGGGGTAGATGTAGACACCAAATTTGGGTCACACTCCCTTTAATTAATTAATGTAACGTATTCACCTAACCATAACCCTTACCCCACATTCATATTAATTTAATTAATTACAATTGAATTAATTTTCATCCTCACATTATTAATTAACTTAATTAATTTAATTAAGTTAATTTACATCCCACCTAGCCACATCATCTAGACACCTCACCATGGACTTATTCCTAGCCTATTAATCAACTAAGATTCGGTCTCTACTTATATTAAACAATTGGGACTCTTTCAAACCCTAAAATTAAAGTCCTATTCCTTCTCCAACAACAATCCCACTTATCTAAGCGTCAACCCTCACTTGAGACCTAGATAAGCAATCAAGATCACGCAAAACATTGTAAGGATCATTATATTTTTGGTAACTTTGACTAATTCACCCTAACCGATGTTGGTTTATCCTCGGCCAATGTCGATCACCTAAACCACCATCGGTTCCTTTATATACAATTTTAAAACTCTTTACACGGGTTGGTCATTCAATTTTGGGAGTTCTATTGCAATCAAACGTGAATCTCAGAGCCATTCCTTCATCTAAACGACATCTACACACTACAGAGGGAAACACAAATAACAAGTTCTCGTCCCCGGATCGTTGGAATATCTACGAGAATATACACATTTCACTTTCGTGACACTAAAGCGAGACATCACCTTGCTGATCAATCACTAACCACCTTCATTCACGAGATCTTCATAGTAACAAGTAAGTAACATGGTTTTGATCATATGTTCTTACTTTACTGCAAGTCTTTTACTTCCTTTAATATTTCTATTTCTGTTGTTACCCAGATGTCTCCATCTTCCTAGCAATCTACCAAACCAACCATTTTAAGCCTTTCCACCTTTTCTAACCTCTTCCTTTGCATTCATGAGTCTTATCGGTTATATTACGAGCCTAACCATGCATACCTCACTCTCTGTGTAATCACAAAGAGCTAGAATCTATTGTTATTAAGTTATTACCCATTGCCCCTATTGATGTCGGTTTACACTACCACCGTTAGTTTCACCCCTATACCGGTGTTGGTCACACGACCGATATCGATCTTTGTGTAATTTTATACCCTCTAACCAACAAGCCTTCTAATGAGACCAAAATATGTCTCATTATATCACCAAATAACATTCTTATTCTCTCTCTCAAAATAAAGATTTCAAGTGAATTTAGATGTAGTTTTAATAACAAATATCATATTTAAGGTAGAATATAGGATTTATCTTATCATCTCTTTAGAAATCTATTTGCAATCTAATTGTTTTTATTTCTTGATATTTCTTCTAAATTTGAAATGCAATAGTGTGTAGAAAATAGGTCATAAGCAATTGTACTCCAAGTTCATAGATTGCAACTACCGAAAGTCTTCACATAGCTATGGAAATGCCCAGCTACGGAAATTCTTCACACACTACGGAAATGCCTAGCTACGGAAATTCTTCACATAGCTACGGAAACACCCAGCTAGTGAAAGTATTTTGGTTTGTTCCAAAATAATGTAAAGGAGCACCAAACTATTCAACCTACTCTTTACTTCCACGTCATCAACCAAGAATATAGATCCAAACATGTGGTAATCCAAAGTCATGAATGCATGTGGCATTCCAAGAAGAATTCAAAGTCATGGACTTAGCACTCCTCCTTTTTCTCTCCATGTTTCAAGGATGAGCAAATGGTGGAATAGTATTAGGAATGTTGAATAAGTACTCTCCCACTTTGTGTTCCTAGATTAAAGGGATGAGTTGTAGAAATATTCTCCACGATAAGTGGGTTGTTGTAGTCAAGTTTGTTTAGTATTTATTGCTTTGAATAAATCCTCCCAAGAATAGGTAGTTAGTTCTTGGAGTGTGGACCAAGTAAACTAGGAGTAATGTCTATAAATACCTCTTCCATATATTTGGAAAAGGGGCATATTTTGTAAATCAGTTTTGAATCAATACAAGTGTAGTTTTAAAAGTTAATTGTAGTTTCTCCAAATCCAAAGGGAAGAGAATGGCCAAAAGCCACTCTTCCCCAAGGAGGAGGATTTTTGTTATTTCTTAGCATAGTTTATTTACTGCAGATTTATTTCAGTAGTTTAGTTGTGTGTTTCTTTTTCATGCATGTTTAATTTCTGTATGTTTTCTTAGGAAGAAGTATTGTTGAATAAGATTTTCCTTTCTCCTTTTGCATACAGCTTTAGACACCGCCTTGGTTATAATGACACCAACTTATCTATGAGTTGGTTAAATGACTAGTAATACAATGACCCGTCACCTTCAATTCAACCAAAACCAACCTAGACCTCACACGATGAGTCCTAGACCCTTTATCGGACCTTTGTCGGGCTTGCAAAACCAAGAACAACCTACCAAACCTCTGGATCTAATTGTAACTTTGCCTGTTAGATTAAATTTACTTATTGTATTAGCATGAGATACCTAAATCACACAACTGCAGTAGGATTTCCTTATTCCATGGTATTTGTTGCATTAAATTGTATTTGAAAGTGGATTGATAGCCTTCTAGGAAACACCTCGCCTTCGGATCTAGAACTTGCTCAGATATCCACTAACCTATATTATTAATGCTATTTTTTGGTCTTGTTGTGTTTTTTACAGGTCGTTCCTCCTAGCCAAAGGGAATATTTCCACGATCAACTCAGATCAAAATTCAACAATGCACACATTCTACCTTCGACCTTCAATTTTATAGGTATTCTTCCTAACCTCCTACCTTATTTGTTTTACACAAACTATTTGGTTAAACACCAAGTACACCTCTATTTAATCTTCTACATGTAGCTATTTTCCCATTATCAAGTGCGACACGCACAAGAGCCACCTAGGGCACAATCCGTACACACACACCTAGAACCACATTGGGTATGAAATGTAGTGTAGTGCTCGATTATAATTTCACTCGTTTGAAAGATAATGATAGTCCAAACCCTCATTTGCATTCTTTTCTCTTTGGGATTTGATGTTCTTTTGAGGGTTTTTACAGGTCATTATTTTATTGCAAGTTACCAATTACATCAACAAGCATCACGCGATATAATAACGACCAAGAATGAAGGATTGCAAACACCTTACGACCCTATGAAAGAGTTTTAATGAGGATTTTAACAGTCATAGGAGCCCAGAAATAGGTCTAGGGCACCCAGAGGCACCTCTTCCCCTCTCTAAGTGCCCCAACCCAACGTATTCGTTCATCTCTACATTTTTCTCGATTTTTTTGCAATAATGTGCTTTAGATTTTCTGTTTTCCAACTCCGTGCACCTTTAGGAACTTTGTGAAACAACTAAGTCATTTTATCCCTTATTTACAACTAGGGTTTCAATACTTAAATGCTTAATTTATTTGGGTTTATTTTGCACTTAATTGTTTAGTTGTTTTTCTTTGCTACATAACAATCAAATCTAGGCATTTATTTCCATATTGGATTAATCATTTTTGTGAACCCCAAATGAATCGAATACTCTTAGGGTCCACAAACTTCTATTGATTAGATATCTTCCTAGTATAGTCTCATCATGCATATATCTAATAATGATATCCTTCTCATTAATCCAAAATTAAGAGCTAAAATCAAAACTCTCCTAGCTACTACTCGCATTCCTACCGATATTCATCTGGACATAATATATAAAACATATTTAGATGCCTTGTCTAAGCACATTTATTTTCCATTGAATCCTAATGTTGATGTCGCTATTTTCGACAATGAACCACCCTTATACATCATACTATTCCTTTATAATGTCGGTGTTAAACACACATTTGTCAATAATGGATATGAACTCAATCTTTTCACTATGTCATTCTTTGAAAATCTCGATCTTTACGCATCTAAGGTTAGTCCTTCGTGTCTTTCTCTTCTCACTTACGATGGTTCTATTCATCCATGCATAGGTCACATTACTTTTCCTATCACTATTGGGCAAAAAATATCAATATAGTTTTCTTTATCATTGACTTCCCAATTTCACATAGCTGTTTACTCGAGTCATGGCTTCATGCCATATAAGTAGTTCCTTCTACAGTACATTGATGTGTCAAATTATTACATGAGGGCGTAGAATATATAGTTCATAGTGATTGTCAACCATTTAAATATTGCAATCATGATCCCAACACTACACTTCCTACTCCAACATCTACTACCACCGATGAGCCACAACCTATGGATACTCCGGTTCATTTTCCACCACTTGAAGGTGCTATTTGTATGTTATATATTGTCTCATCTGCATTGATGCCTCCCCTTACTTCTACTACTACCATGATTCTTTATCGGGGCCCTATCCAAACATTGGGTGTCATTCTATCTCCTCCACCCTCTAATGAGAAACCTCCATTATTACCTCCTCCATTTACATACACACTTTTAATGAATGAATCTTATTGGGAACACATTACATTTGACCCTACTTTCTATGATACTATATGTACACATGATGGTTTTACTCACCTAGGCTTCATAGTTGATGACAAATTTCCTCCAACTCATGATCATCATATGTACCATGGATTTGTTTGCACTATTGTTGCTTATGGTATTCAAGTCTTTTATCTCACAATGTTTATTGCACGTGCTCCTCTCACTAGTCCACTTACACTTGGAAACTCTTGGCTTGAATATATCGAGAGGAACGTTAGATCCTGCTTGTACCGATATATCATTTCCTATGTTGTTTGCTCATGTTTTCATTTCGTAATGATTCATCTCTTGGCTATTCGTAAAATATTACTTGTTGGTATGAAACTTTGTTTTCCATTTCCTCCCTTCAATGATGAAGAATGCACTATGGACATGTATCGTTTATTCCTCAATGGATATTTACTCGACCCAACCTGACACTTATGTTTATCAAATCTCATATGCTTCTCCATTTGGTTTTGATCATGACAATGATGATCTCCTCAATGACATTGCTTGATCGATTTCATTATCATCATACACTCGGGGATACATCATAATTATTCCCCATGGCCCTATTAGATGTCTAGCATCTCCACTACCGCATTACATCTAATATTTCACATACATCATTCATATCTTCCTACATTATGCTATCATTATTTCTTGATGACACACTCGTGTTCTTGCGGTTCTTACATGACCGTGGAAGGATATCTTACAATAAGGACCCATTTCATATTCCCATTACATCCTTCATTGACATATCTATCTATTATATACTCATTCATACATACATACATTTATCACCATCTATCATTATTCATGCATACAATACAATATTTCATCACTTATCGCATTACTCAACAAACTATACACTATCTATTATCCTTCATCATCATACATCACATCTCTCTCTCTCTCTCTCTCTCTCTCTCTCTATTTCAAAATCATTTATCAAATAACACACTCATCAACACACACTTGGGGGCATCACACTTATTCCCCCACCCTCTAGCATTATCAGTTGTCATACATCTTACACACATCACATCTAGTCTTCCACAACATATATATCTTGATACATTATATCATCATTCCTTGATGACACACTCTCGTGCTATGGTTCACACTTGACTATTGAGGGAATCCTATACACATGAACCTCACACACTACACACTACATTACACATCATCCTATTTCTCACACATACTATACAACCAACACACTTGTGACACATTCTTACTCGACATACTTACAATACACTCTTCTCATGCCTATCTATCAATACAACCTAAAAAAATAACAACACATACTATTTGTGCACAATCAAAACAAAACATATAACACACTAAACATCTTTAGAACATACTACACACTCAATAATTTCATGACATAACTCTCTTACATCACACGACATATCTTTTTACATAAAATCAACACCTCTTACACAATCTACATACGCATAACACACTACTTACTTGACACTTTCAAAACACATAACATTACACACTCAACACAACATAACCAACATATCATGAATCTATTTCATGTGCATTTAACACATCTCTTTATACATTCAAAAAATATCTCAACATACTCATGACACATTACACACTGCACTACACATCACACTACACACTTGACATGCTTTTCACATATATGCATCACTATAAAATCAACATGCTTACACCACATTCTTTCTAGTGCACATCCAACAATACATATTACACACTCAAAGTATTCACAATCACACTCTCTCACTAACATTCAACAACATACTACACTATCAAAATATTCACAACATGTTACAAAAGTGACACATTAACGACATACTTCTCTCATGCACAAACAACACATTACAAAACTCTCTCACACAATCAACTCCGACACACTACCCAATCACGCACTTGAGTTCCACGGTCCACACTCGACTACTAAGGGTATATATCTCAAATGAACCTCACCACACTCATGTGTTTACTCATTAAATCAATCACTTACTGAAATCTAAGCTCTCTTTTATGAGATTAAATCACCTTTAATGGATCTAAAAAATCATTTTTTTTTCTAGATAAGGTAAAAAAGAGTTTGGTTTTTAGGGGACCAAAAAACCCTGAATACAAATGAAGAAAAGATAGAGTACTCAAGCACAAGATAGAAGGCATATATCGGTGGCTAAAGACATAAAAAAAAAAACCCTAAACCTTAAGAAGCACGCCCCAAGTCGTTACGAGTGTGACTTCATAAAGCGCGATCAAATTTTACATTAAAAAATATCTTCGGAAGAATTTTATTCCATCCTTCCGCATCAACCTCATATTTGGATGGGGCATTCGTAAGGTTAGTGTTAGGTCCTCCCACATCCACCCCAAGGAAAACCAAAATGTTTACATTTATCAAATAAAGTTCCATGGTATCTGCCCTCGAGCTGCATTCCACGAAGCCACTAACTTCATTCACGTAGGTAGGGTTTTGGAGGTGGTGAAACTGTTCCTAACAACCACGTGGTCAAAAGATTTGAAATTTGAAAATTTTTGCACCGGCCACCTCTATTCTCCCTGACCTATTTAAACGGTCACCTATTAACCATTTCCCAGAAACCTCCTATGCATTTATTCCTAAAACGTCACCTAAAAATTGTTTAGTATGTGGGATTCAATAGAGTAATTTCCTTCCTGAACACCACTAGAAAAGTGAAAACCACCAAATCTATAATACCAATGCTTCCACTAATCCCAAATTCCGTCATGGGAACCTCCACCGTACATACCTCTGTCTCTCCATCCTCGGCCGCATCATCTTCTTGTTCGGAGTCCTTAGAAGCATCATCGTACTGAGGGACATGGATTGGTTATTCATTGGAGGTCTCATCCCAGATTAATTCTACAAAATGCCCTGATAACATTTACCAATCTCATAGCTCACTTTTCTGCATTTTTCATAGATTATGTCTGAACTCTCAATGGAAATATATTTCCCCCGTTTATCATAAGTTGAATCCAAATAATACGTTTTTCGCAATTTGAAGCCAACATGGATATTAATACAAATCCGAGCAGTAAGCAGTCTAGATTAAGATTTTGTATCACGATCAATGGCTAGCAGTACTCTCATAGAACGTGCTATCCCCAAAAATACCTTTGGTTCCTAGAACTCTAAGGGGATGGTAGGGAGTTGAATCGAAACTGGAAGCTACTGAAAATTTAACTTGGACGCTAACCTAGGTCTCCAATGGTAGAGGAAGGAACCCACTCAAACACTCTTTGCATATCAGTCTCATTTTGAAAGAAAAAGAAGAAACCCTTGCTTAGGAGAGCTCTCACCTCTACCTTACAAGTCAATTTTCCTTGCACCAGTCTCTCACAAGATCAATATTTAGCTTGAAGCCTGCAAAAATCCCTACCACCATGAATTTAAATCTTTCCTTGGCTCAATTGGTGATATTCTCTGGTATTTCAGACTCAGATTCAATACACAGGAAATACAGGGATTTACTAAACTAAAACTCCACACTGAAACATTATTATTACTACAATCATACAAAAAATCAATCTTCTCTATTAAAATTTACTCCATTATATATAAGTGGAGGAATAAAAATCTTCATAACAAACTTTGTTCCTCATGAAACTAATTCTCCCGACCTATTTAAACGGTCACCCATTAACCATTTCCCAGAAACCTCCTGTGCATTTATTCCTGAAACGTCACCAAAAACTCGTCTGGTATGTGGGCTTCAACAGAGTCATTTCCTTCCTGAACACCACCAGAAAATTGACAACCACCAAATCTATAATAATAATGCTTCCACTAATCCCAAATTCTGTCATGGGAACCTCCACTGTACATACCTCTGTCTCTCCATCCTCAGCCGCATCATCTTCTTGTTCGGAGTCCTTAGAAGCATCGTCGTACTGAGGGACATGGATCGGTTATTCATGGAGGCCTCATCCCAGATTAATTCTGTAAAATGCCCTGACAACATTTACCAATCTCATAGCTCACTTTTCTACATTTTTCATATAGATTATGTCCGAACTCTCAATGGAAATATATTTCCCCCATTTATCATAAGCTGAATCCAAATAATATGTTTTTGGCACTTTGGCCGAGCCAACATGGATATTGATACAAAGCCGAGCAGTAAGTAGTCTAGATTGAGATTTTGTAGCACGATCAATGGCTAGCAGTACTTTCATAGAACGTGTTATCCCCAAGAATACCTTTGGTTCCTAGAACTCTAAGGGGATGGTAGGGAGTTGAATCAAAACCGAAAGCTACTAAAAATTTAACTCAGACGCTAACCTAGGTCTCCAATGGTAGAGGAAGGCACCCACTCAAACACTCTTTACATATCAGTCTCTATTTGAAAGCAAAACAAGAAACCCTTGCTTAGGAGAGCTCTCACCTCTACCTTACAAGTCAATTTTTCCTTGCAGCAATCTCTCACAAGATCAATATTTAGCCTGAAGCCTGCAAAAATCCCTACCACCATGAATTTAATGATAGTCTTTGGTATTTCAGACTCAGATTGAATACACAGGAAATACAGGATTTGCTAAACTAAAACTCCACACTGAAACATTATTATTACTGAAATCATACAACAAATCAATCTTCTCTATTAAAAATTACTCCATGGATGGTGGTGTGGAGGATGACCCCTCAAGAGGATCACCATCATCAAAAGTGACTAACTCGAGATGTGTTTCATTAAGATTCAAGTTGAATAATGCTAACTCAATTGTGCTAGATCCAAACCCATGTCATAAAGAAATACATCCTACATCTTTGTCTATGCCTTCAACCTCTCATCCCTCATCCTGTAAATAAGATGGAGGTTGGAGTGCACATACATCATTATCTCTACTCTACAAGTATTGAGCCTTATCTTTTCAAACTTTGCAAATTCATGTATGTGCTCCGATTCCTCTCATAACACGAGGATGAAGTAACCTTAGAGAGGACCCTCATGGATAACTATTGTATAATAGAGAATGATACCATATGAAATACCCACCAAGCATAGGGCTTCTTAGTCCCTAGTCTTTGATCACATCATAGCCTCCAAATCACCTAATTCCAGTGAAAAACTCTACAAATCACTCCTACACCTCATAAATGGATGCTTTGTAATAATATATCTTTCTAAATGCTACCTTTCTCCCCTGTGAAATCAGTTTATTCATGTGAGGAGGGAATATACATGAAACCAACCATCATTGCATTAATTGGGAATCAATCATGGTGGGTTCACTTAGTAAAAATATGGTATAGAACATTCATTCGAAGGGTATTAAAGAATACCTTTAATGTTAGTTTTAACCTCTGATTATTCAATTGATAATACCCCTCCTATTATATTATTAGAATGAAAATACCACCTATTTTTTCCATGTACCTTACCAAACCATTTTTCAATTACAATTTTGTTTACCCTTTTTATTTATACCCTAATATATCAAATAGAAAATATATCATGTTTCCCACTCAATTATTATTTTCTTAATATGTCTTTTCTCTAGAAAGAGAGTTTGAAGCCATTTAAGACCTATTACCAATTACCTTAATGTTAAGCTTTAACCATTTATCAATATTTATTTAAATAATTAATATGGTGAAATAATATCATGTGTTGAAAAGCATACTCAATCCTAGTTTTCTACCATCTTATTATTTCTTGCTTAAGAATATCCTAATTCAAATTTCCTTATTCAAAAAGAGATTATAATATAACTTTATGACCACAAACCTTTTGCAATTTTAAGGTATTTAGCTTTAAAAACTAGGGTTCAAATGTTTTAGTTTTATATTAAAATTAACCCTACCTCTTCTCTATCCCACCTCTCTAACCTACCCCCAATACCTAATTTAAAATATTAATAAATTAAACCCTTCCACCCCCTAATGTCTACAAGTATATTGACTTTGTTTTATCGATTTTAATTACCTCAATATGAATGAATGTGCTAGGATATTTCCTTGTTAATGAACCCCCGTGGATTCAATGAGTGAGCCAAGCAATTCAAAGGTGTGCAATTATACTCCCAATTTTTTATAAGAATATCCCGTATGGTGGTGAACATGATCTTCGCTATGTTCCATACTCAAGGCAATTGTTCTCTATAATAAAGGTCTTCATTTCCTTAATCATGGAGTCCCACCCCTCATAATATTCTCCTAAGATGGGTTGGTTTATATCTACAAACTAAAACAAAGAAATGATAGGGTCCAAGATCTTAATGGTAAGATATACCCTCTCCCACCAACCATAATCTAACACTATATCCTTGATCTTTTTTGAAGCAATTTGATCTGTATTTCTCCAAAAAGACTAAAACTATGAAATAACCATTACTCCAAGAGCAGTCTTGACCTCCCTCAACCTCCTAAGAATGATGAATTAGGAGGAAAACCAATTATCTATAATATTAAAAATGATATATTTGTGCACTCTTTATAGATTGTGAGGGCATTAGTATGGTTTTGTACAAAAATTATGGATATGGTTGTGCATCATCAATGAGAGTTCCCATCCATGTTGTATCTAAAACAATAGATTTAAGTGCTAAATTAAAAGTATGAATACTATAAGGTCTCTGAAATATCTATGGATATTTAGTTTCCATAATCATGTTTGCAACCTTGCGAATAGGTGTATTATCTGCGATAATTTTCACATAAGAATCAACACCTACAACTTCAATGAATTAACCGAACAACTCACCTGTATATTACATATCATTTTATTTTCCAAGAACATCCACCACTTTCAAGAAGATTGGTTCATTTGGGGATGTCACCATGAAATTAAAAAGTGAATGACATCTTTTCGTCCATCAATTAGATATAAGACTAACATTGGATGAGGGCCACAATGATTTAATATGAGCTAGAATTTTATCCACCTCCTTTTTCTTAACAAATAATGTGGTTATAAGCTTTTCTAAATTGAGAGGCACATACCCGGTTAGAGCTCATTCAACTAGAGCTCAAATAATCTAAAAAAGGAGACCTTGCAACACTCAATGAAATGAAATTGACATAGAATAATAACCCAATTATAAGATCAACCTCCTCTCATTGCTCTTGTTGAAATATCTTGTCCAATCAACATGAAAATTTTTAATACCCCTACCAAAATCCAACTTGTATTTTTTTAGTGAATTTATAAAAATCGGTTTCATATTGGTTGCAAACAAGAGAAAAAAATATATTTAGTGATGAAGGAGAATAAAATTCTAGGTAAAATGTGTGTTGAGAGAAACCAAAAGAGCAAAACGGGCGTATGTACATGTAGATGGGTGTCTACAAATGGTGGCATGTCTTGTTAAGGGCATAATTTTTGATAAGGGTATCAAAATGACACCAATTTTCTACTAGAAAGGTCTCGAAATTATCTATAGGCATCTACATGTGTAGTCGGGCATCTCGTATTCGGTGACTTGTCTTGCAGAAAGCCATACATTTTTATCTAGGTTTTGAAACGACTCTATTTTTTGTGAAAAATCCCTTGAAAATATCTACAGATGTCTACAAGTGTACTTAGACATACACATGTGTAGTTGGTCATCTCGTATGTGGATTCGGGCATTTGCATTTGGTGACTGTCTTGCGAAGGTCATAACTTTTGATCGCGTCGAAACAACGCCATTTTTTTGTAGAAAAGCTCTTGAAAATTCATACGAGCATATCCATGTAAAAATAGGCATATATGTGTGCGAAGGGTGTATACATGTGTAGATGGGTGGTTGTATATAAACTTGGGAATTTACATTTGGTCCATTTTGTCTTGCAAAGGCTATAAATTTTGGTCCAAGTGTCAAAATGACTCCATTATTTTTTGTCAGAATTCTCTCAAGAATTTCTACGAATGTATCCATGTGCAACTAGGAATCTACATATGTATATGGGAATCTATATGTGTAGACATGTATCTACATCCATCTATAATTTGAGATCTACCTTTGCTCGAACTGTGATTACTTACGCATGTGGTGTGATGTGAGTCTTATATGATAAATATGTTGGTGATTGTGCCCAATTTGAGTTTCAAGGTATTGGTGATATATAGTCATAATTATGGACTTTATTTAAAAGTGTAGGTGAGAAAACCCAAAAATTATCATGCATCCCGATAATTTAGGCGAAAGGGTCCTTAGTATTACTCCTAAAAATCGCTAAATACCAATTTGTAAAACTAGAATATTCACGATTAAATGAAAATTCACCACTAAAAATTTCCTTGATACCAATTTGTAACACAAAGAGGCCCTATGGATATAGAACCATAACCCCTTTTAAATTTAAATACGGTCAAGGAAAACTAAACATAAAAAATTAACATATATTTAAATATGCCCAAGGAAAACTGGGCAGAAATTTGAAAATCTGAAGATAGGGTAGAAAACATCTTAAATTTAACATTTCGGAAGTGCATTAAAATAATTTTTCATACTTTAGAATAATTAAAAAAGAGTATAAGTATATCCCGATTTTATTTCTAAACCGATTTTAATTTAGTCGAAAACAAGAAATTAAAATTTGGAAAAGAGATGATATTTTTGTGTATAATATTGAATAAAATCATTACACCACCATAATAAGTAAAATCGGCAGAATATGTAGCAGAAACACATTAAAAAGTGGACAGAATTGTTTTCATTAAAAAAGAGAGTCTATACATTATATTCATAATTGTATGGAACCTATATTATATTCTATGAATGGATGGAAAAATAGTCCAAGCTGGAGAATCTTTATTTTGCAAAGTTCAGGGCATTTCGTTGAATGAAAGCTCCACATCCCACCCTCGAACATCAATACCTATGGAAATAGGGGAAAACAAAAGATTTAGTATCTAATGTCTTCAAAAACATGTCTTGGAAGCAACAATGGCAGTGCTTTCAAAAACCTGTTTTCCTCTGTGAATCTGACTGCTATATTCGGACACCCTGCAGAAAAACAGGGGAAAATGAAGTTATGAGCAAGATAGAAAGGAATGGCTTCAGATATGAAATGAATGAGTGGGAAATTTTAAATTTTGATATTCAAATTTATTACATGACAATAAATGATTTGACAGATATGATAGCGAGCTTAAGTACAACAATTAATAGTTCTGGATAGAAAAAGGACAAACAGAGACATAGACATATGGAGACGGAGTTAGCTGGTCAACTTTAGCATAGAAGGAATGCCACATCACCCCTTCATGCAAACTTACGTGGGGGATAGAAAACATCTGATTCATTTATATTCTTGATAAACATTGTGTATACGATACTTTGAAGAAAATATATTTAAATTCATTCACATTTTGCAAATCGAGAGATCCATCGTTTGTGCTCGAGTAGTGAGAACGAGTGTATCGGGTTTAAAGGAGTTGGGTGCAAATGAGTGAGTTTGTAGCTTCTTGGGATTGTAATGCGCCATTCGAATGGAGATTTGAGCTTTCTCATTTGGGGATTTTAGGACTCTCTTTGCATAGGTATATCGAGCTTTGCCATGTATTACTTGTAATTATAATAATCACCATGATATTTTTAATATTTTAAGTACATATAGTGTCTCTACGATAAAAAATCCCATAGAAGCATATATAAAGTAGAGAGGGAAAGAAGAGGAGAGGCATAGAAGCCCACCGAGAAGAGTTTCGATGATGTGGTTTTCTACCTAAAGACCGAAGAAAGTCCATCCACATCAAAAATGTTTATGCCCTTAGGAAGAACATAAAAGCTATACTTGAAATTATGCCAACTCCATGAAGGAATCCGAAAGCGGTGTACAAATAACTCAAGCTCACCCACAATTGAAATGTGGCATAGGTCCAGCACATTTTCAACACCAAAATACAACAATAAAATTATCCAAATAATTTTTTTGTCTTTAAATTCTCGCTACACAACACCACATGGGCTCTAATAGAGAAACTTAACATCACATAAGACACTTACACAAAACATCGACCCACATAGACAACATGATAACACCATATACATGTGATGCCACACTTTCCCTAATGAAAAATACTAGAAATGACCCAACCACAAAAGGGACCCAAGGATTGACAAATCCACAACACATCATTACCATGGTTACATCTTAGTTATGATTTAAAATTCCAAGAGCATTTATCATGCAAGGATAAATTCTCCATTTTCCACCTACATATTCTTAATTTCATTTAACATTCAACTTACAATATGATCATTTAATTTGGCTCTTTCTCCCTTACAATAATCTCCATAACTTAAATAATATTTTCCATATTTCAAAATGCATACAAAATTCCTAATTCTCTCATTCTTATGTTAAGGTTCTACTTCTCAAACGTTTATTCAATGTTTAAATTTTACCCTTGTTACACAAGGGAACTAACGTGAAGTCAAGGAAGAAATATTAGGATTTAAGGGAGATTTAGATTCAAGATACCTCTTCCCATAAACATCCTTCCATCATGGTACCTTTATTTTCTGTTATAGTTGCTATAGTTCAATAACTTGTTTGAATCCATTCAACATTTTCACATCATGAAATTTTTTTATTTATATATTTATATATTTAAGAGCTTATGTTTGCTCGAAAGTTTGATCTCACCAAGAGCAATTCATATTTATTTTTAACAACATGAAAATGTCTAGTTAAGTTATAAGGACTTCAAGTATGACATTATTCCTAACCCAAAATCTCATTAACTCTTATACTCTTTACACTTACGTCATACTTTGGTCTCACTATTGACATTGTTTTAGAAAAATTGTAATTCAAATGACACATAATTTACACTTAAGGATTCATGACTACAAGGAGTGGTGACCTTGCACAAAACAACTCATTTCATTGCTCTTAAACACTCAAGTATTAAATGCATATAACAAACAAGACAACCCAACAACTATATGCTTTTCAAATTTCTTCCAAGGAACTATTTAAATCATTGGGTGAATATGCATCAGCGTTTCTTTCACAATAACTCTTAAGAGTATTAATCTATTAATTCAAAATCATTCATGGATGGGGGAAACTACACCCTACAAAGCACATGGTAATCACTACTACACACCAAGGGACACATTTATCTAAGAGGAAAAAGGGGTTCAAATGCAAAAGTTATAAAATTTTACACGTTCAAAATCCTTCTAAAGAAATATTTACAATCATTGGTAACCATACATCATATGTCCTTTTCCATTAACATCATGAGAGGTCACTTGATCTATTACATTCATTAGTACTCGAGGGTTTCTACACCCTACCACAAGACAAAATTAGAGTAATCAAATGTCCATGTCTTGCAAAGCCTTTGTGCCACTTGAGGTATTCCAAGACTACATTTTCTCACTTTCATTTAACACTTAGCTTATAAAGGGTTCCATTAGGTTTGGTTCATTTATTTTACTTTCCAATAAAAATATATCACTCGATTGTTAATTTGAATTATCTTAACATGTACACATTTTAAGTTTTGATTCTTAAATGAGAAACTATGTTTTCTCAATCACTTGTTCTCATGTGGATCAATTCACATCCACTTTCACATCATAAGAAAGATTTATTAAGTTTACGAGTAATCTGAACTTAAAATTATTAGGCCGACATCACAAGGGTACATTCTCAAATAAGGCCAAGTTGTAAATTTTCCTTTACAATAAAAAATTAATAGTGCATTAATGCATAACCTAATTGTCCATGTGGTCCCAACCACTATTCATTATATTCCACTTCTAATGTTATTTAGTCTCTAAAACAACCATGAGATTTCAAGCTCAACATGTCATCTTGTATGCCACTAAAGTGATTATGTCCTCGCACTAAGGCATCTTACACACTTTCATACCCATGTGAATGCTCTCAATTAGGTTCCTAAGGAGGAACACACAAACACATATGGTACCTCTAAGTCTCTAGGACTATGAAAGATGTTTGGAGCCAACATAACTCAAGGCTTACCAGAGAGGATCATTCCATTCAACAAAGGTAAATATTTCAAGCTATATGTTTGTTTTGTCACTTCCACTCAAAATGAAAAAAACACACAAATGTAAGTTGATATTTTTCTTTGAAGATTAAGTGATTTCCTAGGTCAATGCAACACTAGCAGATAGGTAAAAACACACCATTTTAAATTATTACCAACAATTTTACTAGCACAATCATATCCAAAATTACGATGACACTAAACATTTTAAAATGACAAGGTTCTAATTTCATCCTCCTATACTTATTTTGACACTAAAAGAAAAGATTATTTGACATCATTTTCCAAAGAAACATGATACAATCAACTTCATTTACTTAACAAAATATACACAATTACGACTAAGAGTAACATTCGTTAAATAGGAAAAAGTACAACTATGTATGAAATAGTACATTTTCCCAATACACAACACTATCATATACATCATGGAAATAATGAAAATAATACATTCTATTCATAACAATATCATTGAAATATTCTAAAAATTACATTGCCTTCAAATAACATGCTAATAAAAGACACAAGTGTCATTTTACTACTATTTTTGGGTACCTGCAACCACCACAGGGTCAGTCCTAGAACTGGTATGGAAATCCCCTACACTCAAGCATAAATCCACACATTCATCATTTCAAACAATTTCAATTAAATAGAAGAGAGAGGGAGAGATAGAGAGAGAGAAGAAGATAGTTTGTTTCTCATGCATTCACACTTTCACATTCATTTGCACTTAACATTTTGGTACTAGAGAGAGAGAGAGTAAGATGAGAGAGAAAGTTAAGAGACATTTTATTTTCCATTCACAATGTTCATAACCATTTTCATTTCATGTCCATTTTCATTTCATTTCAAACCAATTTACATTTCCCAATTCATTTACGTTTTCAAATCAACCAAAGTATCATAGTCATTTCTAGAGAGAGAAGAGGGTGGAGAGAAAAACACCATACATTTCAAAATCCATTCATACAAGATAAAATATTGAATAATATTCTACATAGCATTATGATGGTATTACGAGGTCACACACATGGCTAGAAGTCAAACGAGACTCTTAGAAGGAGATTCTAGCTAAAGTAGCAAGTTGAGAAAACTGACCAAAACAACAAAAGTGCTTACAAAACTGGGTCTTAAACACACTCATTTTAAGTTTGATCACAAATTTTGATGATTCCTACTTACTCCCCCATATATAGAGAATTCATCATGTCTGATGGAAGTTGATTATGATGAGAAGAGCTCAAGTTACAAGGGAAACTCCGCAGGGTCGGTTATCGTAATTGCATCAACAACTCTTGTCACACAATGACTAGTGGGCCCCAAAACCCACTTGTAAAACTAGTTTCCAAAGGTGTTTTCATTGAAATGAAGGTGGGTTATGATTCTCTTGTTGGAATTCTAGAGGTAGGTGGTAGTGGTTTTGAGTTTCACTCAAACTAAGCAACAACCATAAGCCAAAACCGATCGTGTTTTATTAAAATGAGCACATCACTACAAGTGACTGATAAGCTAAGTGGGCTTAGAAAATTTGACTTGTAAGGGCATTAAATAAGTTCAAATGACTTGGTTAAGGTTTCCCCATGGTGTCCCATGTTACTAGGGGTCATGCAAGGAGTTTTGGATTTGTGGTACATTTGGGTGTGGCACTCCATGCGCATAACTTTCGAGATCGATTTTTTTTTATTTTTTTTTTTGTTCATTCAAAAGAAGTAAGGTTTTATCATTTTTGGAATTATGTTCCTATCATTCAACATTTAATTTCAAAAATAGAAATGATGAAGTGAAATTTAGTGCAAGAAAAAGGGAAAACCATACCCATATTCAATTTTGTTGGAGGCAAAAACAACAGGGGATCATCCGCATTTGATGAGGTTGCATAACTTCCACATTTGGATTTGTAATTACTTGTGAGTTCCCAATGCTTCCTTTGATGAGCTACACAAAACTAAAATTGGCATTTTCATTACAACATGGAATCCATGAAACATTTTTTTTCGCATTATGACAAACACTTCTTGAATTTTATTTTTTTATGTTTTAAACATCTAAACCCATTTTGACACAAATGCATAAAAATAAAACATCTTATTTAAAATTTTGTACCCATCATTCTTCATGGGAATTCAAATATAAAAAACATTTTGTTCACCTTCCCTTTCCTTTTTTGGAATAATAAAGCCTCTTAAAGCTTAAAACCATTTTGTGCTCTCAAGTACTAAGACAAACACATCCAAGAAGCATGATCTTGAGATATCTTTTAATTCAAAAAGCACTTCCATGTCTAAAAATAAAACATTTCTCTTTTGGGAATTTTGGAAAACAATTGCATGCCTTGAGTCTAAATCTGGTTTTCTTTAGGTTTGATGGAGAAACTAGCAAAAAAATTTTTTCAAACCATTTTTGATGGTTCATGCAATCCACAATCCCATATCATAGTAGCATTTCTAAGACCACATTTTGTTGAATAAATCCTAAAACCATGGCATTCTCCATGAGGGTACATCTGGTTGGGAGATTTTTAGAAAGATAAAAAAAGGATTTCACACGAGGAGGAAGAGGAAAGAGACAAAATCTGTAGAGACATACATGGGATATAAGAAAGACACTTCCAATGTCTTAATCAATCCATCACAACTACAAAATAATAAAAAGTAAAGAGGAGGAAAATGAATTGGTGAATAACGAAAACTACCTGGAGTATGGTGCTGCAAAGGTTAAAAAGCACACAACATAGGTGTTTAGAAGCATAAGAAGCCAAATCAAAATAGTTGGACATTACACCTAATGAAGTGCCTCCTCACCTCAATAATATTCTTATTCTTCTTCTTGCATATACAAATAAAAAATAGTATTAAAAAAAGTTTCCTTTTATCTAGAGACAAATGAAACCACTTCAAGTACATGTAAAATCAAATCCAAATCAAGTCAATTTGTATAAAGTAAAATGAGGAGATATTAGGGATACAAATTTATCTCTCTGTGTAGGCTGATTTAACCTGAATGGACTGATTTTAGGATGGATATTAGTTAGAGCTCCATTTAAAATAGTTCCCATAACATTTTTTTTTGAATTATGAGAGTACAACACCTTGCACATGTATGTTAACCATCCAACTATTAAAAATTTCCAATCATTAACTGGGTTTCAT
The DNA here is from genome assembly GCA_018340775.1 of Taxus wallichiana var. yunnanensis. NCBI lineage: Eukaryota > Viridiplantae > Streptophyta > Pinopsida > Cupressales > Taxaceae > Taxus > Taxus wallichiana. The sequence continues at coordinate 118,912,524 of CM031236.1, forward strand.
CATGGTTAACACCTCGAGATCTCAAATAAAGTGCTTGTATTATTATGCAAGGAAATGACAGGTCTACATGCCTCTTAGAATGATTCGCTCTCCATACCTAGGGAATACACATTTGATGGAAAATTTGCCACCCCTTGATACAAACCACCACCATTGCCCAAACACATCCCCATTAATTCATTTCAACAAATTTTTTAATTTTTTTTTTTTATTTTTTTTTTTATTTTATGTTGGGCACTACATTTCCTCCCCTTATAAGAGCATCATCCTCAATGACACAACACTAAAGCTCAAAGGATACATAGGAAAGAAATTCAATAATGACACATGTCATTTAACAAAACAACTTGATGATATACAACGTGACCACAAGGAAGCAAACTAATTTTGGAAATATCTTAAATTTTAATGTTCTGTGAAGATTGGTAGTTAGTTATCTTTTACTTTATTACTTCAATTAGTCTTTTCCTTTACAGTATTTCTTAATCTCAAGATCTTAATATTTCATTGTTTATAATTTCAATTGTCTTATGTTTGTGGGTGCCCAATAGTAATTGGCATCAAGATGTCACACAAAACCCAAACACAACACTAATGGTCCACAAGACATATTACTACATACTTTCATGACTGTATCACATCACAAGACCTCTAATTCCACCATGGAAAGATAAACAAGTAGTCCACATAACAAATAATTTCCAACAATTATGTCATAGGCATAGATCCAACACACACATGTGACTAAAAACAATGAATCATCACATTGATACATATGCAACTAGTATCACATGACCAAAAACCATGATTATACCCACACAATGCCAAGACAAGATCCAATAGTACATACCAACCAAGAGGAGCGTCAAGCCTCAATCATAACAATGCCTAACAAGACTCACAGGAGTAACTCATCGATCAACATAAACACCACAATATGGCATACCAACATTAATAACTTCCCAATAGGATATGTGATCCAAGAAATATCAAGAAATAACATCTCCCAAAGTACTAAGCATGAGCCACCACCTCCCATCAACATGAGTCAACAAAAGTCTTCATCTTACACCAAAAATAACCAAATACCATAAGCCAACAAGTTTTCATTGTTTTAAACACATAGTTTTCAAGTTTCCAATTGGTTGAAGGGTCGGAGGTGGTAGTTCATTTTGCACATGAGGTGATACATAGAGGAGTGAAAAGGGCATATAAGAACTAACATGCAAGAAGTATGATCTATGATTATTTCCAATTGTTTGAACATGAAAAGAATCTTTCAACACAAAGTTTGATCAGTGGTTTTCAAGTATAGGAGGTTATTTTCATCTTGCAAGACAAGGTAAGAATGATTGGCTACAAGAATTTCCTTTTAGGATTGTTTTATACAAGGTTATTTTCATACTTTTTTTTTCTCATGGTGGTATGGTCTGATGTGAAGGTTATAACAAGTTTTGTCATGTCTCACAATACAAAAATATATTCACTTGATATGCAAGAATTCCAAATGATAAGATGTCACAAAGGGAGAATTTATATTTTTACACAAAGAAACATAGTCTCAAGATAGAATAATACATTTCCACACAACTCCATAAGTCTCCCAAAAACCACTCCATATGCCTCCCAATAGAGAAAGAATCATAGTGCCAAAACCAAGCTAGGTCACTCACCATAGCCCTCACCTTATTTCTCCATGTTGGGTCACTCACCATAGAGACCCATCATCTCTTATTTCTCCATATGGGTCACTCAACCATAGAGCCCCATCTCCTTATTTCTCCATATCGGGTCACTCACCATAGAGCCCCATCTCCTTATTTCTCCATTTAATGAGGTCGAGTCACCCTATGGCCCTAGGCACATAAAGCCATGTCACCTCCACCCAAGTGGCATAGTAACATGTAGTTCAATACTACACAGCCCTATGACCCCCTTGGGGTGTACCCCCATACAACAAAGTGGTCCATAGGTCCAACCACTCCATGGTGAATCCATGACCCTAATCCAACACATAACGACATTAGAACCAACATAAAATCCATTTCAAATTCCAAGTGGCAAAAATCCCAAGCCTTGGGCTAGGATAGAAAAAATTTAAACTCAAATCAAGTTTTCAAACTAAGCAAAAAAATGGCTAAAAACCATGCAATAATGCAAAAGGCATCTTGTAAGCACACAAACCAAATTAAATTCCCAAAATTTAAGAATACATCAATCAAGAAAACTGTTGGTTCTTATAAGAAAAGAGAAAATGATCAATTTATGAATAAAATATGAACATAGAAATATCACATTACGATCACTATGTGGCTTTTATGGCCACCAAAGGGGTACTCATCAAGTTTCTAACACTCGGATATCGAGCCTCATCTCTCCAAAATACATATAACCAGAATGAGCATATCTCCATATATCTCCCAATCACATATACGAGGATCCACATAGTCAATATCACATAGGATTGTTTGATGGACAACCCACATAGGAAGAGAATCAGGAACTTAGTTTTCATAAGTTGAGCCTAAGGTGGTGTGCATCCATAATATATTGAGAAAGCTTGAAGTATACCAAATAGATAGAGAGTGGGTTTGAAGTCTACATGAGACTCCACTTCCTAACTCGTACTCGACTCAAGGTTATGGAAACCTAGTTCATGCCTCCTCTCTCCACACATACACTTTTACCGATTGCTTCCCTTAGGGTCGGTTAGTGTAAGGTACAAAACATAACACATAACTACATTACTAACACAATGTTGTATACAAACAATAACCATACATCTTACACCTGGTAAAATTATGGGTATAACATAACAATGTTCCATAACTTACAATCACATAACATTTCCACACAATACACCAAAAGTGCAAGTACAACACAATAGGGGACATATGATCACCATATGCCCCTAATTCATTTCACACACACATATTTTATCACATACACATGAATATATAGATAATGAAAATAGTGATTAATGTTATACATATACACAATTAAAAAAATATGACATACATCATGATACATCATAATACTATGGCAATAACATGGATATGATACAAAATATAAGAACCAACCTTGGTACACACACATTGATACACATACAAATAAACAAGATGATGAAACACCACCACACTTTCACCATTCACATTAACATTTTTTTCACCCAACAAGGTGGTAACACACATGTAATACATGTTTAATCCATGAGAGAGAGAGAACTCTCATCACCATACACATCGACAAAACAAATAATGCACACCAAGTGGAAAACACATAGGTGCATTCACATGATCACAATTACAAGTTTTCACATCACAACAATACTATCACATTACTCTTCCCATCTCCTCCACCACCATGCATAACCATCACAACTCCATCTTTCCCAGAGGTTCAAGAGTATGAACCTAGCTCTGATACCAACTATAATGCCCACATTTTCAACACCAAAATATACAATAAAATTATCCAAATAATTTTTTTTCTTTAAATGCTCACTACACAACACCACATGGGCTCAATAGAGAAAATTAACATCACATAAGACACTTACACAAAACATTGACCCACATAGACAACATGATAACACCATATACACATCGATGCCACACTTTCCCTAATGAAAAATACTAGCAATGACCCAACCAAAAAGGACCCAAGGATTGGAAAATCCACAACACATCATTACCATGGTTACATCTTAGTTATGATTAAAATTCCAAGAGCATTTATCATGCAAGGATAAATTATCCTTTTCCACCTACATATTCTTAATTTCATTTAACATTCAACTTACAATATGAACACTTAATTTGGCTCTTTCTCCCTTATAATAATCTCCATAACTAAATAATTATTTGCCACATTTCAAAATGCATACAAAATTCCTAATGCTCTCATTCTTATGTTAAGGTTCTGCTTCTCAAAATGTTTATTCGATGTTTAAATTTTACCCTTGTTACACAAGGGAACTAACGTGAAGTCAAGGAAGAAATCTTAGGATTAAAGGAGATTTAGATTCAAGATACCTCTTCCCATAAACATCCTTCCATCATGGTACCTTTATTTTCTTGTTATAGTTGATATAGTTCAATAACTTGTTTGAATCCATTCAACATTTTCACATCATGAAATTTTATTTATATATATATATTTAAGAGCTTATGTTTTCTTGAAAGTTTGATCTCACCAAGAGAAATTCATATTTATTTTTAACAACATGAAAATGTCTAGTTAAGTTATAAGGACTTCAAGTATGACATTATTCCTAACCCAAAATCTCATTAACTCTTATACTCTTTACACTTATGTTGTACTTTGGTCTCACTATTGACATTGTTTTAGAACAATTGTAATTCAAATAACACATAATTTACACTTAAGGATTCATGACTACAAGGAGTGGTGACCTGCACAAAAACTCATTTCATCACTCTTAAACACTCAAGTATTAAATGCATATTACAAGCGAGACAACCCAACAACTATATGCTTTTCAAATGCCTTCCAAGGAACTATTTAAATCATTGGTAAATATGCATTAGTTTTTTCACCAATAACCTTAAGAGAGGCTCCATGATCTATTAACTTCAAAATAATTCATGGATGGGGAAACTACACCCTATGAGAAGCACATGGTAATCCACTACTACACACTAAGGGACACATTTATCTAAGAGAGGGAAAAAGGGGTTCAAATGTAAAGTTATAAAATTTTACGCATTCAAAATCCTTCTAAAGAAATATTTACAATCATTGGTAACCATACATCATATGTCCTTTTTCCATTAACATCATGAGAGGTCACTCGATCTATTACATTCATTAGTATTGAGGGTTCTATACCCTACCATAAGACAAAATTAGAGTAATCAAATGTCCTTGTCTTATAAAGCCTTTGTGCCACTTGAGGTATTCCAAGACTACATTTTCTCACTTTCATTTTTAACACTTAGCTTATAAAGGGTTCCATTAGGTTTGGTTCGTTTATTTGAATAGCCAATAAAAATATATCACTTGATTGTTAATTTGAATTATCTTAACATGTACACATTTTAAGTTTTGATTCTCTAATGAGAAACTATGTTTTCTCAATCACTTTTTCTCACGTGGATCAATTCACATCCACTTTCACATCATAAGAAAGATTTATTAAGTTGTGAGTAATCTCCACAGAACTTAAAATTATTAGGATGACATCACAAGGGTACATTCTCAAACAAGGCCAATTTAAAATTTTCCTTTATAATTAAAAACTTAATAGTGCATTAATGCATAACCTAACTATCCTTGTGGTCCCAACCACTATTCATTATATTCCACTTCTAATGTTATTTAGTCTCTAAAACAACCATGATATTTCAAGCTCAACATGTCATCTTGTATGCCACTAAAGTGATGTTATGCCTCACACTAAGGCATCTTACACATTTTCATACCCACGTGAATGCTCTCAATTAGGTTCCTAAGGAGGAACACACAAACACATATAGTACCTCTAAGTCTCTAGGACTATGAAAGATGTTTGGAGCCAAACAAAGGTAAATATTTCAAGCTATATGTTTGTTTTGTCACTTCTACTCAAAATGAAAAAACACATAAACGTAAGATGATATTTTTTTTAATATTAAGTGATTTCCTAGGTGAATGCAATACTAGCAGATAGGTAAAAAAACACCTTTTAAAATTATTACCAAATTTTTTTCTGACACAATCATATCCAAAATTACAATGGCACTAAATTTTTTAAAAGACAATGTTCGAGTTTTCTACACACAAAATCATGCACTTTAGACATTATTTAATCTTGGTTTCATACTACTATTTAGAAGGCTTTTGAGTGAAGAAAGTAATAATTAACCCCCATATTTTGGCCATCTTACTTTATTTTCTTTCATCATTCCCGACCTCTTGCACCCACATGTATAGTCAACTTTCATAATATTGTGTCATTTTATCTTTGGTGGGGCGCCCATAGGAATCCCGATCCCACCAAGGGTGCCCGATCCTTTTTGAACTTTTCCGCCACCTTTTGGGAACTTTCGAGCCATTTTAGCTTCTTATATTTTTAGTGGTTGGCCATCTCGGGGTCAATTACGAAATTAGATAAAGAGAAGCTTATAAATATAAAGTTATGAGACCATAATGAGGGACCAAGAACTAGTCACTACTATCATCCACCTAGAGTTGCATCCATTTAGAGATCACTTGCATCCATTAGCTCCATCTCAAGGACAAGGCTGGTTCATATGCACCACACAAGCATATTCCATGCACACACTCTATTATATTTTATACATCTAGTTATTTCTCACTACTTCACAAAGTGGGACTGATACAAGAGCACTTAGGGCACATAATACACACACACCATAACTAGATTGGGGTCTGAAATGCGAGTGTAACGCTTAGTTAGTAAGCCCATTTTTGTGGTAGTTGAGGTCAATCCAACCCATTCATTTGCATTCTTGTTTTTAGGGTTTTATTACTTCTTTTGGTCTTTTGCAGGTCTTTTATACATTTTGGATTATCGGTGACATTTGGAGAAGTACAACGAATTTGATGCGACACTCAATGAGGGTTTTAGACCACTGCCGGACTTATGAAACTTTGTTTCAAATATTTTACATAGACCATTGGTGCCCATTTTATAGACTAGAGCCCTCACATGTGCCCTGGTCCTTCTCCAGGCGCTGTAGTCTAGCTAGATAGCTTAGATCCCTCCTTTTCGGGACCTTTGAAAAGTCTTTCTTGCTTTTGTCTCTTCATCGTCACTTCTACAACATAGTCCGAAAAGCTCTTCTAATCAATTTAGTTCATTCTAACTCTCCTTGCATATTAGGGTTTCTACTTTCATTAAATTATTTTCTTGGTTCATTTCTATATTTTTTTACTGTATTTACATGTTGTTCTAGATTAGATTAACTACCCCTTACACTCATTTTAGTTAATCATTTTGGTGAACCAAATCTTTGAATACCATTTCTTCTTAGGCCTTTTCTTCATGTCACCATCACTTGTAGTGGTCATTTTGGGACTTTCCAATATTGTGAACTACCCTCATTCACATGTAGGGTTTCCAAACAAATGCCGATATCCCTACTTTTGTAGCTCATACTAGAAATCCTTTGGATAGTTCAAATAATGTTCCTCTTCATGAAATTGAGGTGTCTGATAGTAAGAAGTCCTACAATCAGGATACCAAAGTTGACCAAGATCAATTTAGCACTATTACTGACTTTCACCAAGTGTTGCATGAAAACCCTACTTATCTCCATCATGTCTTACAAGGTCTAATTTTTGCTTAGGGGGATCATGATGCTTCAACTTCCGTATTTGCTTTTTCTACTCCTATGGTCTCTACACCACCCACTTATGTATTTTCTCCCATTACTAGAGCTACCACTCCCAACACTCACGCTGGTACTCCTCTGCTCCACCTTGGTTCTTTTTCCAATTCCTAGATTTGACTACCTTATATAAGGATTTGTAAACCCAAATTTACTAGCTTCAGACTCCTTACCTCATACACACCACTATACTTATACTCTACAACATTATTGCATACTCCTTTTGCACCCACCATAACTGCCTACTTGTTTCCACATAATTTAACCTCTCCTAGGATTCCTATATTTAAAGGCCATGATGACCCACAAGAGCATCTCTGAGCATTTCATGTAGCATGCCTTGACTATGTGTACGATCATACTAAATTAAAACAACTTTCCCTCGTAGCTCTAAAGACTATGCAATGCGTTGGTTCTATGACCTTACCATATGTTCGGTAGTCTCTTTCACACATCTTGCCGATGCCTTTCTCACGTATTTCTCTATCAATATTGGCTCTAATATCTCCTATGCTCAACTTTCACAGCTCAAACAAGGGTCTAACGAACACTTATCTGATTATGTCTTGCGTTACAAAAATAATTTAGCCAAGATGTCTAATGTCCTTGCGGATCCCGAGCTTCAAGACTTATTTATTAGAGTCTCTTACCACCTCTATAAGAGAGTGTTATCTTTGATACTTCTCCTTCATTTGATCAAATTTTTCATACTCTCAAACTTCGTGAGAATAAACTCTTAGCAATAGGAAAACTTAGATATCAAGAGAAAACTTCGTCATCCACATGCTTTCAAAGTAAGCCAACATCCAATTCTTCAACACATAATCCCATGGATGGAAAAACTACTATAAATGCATTTTCTACTCATAAGAAGGTAAAACCACAATCATACAAGAGTACTTTTACTAAGTTTAGTATGCTTCCAAGTGTTTTGCTACCACAACTCATCGATAGAAATATTATTACCTTACTGTCACCTCTACAACTTGATCCATCTTAGACAAAAGGATGTAATTTTGATGAAAATTCTTATTGTGATTATCGTAAATGCAAAGGAAATTCCATTGATCATTATTTCCAACTACGAAATCTTATGGATTTTCTTGACAATGGTCAAATCGAAATTCTAGAATCCGAACATCTCCGCCTGTTAATGACAATCATAAACTCAAGATCTTTAATAACCCTTTACCCAAACATAACACCAAAAAAACCGATTCATCCACTAATTATGTTTATCACGTAGTTCCTTCTCCTACATCAAGGGCTCTTGATTTGTGAGTTGAAAATACTAATGCGACGCCACCAATCATTTATTTTTTTGATCACGATTATCATGCAAATTTTACTTCTAATCATTTACACATCAAAGCATTTGTTGGTTTGACCTCCATTAACAACACTAAGGTTGACCCATCATGGCCTGTTAGTGCATGATCTATTTCAATTCTAAAGGCTATCAACTACATATAATTGTAAATTGACTACCCTTTCAAAAAACCCTTTGGCGTTATCAAAATTCATGTTATAGTTGGTCCTCTTACAATGCTTGTGCTTTTCCTTGTTGGAAACATAGTTTCCGAATGCGACTTAATTCTTAGTCTCAATTGGATCCATCGCTCTTAATTAATCATTTATCTGAATCATTTGCAAATTAAATTTATTTAAAACAATCAGGTAATTTTTATTGATGGTGTCCCTCCATCTGCTCCATGGTCGCCATCTCCTCGCACAACAGCTAGCACATCCTCTCCTTCTTCTAGCACATCACGGTTTATGTTGCTCAAAGCATTGTCTACTCCTAGCTCACCTATTCAAGCATCATCTACATGACCACATCATTCCACTAGTCCTACACACAAGTAAAGGCCCATTCCTAGGATAGTTCTGCACCTCGATGATGATCACCAACTTAGTTTATCATAGGTGGATGTTCATCACCTTCACACTCTACATCATCAAAATCTCCATCATCAATAAATTTTTGTTGCACTACGGTATTCATCATACATTCATCCATCACATGTACATAGAATACATTAACTTAACAATGTATTTCTAATATGCCACCACTATTAGAGCATGATCATACGCTTTCATCACCACATACATTGGATGGATGACCTTCATCCTTCACTATCATTGGATAAGTCATTTATTCATGCACACTTAGGGGCATAACATCCAACACATTCATGCCCTCATGTTAGCATTATCACATATCTCATCTTTGCATTATCATACATCAATCTCCTAGCTTTGACATACTCATCACATGTTTTAGCGTCATCATTACCCGATGACACACTCTTGTGCTTTGGTTCACACTTGACTATTGAGGGATTACTACACATGAACCCCACACACTACACTATAGATACCACACATTACATTTCATCATATGTCTTGCATCATACATACTACATTTAGTCTACATCTACCTGTCTATACATTATATACATTTTTCACATCATACATTGCATCTCACATTACATCTTATACATCCTACATTACATCTCACATTACATATTATACATTATACAATATATATTCTATTCATCATATGGTTGTCTATTATCATCATGCATATTACATGGTCTTCTACGCACTACACTCACTGCCCTATGATGCACTTTAGTTCCTCGGTCCATACTCGACTGTCGAGGGTTTACAAATCAAATGGACCTTACATTCATCACATGTTTATCATTCTACCTTTCATCATGTGACATTTCTAGGATAATGACACATGCTATAGGCTAAATCATCACTTAATCTATTCATCTTCTAGAGGTATACTCTTTAGGATACATTGCCACTTGCTACTACTCATCTTGTAGTAATAAACGCTTTCAGGATAAATCATCACTCCTACATTCATATTTTTGTGATATACATTTAGGCTATAAATTTCATGCACGTCTCTTCTATATGTCACATATCATTCTCACTACGCATACATACTCATTGCAGCATGCTAGACACAACACACTCTTTGACCATTTCCGATGACGCACTCTCGTTTACGGTTCATTCTTGACTTTGAGGGTGAAACCAAATTAACCTCATTACATACATTTCCATTCACTTGGGAGGTACACGATTGTTACCACCCCATTTTTCATTCCATTCCATCCATCCACAACATAGTGCTTATTATGGTTGCTTTTACTCTTTTTTAATATTGCTTGTTCATGGTCACTTTATTACACATGCTAGCTCGATTACTTGTATGTTATTTATCTATATCATCCACACATGCGTGTTCACATCTTTATCTAGTTATGATTGCAGATACAGGTCTCTTATACGCAACATGGATACTCACCTTCTACCCTTCCTACACTGGTCGTTGGTGGCATCCACATTCATCTCTCATAGGTGTTATTGTGTTATTTTGTACTTAAAACTTTAAATTACTCATTTGTACATGATTTTGACATACTAGTTATCTTTCTAACATGGCAATGGGTGATTTTTGTGTAACATTTGTTATCTGGGGATACTTTCTTCCATACTTGTTTGTTACATTGTCTCGCCATTATTTTCTTTTATGTACGGGTTTTTCCCTTTGTTTGGTGTGCACACTTGTTTGTTTGTATGTGGCCATGATGGATTTTCATGTCTTGCTATATCATGAGTGATGTCCCATGTTTGCAGCCCGCTTTGTGTGACTTACTTGTCTTCTTGTGTGTTTACATTACATTTCTTGGTTTCTTTTACATTGTTTTCCTAGCTTATACATTGTTTTCTATATGCATGCTTGTTTGCACTAACACTTGTCTTTTTCTAGCCTTCTTGTTTGTACATACCTTGGTTTTATCAAGCACATCCCCTTCCCCTTGCGGGCGAGTTTTAGCGTACATGTGGTTGATACTCTTTTGGTGCCACATTCTCTTATCAGTGATGTCACATGCACCCCCAAAGACGGGGAATAATTTGGGTTTTACATACTAAACAACATGTTTACATTGGTTGAGTTTAGTGCACTTTCTGCCCTTGGCATTGTGGGTTACATAAAATGAGTGGGTTTAGACCAGTCTACAAATCCCATACACAATGAATTTTATAGGACATGGTGTCTTTCGCATTCTAGGGAGAAGTTACAGGTTAGAGGATACAAGAGACTTCCTCTCTACACAACTTTGGCCAGTGGTGTAGAGTCACCCTTAAAACAGGACATACAAATATCTATTCAACCACATTCAGGGAAGTAGTTATAGGAAGGAGAATACTGCAACTTTCTCCTTACACTTCATTGGCTAGGGTGGTGTGAGATCGCCCAAAAAACTTGCAAGATCAGGATATCCTTTGACACTCTCTTTCTCGACATGAATCAAGTGCACATTTTCCATTTACATTTTTAATTTACGTATTTTACATTTACATAATTTTACATGCATCTTTTACATTGTGATTTTACAAATATATACATACATATTTGACTACTTGATCGTTTTATCCTTGCAGGTCCGATCATATGAGAAACAAATAGTGAAATGAGGGAAAAACAATAATAACAAAAATGATAACAAAACTATGTGACATCACACTATAACACTCCCATCACGTTTTCATGCAAGCACACCACACTATGTGGCAGCTACACACACGCATTTTCTGCCCTAGATTCACTCTAATCACTATTTTGCACTTTTTCATCTTTAGTTTCCATGATCCATCATATTTTTGTCATTACATGCTTTATCTAGTCCTTCATCACGTTTTCTACTAAAATCTTCATGGACATTAGGTATGTAATTCGATCTATTTTATGTCATTGATATTTCCACTCACCAAAATAAAGTGTGGGAAAATGTAGACACAAAATCATGAGCTTTAGAAATTATTTAATCCCAGTCTCATACTAATTTACCCCCAACTTTTGGCCATCTTACTTTATTTTATTTCATCATTCCTGACCTCTTGCACTTACATGCCTAGTCAAATTTCATTTTTTTGTGTCATTTTAGCTTTGGTGGGGTTCGGGATAGTCTTGGGGTGCCCATGGGCGCCCTAGTCCCACTAGGGGAACCTTGATGCTTTTGAACTTTCCTACCACCTTATGGGCACTTTCTATCCATTTTAGCTTCTTATCTTTTTATTGGTCTGCCATATCAAGGTTAATTACGCAATTAGATCAAGAGAACCCTATAAATATAAAGTTATGACACCATATGAGGGACCAATCATGATTCACTACTATCATCCACCTCGAGTTGCATCCATTTGGAGAATACTTGCATCCATCAGCTCCATCACAAGGACAAGGCTAATTCATTTGCATCACACAAGTATAGGGGAGGGATTCTATTCTATTGCATACACACATTCTATTACATTTTTACATCTAGTTATTTCTTGCTACTTCACAAAGTGCGATTGGCATAAGAACACCTAGGGAACATGATGCAAAAACACACCAAAACTAAATTTGGGTCGAAATGTAGTGCAATGCTCAGTTAGTAAGCCCACTGTTGTGGTAGCTGAGGTCAGTTTGACCCATTCATTTGCATTCTTATTTTTTTAGGGTTTTGATACTTCTTTTAGTATTTTGTACATCTTCTATACATCTTCGATCATCGGTGACATTTGGAGAAGTACAACTAATTTGATGCGACACACGATGAGATTTTGGATCACTTGTTGGACTGTGAAACTCGAGTTTTGGATCTTTTACACAAACTAGGGTGCCCATTTTATAGACCAGGATCGCCGAAGGTTTCCAGTCCTTCTCCAACCGCTCTAGTCCATCTGAATAGCTCGGATCCATCATTTTGATGGTCTTTGCAAAAGTTGTTCCTACGTTGCTCTATTTCTCCGGTCACTTCTACGGCACACTCAAGCAAGATCTTCTAATCGTCTCGAGTTCGGTCTAACTCTCTTTCCATATTAGGGTTTCTAATTTCATTAGATTAGATCTTGGGTCATCCCTATATTTATTTACTACATGTACATTTCGTTCTAGATTAGATTAACTACCCATTATACTCATTTTGGTTAATCAAGTTTCATACTCCCATACTTATTTTGACACTAAAAGAAAAGATTGTTTGACATTATTTTTCCAAAGCAACATGATACAATCAAATTCATTTACTTAACAAAATATACACAATTATGACTAATAGTAACATTCATTAAACTTACAAAAGTACAATTATGTATGAAGTAGTACATTTTCCAAATACTTAAGACTATCATATACATAATAGAAATAATGAAAATAATACATTCTATTCATAACAATATCACTGAAATATTCTAAACAATTACATTCCCTTCAAATAACATGCTATTAAAAGACATAAGTGTTGTTTTAATACTCCTATTGTTAGGGTACTTGCAACCACCACATGGTTAGTCCTAGAACCGGTAGGGAATCCTTTACACTCAAGCATAAATCCACACATTCATCATTTCAAACAATTTCAATTATAGAAATGAGAGAGGGAGAGATAGGGAGAGAGAAGAAGACATAGTTCATTTTTCATGCATTCACACTTTCAAAGTCATTTGATCTTAACATTTTAGTACTTGAGAGAGAGAGAGAGAAAAACTGTTAGTGCAGAATCACAACACCCCGAATGTCTACAACTTGATGGGTTGAGAATCTCAAGTGTGATTGCATAACATGGAGCATCTCTTAAAGTGTGGGACTTTGAAATCGAGAGAGCTCTCTAGATGAAGGCTGGTTCCTATTCCTCTGTTCAGGTGCACACATAAAATTTGTAGAGGATCTACTCTAAAATATATTCTAACTTGCCAAGGAGACATGGTTAAGAAGATGCAAGAAATTAAACCTAAACTAACAGAGGTGATGCACCAAAGGAATGTTGAACACCGACTTTGCTATCAAACACAAACCATTAAAATGTAATACAACTACCATGCACAGATAACCAATATTGCAATGAAATATCAGATAAAGGAAATGAACAAAAGAGGGTTGAAATCATCCATAGACATGTATTATTGCTTCACAAATTGATACAGAGAATTACAATGGCCAAGAGGAAAAAAAAATTCATTATAGTCTCAATAGAAGGTTCAAACTCCATAAACTCATTTGCAGACTAGAGGAGAAGGGAGGGCACAAAACCAAAATGTCCAACCCTTTATAATGAGCCAAGCTCTTACCTTTATAGATGAAGCGAAGAGAGGAGAAGAAAAGAGGTGGGAAACCTGATTTGGAGCTTAGCTACCAGCCATCAATGCCCCTGCAAATCCACCCACAATATGTCAAGTCTACCTTGATTGTCTATTTGGCATGTGAAGAAGGAAGAATGACGAATCAAATCAAATCTGATCTAGTTGTTGAAGCAATCGGATCGTATATTAATGGCATGAAGACATTTTCCTATTTTTCACCCACCTAACCTCATTGAAATTAAAGTTTCAAGTTTCCATGGTGTAGACGAGGTTGAGACCTTTCCAATGGTACAAAATTTGTTGGATTTTGAGCATTGGATTGAAATATATGCCCATTTGAACATTTGAATCGGATCTATACAAAAATGGTGGAAAAACATGTTTTGCAAAATGGGTCCATGGGCCCAAAATTCACTTTGTGCCTTTTGCACAAAAATACAGAAGTGTAAAAACTCCCCACAGGACTGGAAGCCTGGAATTTAATTTTGGCAAATATTCCTCTACGGCCCCTTGCAATTGAAATTGTGCCTTTATAAAAGTTACATTTAAAATTGCAAAAGGATTCCATGACCTTGAAAGCCCGAGAAATTCGGTTTGTTAAAATTTCCTCCGTGTCCTCACAGACCAACTTAGCAAAAGAAATCATCCTAGGCCCACTAGCCCACTTGTAATTTAGGCCTGACACGTGGCTTCTCTAGGCGTCGGTAGAGGTGAAACTTATTTTTATAGTTTACGCCTTTTTGAAACAAAAGCCAAAAAAATTGAATTGCCTCCGACAACCCGCCTTCCCACTTTGACTTGAAACATGGCCACGTGTAGAGCTGGCGTGCGTTTGGGATTGCTATTGGATTTTTGCATATGAAGTTATGTCGAAGAGACACGTGGATCCTTCGCAGCTTTGTTGTATTTCCTTATGTTTTGGCTAAGTCCCTTTTTTTGGCAGGGCCATACGTCTGACTCGGGACACGTGGAGGCTCAACGCATATTTGGGACCTACCCCTAGATTTCACCTTTGAAGTTGTGCGGATGAGGCATGTGGAAGCTTCCGCTAACCCTTCTATAATTAGTTGATTTAGGCTTGCTTCTTTCTCGGTCCTTGACTACGTGGTTGGTTGGCACATGTTTGAGTATTCGCTTTGGGTTGTGCCTTTGAACTTACACTGATGAGACACATGGAGACTTTTGCCAGTTCTTTATACTTAGTTGATTAAATGACCGGCTTTGTCCCTTTTTCATATCTGGGACACGTGGAAGCCCCGTGCTCATTTGGAGACCCGATTTTTGATTTACCTTTGAAATTGTGCGGAAGAGACACATGGCATCTTCCATTGGTTCGTATACTTTTCAATGGCGGTGTAAATATTTTTGGGGCTCTGGACACATGGAATCCTTACACTCATTTGGGGGACTTTCGCCTTTTAGGCTTAAACCTTGGAGATGCACTGATGAGGCACATGGAAGCTTCCGATTTCTCTTCCACACTTAGCCTATTTGAGCACGCTCCAAATCGTTTGTGAAGCCCAAAGACTCTTATCCTTTCACCATTTCTCTCCGAGAGCCTCTCGCCTCCTTTGATGTTGTTTGGTCTCCTTCGCTAACCTTGCTACTTCATTGTAGAGCCCACTTGCAATTGATTTGTTGCATTCGAAATGTGGGCTTTTACGATGGAACCAACCCTTAGATTTCTTCTGCGTAGGGTCATGTTTGATCAATTTTTCCGGGAAAAATTGAGATAACAATTTGGCAACTCACGAGGGCATCTTCCTACTAGATGAAGAGACCAGTAGCCTTGGGAAGTATCCATCAGGCATAGAGTCTATTTGGTGATTTTGAAACTAGTCTGGAACTACCTTCTACTGCATGTACTCTTATCTTTGCAAGAAAATATTAGATCCAATATTTGTGAGAGTAGAGAGTTATCTGAAACCTGGAAACTTCTTCCTCATTTTATTTTCCATAAAACTGATCTGTTGGAGTGCAATGAAAACATCTAGACCTACTCAATAGGAATACTCTATAGATTTAGTTTCTTGTGGCCACAAGTCTTTTCCATGAGTGAGATGAATTGTATACAAGCATACACCGAAGTAATAGAGCATGTGCACTAGCACTTAGGGAAATTGAAACCTAAACTATAACAAGACAATGTGCATACGCACTTGGAGAAATTGAAAACCTAGGCTAATATTTACAAGGGTGAGAAATTTTCCTTTTAGTAGCAGTGTTTGAGGTAGATCCCATTGACTGGAATCTACAATTCTTCACCATCCAACTTAGCCAGCCTAGAAGGCATTGCTACTTTTACATTTTGTGACCATGTAGGGGCCACTCCAAATGGCATCAAACTTGGAATGCCTTCCTAGTTTTCTCAATCTGCATCCCACTTTAGAACTAAGTCCCCCTCTTGAAAGGTCCTTGTTCTTGCTTTCTTATCAAATATCTTCTTGATCAATGCTTGATCTTTCTCCATGATCTACATTACATGTTCTCTTGCTTCTTCTACTCCCATTAGCTCTACATACCTGATTTCCATAGGTTCAAACTTGGCTAGTTCCAACTGTTTCATGAGCTCCAAAGTGGGAAGATCAATGATATGGGAAATATTGCCTCTTTTCCATATACAAGCTTGTATGGGGAGCTTCTGTAGACCTTTTGGATGTGATCCTATCAGCCCATAGAGCTGATTTGAGCTTTGTGTGCCAAGTTCTCTGATTTTCATCAAGAGTCCTTCTGATAATTCTTAGTAGGTTCTTGTTTTGTGGACTCTGCTTGGCCATTACCTTGAGGGTAATATTTTGATGAAGTACTGAGGTATACACCATTCTTGATAGCCCATTTAGTGATCCTTGTACCAAGGAATGCCAATGCATTATCTGATATGATAGTGGCAGGGACTCCAAACCTAGTGATTATCCCTTCATAGAAATCCAAGATATTGGATTCATTTGCCTCCTTAAGTGCCACTGCTTCAGTCCACTTGGTGAAATAGTCAATCGTTGTGAGTATCCACTTATGGCCCTGGCTTGAATTTGGGTTGATTACTCCAATGAAGTCTAGTCCCCATTGCATGAATGGCTGATCCACTAAAATTGGATGAAGGGGCATAGGCTGCTAACTTTTCCTTCCTTGTGAAGAATGCACACTTCTTGCATTTCTTGATCCATGAGTAACAATCCCTAAACACCATAGGCCAATAATAACCAGCTCTTCATGATTTTGAGAGTTGTTACCCATGGAGAAAAGTGGCCTCAAACTTCTCCATCATGGAACTCATGTAACACCTTCTCAATTTGTCTTGTCCCAATGCACCTCAATAAAACACTATTGATATCCTTCTTAAACAAGACACCACCAATAAGAACATATGGGATGGCTTGTAATATGAAGTATCTCCTCTTTTCTTTGTTCCATTTTGGAGGGCACAAACCTGTTTGGAGATAATGCACCAAGGCTTGAGTCCAACATGGAATAGGTGCATCATTAGCTAGCTGCTCTTGATCATTCTATAGTAATAGGAAAACCTCTTCTTCATCTATTGACTCACTTTGCTTGAAAGTGAGCTACTCACATAGACCCTTGCCATGAACTAGCTTGGTCACTTTGATTTCAATATCATACTCCATTACACGAGTGATCCAACCTACTCTCTTCTCATTCAAGTCCTTGTTTAGGAGAAAATCCTTGACACCAACATGAGACACTAGCAGTTGAATCTTGTTGTTTGAGACCAAGTGTCTAAACTTCTTCAAACTCCTAATGATAGCAAGGACATGTTTTTAATGAAAGAATACTTTACTTCATAATCTTCCAAGATCTGACTGAAGAATGCTATGGGCTGTTCTGAACCTTCCTTGTTAGGATGAACCAAGATAGTTGAGATTGTGTCTGACCCTCCAAAAGCATACAACATGAAGTCCTTTGAAAATTTTGGGTTAATAAGAGTTGGGGCTGTGATATTACAAGCTTGATGGCCTCAAAAATTCTCTTTGCCTTCTGTTGTCCATTTGAATGCAAGACTCTTCTTTAACATCATCGTTAAAGGACTTTACAAGAGTGGAAAAATTAGGCACAAACCTACTGGAAAATTTTTATCCTTCCTAAGAAGCTTTGGAGGGATTTCTAGTAATGTGGCAATGGAATGTGTTTGGATGTCTTCAACCAGGATAAATTGTTAACCCTTCTCTTGAGATAATGTGGCACAACAATTTTCCCTCATGTGCCAAGAATACACACTTCTTTGGATTCAATGACACTCTGAACCTTCTACACCTCTGAAATACCTGCTTGAGGTGGAAGAGATGGTTTACAACATTCTTTGAGAAGACGGTGATATCATCTAGATACACCAGAACTATCTTTTTGATTAAGCCTTTGAATGCCATGTCCATAGCTCCTTTGAAATGTTTCTCGGCATTGGACAATCCAAATGGCATCTTCTTATAAGCATATGTACCCCATTTGGTGGTGAAGGTTATCTTGAACTGATCTTCTTCTTTCACCATTATCTGATTATAGCCTGAGTATCCATCTAGCAATGAAAACCTCTCAGAGCCAGCTACAACCTGTAAGATTTGCTCCATCGATGGAAGTGGGTAGTGATCTTTGAGTGATGCTCTGTTTAGATCATGGAAGTCTACACACAATCTGATTTCTCCATTTCTTTTCCTCACAGGCACCAAGTTTGTAACCCAACTTGAATGCTTGATAGGGAAGATGATGTTGGCCTCAATTAGCTTGTTCAAATCTTTTCTCATGAGAGGTTCAATGTGAGGGTTTATTGGCCTTTGCTTCTATTTGAAAGGCTTAGATCCCAGATCTAGCTCGATAGTGTGTTATGCCAACCTTGGGTTGAAACCTCTTAAATCCTTGTAAGTCTAAGAAAAGACATCGAGAATTCTTGACAAAGTTAAACAAACTCAAATTTTTCTTGTTGGGTACTTACCTTGCCGATTCGCAACATTTGCCTTCATCTATGGAAATGGGCTTTGAATCTTCACCCTTTACCTGAATATTTGCTTTCTCTTTCCGGAATTGATCATTTGGGTTGAAGATTAAATCCAAGGTTATAAGGCCCTTTGGTAATATTTTTGGTTCTTAGCTACACCACTTGGTCACCATACCTTGTTGTTCAATTTGTCTTGGTTTCTAGAGGAGAACTCAACTTCTTGTAGAAAATTGACAATTTTTGATCATTCTCGAAGACCTGCCAACTTGTGTTATTATCTGGGATAGCTGGCCTCACAACCACCTTGATATGGGGCTGAGACTTATCACTTTTTATACTTTCCATAATATCAACGCCGCCCCGATTACCGCCAATCTATCTGTTGCTTCATTCATTTTTCTGGTATGGACACAATGTTGAAAGCTTCAAAGTCCTTGATGAGGTCCCATACCCGGTTTTTATAGCTCCTGAGTAGGTCATTCTTTGCAGCATGTTGTCCTCTAACTTGGTTCACAATCAACTCACTATCACCAAATATTTGTAGATTCTTAATGCCTCTCTTTCTTGCCCAATGCAGTCCATGGATCAAGGCTTCATACTTTTGTGTTGTTATTGAAGCAAGAAAATTGGAAACAGAAAGGTGAGTAATATTTCATACCTTGAGGTGAAACAAGCATAGCTCCTCCTCCGGCTCCTTGTCTACTTCTTGAGCCATCAAAGAATAACTTCCATACCTCATTATCATCCTTGTGGTCTAGCTTAGTGATGTTAGGAAGAGGATGATTCTCTTCATGTAAGCAATAGAATCCTAGCTCCACTTCTTCCATTTCCTTGTAAGGGTCAAAAGCATGCCTCTTGTTTGCCCATTCATCAAGGGTCAAGTCTGGAATATATCGACTTTGGTATCAACTTCATGGGTGCTTGGATAATCTTCTTGATCAAGGGCTAAACAATTTTCATTGATTGGACTCGGTGTATGAGGCTCAATATGGAAGTTTGCAATAGGCTCAGATATGATTGTAGCCTTAGCTCCATATCTTGTTCTAAATAACATGTGTGACCAATCAATAGACAAATAACCTCCGATTTTAGCAGTGAAGTCCCTCGAAAAACACAATGCAAAGTGTGGTGGCAAGTCTATGAGTGATACGTTTTGCAAGGCAGTCACATTGGGACATGCATGTAATGTGAGGCTCAAATATTTGATTACCCCAACCATTGTTACTATTGTACCATCTAATTATACCAAACCTTTAGAAATGACTTCATATTGAATACCTAGCTAATTGGCTATTTGTTTTGGCATTATAGAGCTACTTGCTCCCGAATCAATCATACAATTATGTACCAATTTGTCCCCAATGATTAATGAAACATAGAATGGAGGGGGATTCATATTCTTACCTTTGTGATCTCTATGATTTCCTTCAGGTTGAGCTGTATTGGTAAGAACTTTCTCTTGCTGATTGGGTGACTGATTGATGTTGACCAATTTTCCATAGTAGCTTGCAATAGGTCTCTTTGTCTTGGGATAGCCAATGACTCCCACATCGAGATGTTTACATTTGTCCTCTTCATCTTCTCAATGATGTTAAATGGGGATGAGCTATATTTTTTCTACCCCTTTCCTTGCACATTATTTTCTTGCACATGGGTCATTACAACTGGTGCCTGAGCGGGGTTAGAAGGTGGTTTGGGCTGAGTGTGTACATTGGGAGCTGTACCTTGATTGCCAATACCTTGTGGAGTAATAGAGGGTTGTGGATTACCTGAGTTTGATGATTTTCCCTCTCTAATATTCCTTTTCTTGGACCTGTGTATTGGCAACTATACTTTGAGAAGGGGCTTGGTTAACTCCACAAAAGTCTTCTAGTTTTTAGTTAACTAGCATAGTTTTGGTTGGAGGTGTCTCTTGTTGATATTTTTGCTGCTAATTTTCCTCTTGACTAGGTTCTTGGGACACACCAAAGGTCTGTACCATCAAGTCTGATTTAGTGCACCATTGGAACACATTGATTGACAATGAGGTAGTCTACAGGGGTAACACTAGTCGTACTCTGTGCCATGTTGTTTTGTGTTAGAACTAAAGATTTTGATGTTGAAGCTACATTTGGATTATATGGTCAGAATGGCAGTAGCTTGAGGGTTGTCCTTGGTTTGAATTTTGATTTGTGGCATGACTTGGTGGTTTTTTTTTGGTATGGGGGCCTAGCTTGATACTAAGTTTGAGGCTGATATGGCCTAGAACTCTAAGTGTGTTGTCTCTCGATAGTCACTATCTTGTTTCCTAGGTTCTGTAGTTGTTTCAAGACTTCTTGGAGCTCATTTGAGGAGCTAGAAGATGAGGTGGAAGCTTCATCTTGAACTCTAATTCCTTGGAGCATGTATGGGAGCTAATGTGGGTGTTTGACTAGTGCTTGGAGCTTTTAGTTCTGGATATAGAGGCATAGGTGGCCTAGGTGCAAGTTTACCAGCTTGAATTAAGAATTTTTAGCTCTAATGGAAATGTTATAGGCTGCAGGTAAGGTTACACCTCCCATGGATTGAATCATTAAGGAAATATCAGAATTTAAAGCTCTAAGGAAGTATAGAAAAGAACCTTCATTTATTGGTCTTACGGCCACTGGAATCCTATCCCATGTCTGCTAGAATCGACATTGAAGTTGGTCAACTACTCATTAGGATCCCTCTTGATTGTTGTCAGTTGTTCCAACAAGGATAGATTATCTCCCTTCTCTCCAAATTGATTGTGAAGAGCTCTACACAGATGGTCCCAATTTTGAATAGAGCCTGTTGTTAGACTCCCAGAACCATTGCGAAGCTTTACCCTTGAATGAAGAGGCTAACAATTTGACTGCAATGTCCATCTCAATGATTTCATGAATTACATAGACATTTACAATGTCTTGAATGTGGTCACTAGGAGTAGTCTGGTTCTCTCCAGTGAAATATGGAATGCTCTTTAATGCTGCAACTGGGACTAGATTTTGTGCATTGAGAGCGAGTGGATTGCCAGTGAAATTGACATAGGGGTTGGGTGGTTGTGCCATTATGATTGGCCTAAGAACCCTTGTTGATTGGATGAAATGACTACTAGGGGGAGGTGTCGACAAGGTTCTATTTGGTGGAGATGGAGACCTTTGAGATCTTCTTCCCCTTCTCCCTCTGTTTGGGGACAAATGCAGATAGATAAAAAAATTCTTCTTCTCTAGTTCTCGATCTAGTCTGGATTCTTCTCATGAATCTACCAAGCCTAGATTGCTGAAACTAGTGGACTCTGCCTCTTTTGGAGTCACCAGATGTGTAACTTTAGAGCTTCTTAAAATCTGAAAAACTTGCAATAAGTGCACATCAATCTTGCTGCAATAAAAATGGATACCTCTTAGTCTCATTGGGCATGCCAAAGCTGTTAGAGTAAAATCTTAGCAGCCTCGAATGGCCTGGGATCTGAGTGAGGCATTCGGTGTGATTGCAAAACATTGGACCATCTCTCAAGTTGTGGGACTTATGGACTTGAGATGGACCTCCAGAGAAGGTTGGTTCTTGCTTCCTAATCTACCTGCCACAAGCTACTCGAGTGCAGGAAGAACCTATCTAATCCTAATCTAACCTTCCAAGGGGACAGGGGGAGAGAGAGAGAGAGAGAGAGAGAGAGAGAGAGAGAGAGAGAGAGAGAGAGAAAGAGAGAGAGAGAGAGAGCCTACACTAAGTGGCGATACACCAAAAAAGGAAGTGGTTGATCACAAATCATTGCCTAAAGTGGAGAGAGGTGAGTAGAGGAGGGGGTGGAAAAGATGCACCACAAACCAAAGATGAAGTTCACATGGAACACCACTTCAAAACCCATTAAGCACATCTCCCAGAACTGTAACAAACATCGGAAGAAGCGCACAATATACCCCGAAATGATGAGAGGTGAGAAGAGACAATAAAATAAGCAAAGGACAAATATATGCATCACGAAAGCAGATTCTATTGCTCCAAAATTTCACACAATACATCATTAGTGGGCAAGGGGTAAGAAAAAAACCATTACAGAGCCATGAGAGAGGCTTAGACTCCAAATTTTTTCCTAGGGAAGAAAGAGAGTGGGGGAAGGAGAGAAACAATGACCAACGGTTCGAAAATGCCCCTCCTTTAAAATATATAGGAAGAATAAGAGAGAGAGGAGGGAAGAATTCAAATCCTGCTTCAACTACCTTAAGATATGCATTGAATTCTACCTACTCCAACCACTCCAAAAAGCATTGAAATCCACCTACCATAATGAAGAGTCTTGCTACAACACCCATGCCTCCATCATTGTCCCTTACTGGGCAAGAAAGAGGCCCATTATTCATCATGGCGGCAGGTGAGAGACTTGACAGCCCCAGAAAATAGTGGGCTGAAACATTAATGGAGGTAGGTGAGAAGCCGACACTGAGATCTTTCCAAAAAGTCCTCTCCGCCTAAATCTAAGTTTCTAGTCGAAAGATATGGCTATCTAAAGATCAAGGTTGTGGGCATGCAATATTTAAAAGAGTCTATCCATACAAGGTCCACGTGGCAGCCTTGCGCATCTTGAAGATTCAGCCCCTACCTTTCACTTCTGAAATTCCATCAAACTGACACGTGGCGACTTCCTCGGGATCCTCGGTTTCCTTTGTATTTTGCCTAAGTTGGCGGAGACACTGTGTTTGACCCTAGACACGTGGAGGCCTTGTGCTTGTTTGGAAATTGACTCCAGATTTTACCTTTGAAGTTGCGGTCAAGACATGTGGAGGCCTCCACAGGCTTATTCCTGAGCTTGGACTTTTCAACGGCACTGGTGTTCCCTTTTCGGATGTGGGACACATGGAGGGCATGCGCTTGTATGCGGGATTGGCCTTTGGGCTGTGCCTTTTGAATTTACATCATTGAGGCACATGGCACCTTCCACCGACCTATTCCTTTCTTTGTATTTTGGCTAAGTCCCCTTTTCTTGGTGGAGGCTTTATATCTGACCCAGGACACGTGGAGGCTCAACACACATTTGGGAACCCGCTCTGAATTTTACCTTTGAAGTTACGTCGTTGACGACACTTGGCTCCTTCCGCTAGCCTTCCTTTGCTTAGACTTTTCATTGGCCAATTCTACCTTTTTAGGTTACGGACATGTGGAGGGATTGTACTCATTTAGGAACCCACTTTTTGGACCCAACCTTGTTGTTGCACTAATGAGACACGTGTCAGCTTCCACTAACACTTTTATACTTAGTCAATTTAAATGGTCGGATTTGTCCCCTTTTTGACCCTGGGACACGTGGAAGCTTGGCACTTATTTGGGGTCTCCATTTTGGATTCTATCCTTAGAGTTGTGCCGATGAGGCACGTGGCACCCTCCGCGGGTCTATGACTTTTCAACGGCTGAAGAGACCTCATGGGCCCGAACTTGAAAAATGTGCCATTTGCAAAAAGTGTAAAAGTTCCAAAGTCCCTGCAAATCCATTGGCCCGATTTTAAACTTGGGAAAAATTTCCTTGACGGCCCCGCAAACCCACTTTTACATTTGAGTCATCCCGGGCCCGTTGGCCCACATTTTCCACTTGGGCAAAAAGACATCTTTGGGCCCGCCGACCCACATTTTCCACTTTTCATAAGAAATCCTTCTCGGCCGAAATTATACTTGTGTCTTTTTGTGAAAATTGCAAAAATGTCAAAATGTCTCCCGCCGCCCTGCTGGTCCATAATTTTCCATTGGCAAAAAATCTTCCCTAGGCGGCCCGCTTTTGGCAAAAAAATCCTTCAAGGCCCGCCGACCCGTAACTTGAAAAATATGAAGAGTTAGAAGGACTTCTTTATATATATGGAAAGGGGAAGAAATTTCCTATTTGATGGAAATGCTTTCAGGGGGCCTTAAGTGATTAAAATATGTAAAAATTTAGATTGAAGCACAAAAGGGGAAAAATGGTGTTAGTTGACCCAAAATAAGTGTGAGCTTATTTTGGTCAATAGAAAGTTAAGATAAATTTTATTTTTCATTCACAATGTCATAACCATTTGCATTTCATGTCCATTTTCATTTCATTTCAAATCAATTTACATTTCCCAACTCATTTACATTTTCAAATCAACCAAAGTATCAAATTTGTTTCCAGAGAGAGAAGATGGTGGAGAGAGAAAAACACACTACATTTCAAAATTGATTAATACAATATAAAAGATCGAGTAATATTCTACTTAGAATTATGATGGTATTACAAGGTCACATTCTTGGCTAGAAGTCAAACAAGAGTCTCGAAGGAGAATCAAGTTAAAGTAGCAAGTTGAGAAAATTGACGAAAACAAAAAGTTATTACAAACATGGTCTTGAACACACTCATTTTAAGTTCGATCATGAAGTTTGATGATTCCAAATTTCTTCTACATATATAGAAACTTCATCGTTTCGACATAATTTGATTATGATGAGAAGATCTAGAGTTACTAGGGAAACTCTGGGGCCAGTTATCGTAATTGCATCAACAACTCTTGTCACACAACAACTAGTGGGCCTCAAAAACCACTTCCAAAACTAGTCTCTGAAGGTGTTTTAATTGAGATGAATGTTGGCTACAATTCTATTGTTAGAAATCTAGAGTTAGTTGGCAGTGGTTTTCATTTTCTCTTAAACTAAGTGGCAACCGTAAGCCAAAACCGATCGTGTTTTATTAAAATGAGCATGTCACTACTAGTGACTGATAAGCTAAGTGGCTTAGAAAATTTGACTTGTAAGGGCATTAAAAAAAATTTAAACAACTTGGTTAAGGTTCCCCATGGTGTGCCATGTTACCAAGGGTCATGCAAGAATTTTAGGATTTGTGGTACATTTGGGTGTGGCGCTCCATTTACATGACTTTTGAGATCAATTTTTTTATGTTTTGATAGTTCATGTCAAGGAAATATTTTTCATTTGTTGGAATTATGTTCCCTATCATTCAACATTTAATTTCAAATTTGGAAATGATGAAGTGAAATTTAGTGCAAGCGAAAGGGGAAAACCATACCTATATTCGATGTTTGTTGGAGGAAAACAACACGGGGCTTTTCATCCTCGATTTATCTTGGTGAATTTCATTCAATTTCAAGTTCCCAATTCCATTTTTGTTAATCCATTTGTGGATATCCAGCCTCGCATGGCATTTCATGAAACCATTTTTTCCGCATTATGACAAACACTTCATGTGTTTTGCTTATGTTTCCACATCTTGCATACGTGTCTTACAGTGCACCAGAAAACAAAGCATCTTCTTCCAAAATTTGTACACATCTTCTTGGGCATTCAAATCTATAAAAAAATTGATTAACTCACCAAAGAAGAGTTTTTGTAATAATATTCTGTTGTGCTCTCCAAGCACTAAGCAAAGACCTCCACAAAACAATCTTGTTTATATCATGTAATTCATTAAGCTCCATACTGCCACGTATCTTTTGGGAATTTTTCCAAAGAATTCACGTGCTTGGTCTAAATCTCCCATTTTGGTGCAAGTTGGGAGAAACTAGCAAAAATTAGTTTTCCAATGTGCTTTGATGGTTGTTTGTGCCCTATCCCAAGGTTGTTCAACCAACCATTTTGTATAAATCCTATAACCATGGAACTCCATGAGGGGACATCTGGTTGGGACATTTTTGAGAAATATAAAACATAGGATTTCATGCGGAGGAAGAGGAAATAGACTAATCTTGCGAGATACATACGAGGGATAACATGAAAGACACTTCCAATGTTTGAATCAATCCATCGGATATGTAAAATAACAAGTAAATAGGAGGAAAATGAAGCTGGTATCAAGTGAATACATGGATAATGGTGTTGCAAAGGTTAATGTGCACGCAACATAGGTGTTTAAAAGAATAAAAATACAAATCAATATGGTTGGAAATTACACCCGGTGAAGCGCATTCTAGTCCTCAATCTTGTTTTTCCTTTGTTTACAACAGATCAACCAATGGTAGGAAATATTTCCCTCTCAAATAATTTTGAACATGACTCGAGATGAAGATACAAAACCAAACCGATCAATTTGTATAAGGTAAAATGAGGATATATTTGGTTACAAATTTATCTCTGTGTGGCTGATTTAACCCATAATGGGACTAATTTTAGGACGACTATAACTAGAGATCCATTTAGCATGGTTCCCCATCACATTCTGCTTATCCAATTATGATAGTGAAACACCCTACACCTACTACAACCATCTGAATACTACTAAACTTGCCACATTAACTTGGGTTTCATCATGGTTAACTCCTCGGGATCTCAAATAAAGTGCTTGTATTATTATGCAAGGAAATGACAGGTCTACAAGCTGCTTAGGATGAGTCACTCTCCATGCCTACTTGATGGATCCTTCCACATGCCACCCCTTAGCAAAGATAACCATCCTAAGCGTACATACCCATAAATTCTCAACAAACACCTTTCAAATTTATTTTTATTTTATTTTTTTAATTTTATGTTGGGCACTACAGGTTGGACGACCATATTTTGTAAATGTACTAGGTTAGATGAGCATCATTTACTAGGTTAGATTGCCATCTTTTGAAAATGGGTGGCTGGGTTGGATGGTCATCTCTATAGGTTAGAAAACACTTCATAGGACCATCATTGTTTACTAGGTTGGATGCTTTGACAATGGGATAGGTTGGACGGGATTCTCTAGAGGTTAGACGATGCTTCATATGACACTCGTCTATGTGCATTTCTACCACCATGACAGTCTCTTTGAAACTAGATGATTGTCTATCATTATTATATGACAATGGGTTGGTCGATCGTCTTCTACATCCATCAAGATCTGTGGAAACACACACAAATGTATCTTTCATGTCCATCATAGGTGTAGCATTAAAGGCTTAAACGGTCATCTATGTGCTAAAAAAGGAATAAATAAAATTAATAAATACATGTAAAATGTGGCTTTCAGGGGCGTGTGATCCCCAACTCCCTCACTAAGGGGACATCCCCCTAGACCTCACAATGGGGTATCCCCCTTGTAACCACCAAATCTATATATATTATACCTTGACAAATATGAGCGTAGTTTGATTTGAAATGTCGGTTAAATACAAGCATAAGTTAATTTTTAAAGTGTAAATAGTAGGCAACCGACCCATACAAGTGACTGTCGGCCAAATTTTTTGGCAAATTGGGTGGAAGATGACTGCTGAAAATTCACCATTTCCAATTTCTAAAACCCCTAATATTTGCGAGTTTACGAAAATTTTCCACTAAAACTTTTCTTGATCATCGTAGGGGAACTCCCTTAAATGGAGATATATGGATCATTAGAATTAAAAATGTTTCATGGCTATGCAAATAGAATATAATATTCCTTTATTATAACACAAGTAGAGTTTGTGAAAAGACATTTGACGTCTAAAAAACCTAGTCCCAAAAGGGTTGCTCGACAAAAAGAAAAACAATGTTTGACATGAAAGTATCATCAACACTAGAAGTACGATGAGCATAAGATGCCTCACACAATGAATGTGGATTAGAGGAAAATGCAAATAAATGAGGTGGAACAACATGAAACTATGAAAATTTATTCCTAGTGTCGATGGATATTAGTGGGTGGGATAGTCATGAAGAGATTCAACATTCTCTAAAAGGTGAATGGGAGAGGGAGTAGATGTATCCTCACCAATACTTGCTTCATCAAAAATAGAAGAACAATAGAAAAATACTCATCATCAAGAATATGAATAGGAAAAAATTTATCAAAAAAATGATCATCACATGATATGGGGGTGAAAACAATAGGATTTGAAGAGACTCCAAATAAGGTCTCGAAGAATTCTCCAAATAGTGTGTGGAAACTCTGTGTACTCCACATGATTTGGAGAGGAAAGAAGAGATACATCAACAAGCAACGAAGAACCATGTCACATAAGTTGAGCCAATATTTGAGTTGATTTGGGTCACTAGGGAAGGTACTTGTCCATATAAAAATGGATAGAGGTTTTATTAAGTAAGAAAATGTTCAATGCTCAAATACCACGGTGCATAATTTTCCCTACCAAACAGAACTGGTAGAGTCTATGATGTAAATTGGGTCTTACGAAGCATAAGTATTTGAAGCACATCTTCCATAATGCATATGCAAATGAGGTCCATCGATGCAATAAATTCATAAGTGACAAATGCATACTCGAGATAGGTATCGAAATCAGCCGAGAAATATGTCGATATATGATTGCAACCTCCCGAAATTCTAGAGTTTTAATTTTATAATATACAAGAATATTATCAATGCGTAGAGCTAAAAATATCACATCTAAATAAATAATTCCTAAAAAGGATTTGTCAATTGAGTTATGAAAGTTTGAATTTTCTTTTCGTAAAAAATAATCTCCACTTTTCATAAATTTTTGGTGTGAAAAATGTTTAGCCCAACTCTATGATGGAAAATTTAAGCCCCTTGTGTTGGGATGAATAAGGAATTAATTTCCATGTGACTAGGGGTTAAATGCTAGGATGAGTGCCCCTCCCTTTGATGATTTAACTTTACATTTTTATGTGACCGGGTGAGTGATGTCTTTAAATTTCTAATGAATAGTGTTTTTCCATATGTGTTTAAATGTTACATGCACATGCAAGTTGTCATATTTTTGGCCTTATCAACACCTTGAAATCCTTAAATGCACTAGTTCGGGTTTTGGACTTATTCAACACGTTTAAAATCCTGAATAGAATTGGTTATATTTTTGGTCATGCTCGGCACCATGGAAAACCCAAAATAGATTGGATCGAGGTTTTTGGATTTCTTGACATGTTTAAAATCCCGAATTGCACTAGGTTATGGTTTTGATTGATAAAAAATTCATGTAGCATGTAGTGTTTCCAATAAGTGTCAAAACCTGATGTGTTTTGAGTAAGTGGAAGAACCTAAAAGCATGTTAAACAAGTGTCAAAACATCAACAATTTCAAGAAATTAGAAAAACTTAAAGCATTTCAAGTAGGTGTTAGAACTGAAGCATGCCAATTAGGTGTCGGAACCTAAAACATGTCAAACGGTATTAAAACTTGATGGTTGAAAAACATGTTTCAAAACCTAATGCTTGACAAGCATGTGTTAAAACATGATGATTGAAAAGCACTATGAAAATTCCAAAATAAACTACGTTAATTAGGGGTTTGACCACAAACTACAAATTGGGTCCTCACGCACCAAACTCTTAAAAAATTGAAGTATATTGGGCATTGAATGGGTGGTTAGGAGTTTGAATGCAAGTTGTAAATTAGGTTGATTGGGTGTTGATTGGGGTCAAGGGTTTGAATGTAAGTTGCAAGTTGTGTCAAAATACACTAGAAGCCCAAAACTTGAACTTTACACCGTGTACCAAAAACACGAAAACTAGAAATATATTGGGTTTGACTCGGTCGTCGGGTTTTGAATGTAAGTTACAATTTTGTTGATATGTTGAGATGTCACAATGTTCTAATTCCTGAATTCTCAAAATGCACTACGAAGGTGTGTGTCGGGGTTTTCAACTTGACGAACAACCTAAAAATTGTGAAAGGAAGGCTGAGTTAGTTTTTCACCTTGTTGATCAACCTAAAAATCTTGTAATATGCTGATTCAATTTTCAATGTATGCAAAACATGTGTAAATGATAAGAAAATTCCAAGGAAACCCTAGATCATGAAAATTTTATCTTTAATAACACTATTTCAGGACCTCCCAATGTGAGCTTGGGATGGTCATAGACCTCACCAATGATGATGCATTCCTCATTTCAAAATGAGAGTGAGGATCACTCTTTTTCTCCTTACACTTTCACAAATTTCATTCATGTTGCATAAACATCTTGATGCTTATATTCTTGTCTCGTACATTACACTCTGCGACATTGCAAACTCTTCCTTTACTAAATAGTGATATTTGAGCTCTTGAAGTAAGAAGGATGAACTCTTGACTAGCTCACCTTACTCACCCAACTCATTTGACTCACCCACCAACTCCTTCATTTCAATTATCTCAAATCAATCACTCACTCAACTCACCTCAACCATCTCACTAAGATAACTTCAATCGACTCTTTGAGAGATGATGATGGATCCAAATCGACAAATGAGATATGATAGCCTCTTTAAATTAAATTAAAATGTATTTTTGATAACCTCTTTAAATGCACAATGTCCTTGGATTTTACCTATTGTACCCTAGGATGCTCTTCCTGCTTGAGGACACAATTGGGCTCAAGATGATGCTTTAAGTTTCTTATGAAGATTGATTTTCCTTTTTGATATATGAAACCTCCTTTAAACCTTTTGAGGATGTCAAAAAGTGGAAATATGAGTGAAATCGAGCCTAGTTTAACTTTTTGCATCCAAAATGAAGACTTTCTATTTTTAGTAGGTAAGACCATGACTTGCTAGTTTTAGAAAATTTTCCATTTTTACATTCTCATGATGCTTATTTCTTGTCTAGAAGATCAAAATGTCAAGAATTACCATTATTTGGTCATTTTCTATTTTTAACATGCCCGTGAGGACACATGCTACTTTTAGTAAGTTCATTGTGTGTGTTAGACTACGACGAAAGAGATCTTGAAATTCTAGGTTTTATTCCTTCCCACTCAAAATTTTGAATGATTCCTTCATATGAACAAGAGGGAAAATTAATATTTCATTAGAGGGGAAAAATACTAAGAAAAAATCAAGCCTCTATATCTCAAAAAATAATCAAATTCATCGTGTAAAAATAGTTGGCATCAAACTAGATTTTTGAAGACCCTTCCCTCGAATTTTTGAATAATTTCACCTATTGTATCTTCAAGAATATGAAAATTTATTCGATGAGGGAAAAATGTCGATGAAAAAAAAAATCCTCTATATTCCTATAAAATATGGTCTTCATGGTATGAAAACTAGTTTACATGAAACTAGATTTTTCAAGGATTGTTCCCTCAAAATTTCAGATGATTCCACTTATCGGATCCTTGGGAAATGAAGAGGTTCCTCACTATCCTTTCAATGATATGTAATGGAATCCATTAATGGTGGATTAAATATTCGAACAACGTGGCATGAAGTCTTATATGAAAAACACTTGACAGTTATACACTCTCAGGCTTTGACGGTCATCTGAACGTCAAATTTGAAGTAATAGTAGCTAGGGCAAGGAAAATCGTTTTGAAAGCATGATGGAGGATCTATTTTGAGGTAATATGAAGAACCATGAAAGGGGATGAATGTTGGGGTGAATTATCTTGTCCTCATTTACCCTAATGTCCCAAGGACGGTTGGGACATTAAAACCCGCCACAGAGAAAAACTTCAAAAAAATATAATGAGGGGAGGGGCACATTTTATCGTTCCTCTATCCCAGTATAGTTAGGATAGTGGGAGAGTAAACCCGCCACCTATCCAACCAAAAAAATGGATAAGTATGGGAAATTTGAGAATGCATTTCTGAAGCTCGGGATGGTCTTTTTGGTGAATTATTATATGATTTGACTCCAAAATTATTACGAGAACAATGAAATCGGTATTATCCTTCAACTCTACATATAAATCCTTGAAATGGATCCTTTTCTCTTGGTATGACAGAGTGTGTATTTACAAATTGATCTTCCCTAAGAGATAATTGACTCTTGTGAAATATTTGGAACTTTCATCATGTGGATTGTTATTAAATATTTCCAATGAGTAAATTATTGACTCCTAACTCTTTACAGAGCTCCTGCAATCATTTGTGGAAGATAAGGTCCCTCATTTAGATCTTCATTCCAATTTCTCCAAAAAACCTCCAAGACTTCAAAAACTAATCTAAGTTGGAGGAGGGGAACATTTTATTATTCCCTATATCACATATATTCCGAGAGAAAGGGGGAAAAATTGGAAAATCGGGATATTTATGATAGTTAGGACGCTAAAACATGCCACCTATTCATTTGAGAAAATTGCTAAGTCCTTGAAACTTGAAAACTCTATTCCTAGAGCTTTAGAAGGTCTTATAACACAAAAATTTATATCATTTTGACTCCAAAGATTATTCCAATATAAGAGGGATAGTTTTAAATATTTTATTCTACATCTTCTCTAACATATTCCCCTTTTTCATTCGAGACAACAAGACAAGTTTGCACAAACGGATCTTCGAGAAGAAACCATTTGTTGTAACAAATATTGAGATTCCATCATGAAGATTGATATTCAATAATTCAAATGGTTACTTTTATGTCTCTTGAATCATCACGGAGCTCCCAAAATACTTTGTTGAAGCTCAAGTACTAGTTTTGACTTCTCGCTCCTTACACCTTAGAAACACGATGTTGTTCAACTTGTTCTTAAACTTTCAAATATTCACAAAACATTCCTAAATCAGTTGAAACATGATCATATATCTTAAATTAAATATTTGGATTAGTTTTATAATTTTTCTCCATTGCAAAGGATGCATACCAACCCAGGAATGACCAGAATTAGCCTTTCTAGGCCTGTTGGGAAACTAGCCATTGGAAGCATTTTACGATTTGAAATTGCTGACCTTGTTACATCATGTCAAACACTTCGGTACTTGCTTTTTCATCATCTTGTAAGTACCTACAAGATAAAAATGAACATGAAACAACATAAGAACATCCTAGGATAAGGTTTCGGGAAGACTGGGGAGAAAAAGTTTCAATTTGGGTCTAGTTATCATGCTTGAAAGTTTGAAATTTTCATCTTGCACATTTGCATGACAATAATAGAGTAGAAAATTTTGAGGATTATTTATAAAAGAAATTTCTTAATATTGGATTTTATAGATAATGTGTTTTTGTAATTCCTTCAAAGATAATAAATATTTCATTGATTTGTCTAGGTTTTCCATACTATTTTCCCTAAATTCAAGATTTTTTTCTTTTCTATCTCGATCTACTTCATCATGTTCTATGTTTTTTAGATCCACTACCACCATTATCATTCCTATCATTTTCATACACAATAATCATAAAAATAATTTGACATCACAAGCATCTAAATTTACACGATTTAGATATTTATTATCATCAATATAAGGAGAATATGTATAATCAATTACCACAAATTTATTATTAAAGTATGAGATATAAACAAATTAAATATACATACCACCTAATATAGCACTTACGCTACTATGTATTGTAGATATAACATTCTTAAGGATACAAAAATTGAAAAACATCCCTAAAGGGATAAGGATAAGAAACCCTAAGCTTTATGTTTAATTGATGCACAAGTTAACTAATATGTTTTATCTGTTTTTAGAAAAAGTGTGTAATTGAAATAAAACTAGAGACAATTCAAAGTCTAAGTAAATGCAAGTAAATTCGGTGAACTTGGGATTTGAAAATATGTAGAAATAAATAGGGGAATACAAAAGGACTAAATTATAATAAAATGAACTAAGCACAAGGAATATATGTGCCTAGTTTAGAAATTCCTAAATATTAACACATGATTAAAATTATTCACAAAAGATTTAGAAGATAGTATAGATCAAAATCAAAATATTTGATTGTGTTTTGTTATAGAAAACTAGATACAAACATGGATGACTAATATTGATAATGGTGAGACTAGTTTTAGATGTTCATAACGCATAGGTTCTTTTAAAATGGTAGTAAATATAGACTATTAGATATGAAAACGTGTAACTTGTTGAATTTTTTATAGATACTTGGAATGATGCATGAGAGTGTTAAAAGGTCTTCTCATTCGACTTGGAATCGTCACCTAACAACTCATCCAATAAGAAAAACTCATGCAAAGTTGTTGGCGAGGATAATGCAACTACAATTATGGTTCTAATGAAGGGTTGTGCAGCCCAAGAATACACACATAAACTATGAAAAAAGACATTCAATGTCTAATATGAAATAACATAATTTAATATATTTGTTCAATAAGGACATTACAGATGTACATATAGTGTACCACTTATCTTTAACATCACATATGTTTGCAAGTTTGATTGGTCAACCAACTAATCATAAATCCTTCCCAAAAAGTAGTAAACATCCCATTAGTTGGTTGGTGATCAATCTTATAAATATATATAATGGATATAATTTTCCATATTATACTAATATACGATTGAAGTCTTATAACCTTACAAAAAGTCTAAACATGAATGTATTATATAACCTACAATATTTCTTAACCTCATAAGAAGTATCTACTTTAACTAGAGTAGGATCATTGGATTGGTTATTTTTTCTTCACATATTTTAGTTACTTCCAATAACATCTTTGATGTTGAAAATGTCACTCATAAAAACATTAAAAAAAAATTGGTATGATCAAAACATGATATGGAGGATATTTTAGGATATCAAGAGTTCCTAAATCTCCATAAACCATTCGAGTGTCGTAGAGTGTTCCAATATCTTTCCAATAGTACCTAAAATGTTGGAAACAAAATTTGTATGCACAAGTTATCACATGTCAAAGTTTTTCGTAGTTCGGACTCGATAGATTCAACTAGCCGACATGAAAACGACAAGTGGTGGAAGAAGCGTAGCGAGAGGAGCAAAAATTTTGGTTTTGTAATTCCGTTCTTCAAATCTCATATGCAGACGGGTGGGCCTTGCATATTTCGGCCGGTAGCCCTCGGATAGGATTGACACACTCTTTCATGGAGGGGTGCCTTGGCTGCGGTATTTTCATTTCACCATGTGGTCCATCCTCGAGGCTACCACGTGGCTGCCACCACATTTCATACCAATAAAAATTAGTTGGGCAAGCTCAATATTTCCCTTAGTGAGTTACCATCTTGCAGGGAAATTTTATTTAGCTTGGAGAGCTTGCTATTATGTTGAACAAGCTCATTTTTTCCTTGGTGGATCAAATTTACTCTCAACCACCCAAATTCACATGGGTGTTAATACTCAACACCAACCAACCATCCATGTGGCACCCTCCAAATTCCACCTCCTACCTTATTACCATGCAGCGACCGTTGAATGGTTATACACTGAGATCAAAAACATACATGGTAGAAAATGGAGGAAACATGGCCACAACCATGTAGAGTATGGGAGGTGATCCCATATTAAACAACACCACCCTCCCTTAATGCGGTGTATGTGGGATTAATATCGATATTTGTAAATACGAGAGGTGAATGGGGTTGGGGAGGATTGAACCCCTAACCTCCATTATAACAAAAATTAATCCCACCACCATGCCACATGGGATCGACTAGTATAAGAGGGAGCTTGGTTGGTAATATGGTATTCACAAAGGTCTGTGTTTGGACCTTAGGCCTATGGATGCAATTTTGTAGTCTCATTTTTAAGCATGTAGGAGCATTTACGGGCCTCGAGTAAAGCTGGAAAGCTGTCTAAAATATGAGATGCTCCTAATGGAACTCTTGTTTCCATTTTGGGGATATTGATATAGGTCTGTACCTTCCCTCTAGGCATATATAGACACTTTGTAAAAATCATTTTTAGAGCACTTGGAGTGTTTTTCGTAACTTGGAGTGAACTAGAAAATTTTCTAGAACTCTAAGATGATTCTAATGGACTCATTGTTGTCCCAGTCTAGGAATTTTGTAACAGATTTGGGAGAGGTGCGTGGCAGCGGTCTTTATTGTCCTTGTTCCTTATTGAGGTACTTTTTTAAATCTACATTTTTGAGGCACTTTGGAGCATTTTGGATCTCGGTGTAAACTAGAAAGTTATCTAGAATTCCAAGACGCTCCAAATGGATCTACTATTTTTCTCATTTAGGGGTGTCATGACACCGGTTTACCTTACGAGAAGTCATTCAAGTGCTTGGAGTCCATCTGGAGCCTTTTTGAAGCATGCACCTTGTTGGGGGAACTTTGATCTTCGCACATTATTCATCTCGAGATCTTCACTCTTCATAGAGGTTTTTATGGCTGTAAAATAGAGTGGTAGTTGTTCTGGAGGAGATTATTATTATGTTATTCTACAATTTTGGATTCATTGAGAATAAAATGGATCTATGCTCATTTTGTTATCTAGTTTGGATTACTTTAGAATCAACTGGATATGAGGTCATCTTACGTATTCTCAATCGCATTCATTTAGAATCAATTGGATCTTTGATCATATTGTTATTTGGTTTGGATTCATTATGAATAAACTAGATCTGTGATCATTTTATTATTTGGTTTGATTCTTTTCCAATCAATTGGGTATGTGATCACCTTTTATTTCAGTTCAAATCCATTGTAGATCAATTGTGGTATTTGTTTTTCTACAAATTGTTCATCTTGGATCTTTGCTGTGTAGAGGATGATTGAGGTCGTGCAACAAAGTGGTAACTATTTGTGGAGGAGACTATTTATTCATCGGAAGACTAGTTTAGAGTCCTTGTGAATCAATTGGGTTTTGTTCTTCTACAAGCCGAGTTCAAATTTGTTCAAATCAACCGATAGCATTTGGTTCATTGGTGTGCATTCATAGATTCATTTGTAAATTGTATCTATTTGTAAATCATAAGTGTTAATGAATTGGTTCAACATTTGAACTTGGAGACGTAGGAATTTGTTTTGTTGAAATCTGTTATCAAATTGCTTACAGTGTATGGGTGTTCATTTCTTGCATTTCACTTTCATTTCATTTGATAATATTCTTGGAGTGTTTTACTAGTACCTATAGGGGTCTAAGGCCAGTTAAAATTTTTGGCCACTTATTCAGATAAAAAAACTCAAATCAATCCTTGAGGCTTGCAAAATTCTCTTTTCTCAAGACTATAATTCCTTCAAACATGCAATTTTTTGCCCCAAAACTCAAATTAGCTTGTGAAATTCTTGAAATAAGTATAATAACCTCTTATCATGCCAAAAAAATCAGCATATTAGATGAAATCACAAGAAATGATCAAATTGTCTTCCTTTTGCTAAAACCGCTTCTAATATTCTTAATAGTAATGCCTTTGTAGAGTTGGTGGTTAGATAAATCTACAGACACCCAAAACTAATTCTAACTATTTTTGAGATTATTCTCCTCATGGTGTGTGTTAAATTTGGCTCAAGTTTCAATGTAAGTTCCTTTTCTCCACGATCTCTCTCCTAGGCCTAACTCGCCTCTAGTAACCCTTCTCTCGAGAGTTTTTCGGGTATAACATTTGATTTAGAGACTCAAATAGAAAAATTCACCTTTATGGATACCAATTTGGGAGTATCATTAGTGTAAAAAGTCTCATTATGACCTCCATCACAAATTTTCTCTTAAATTTCACTATCCTAGATTTCAATTAGGTCTCTAGGCTTCCTTACAGGTTTATATCCATGATTACCACAAAATGTAAGATATTGGAATCTTTTAAGTGGTTGAAACTTTGAAAATATATGTTGGTAGTCCCAAGGTTTTACCTTACAAATTTCATGTTTAAATTCTCAATAGAAGTATTATAACTACAAAATTTCTTCAAACCCTAGTGAGGGTTTCTTGATGAACACAGGAATAGATATTTTTTCACCAAATGATTTATACTGATCTTTAATGCCTTCAACCACCACTAACAGGTCTACAAACGCTTTCTAATTCCTTATATTATGATAGTGATCTTGAAATAGTACTAAAACTTCAATAATGTTCTTTGTTTGACCGTGTTCATCATAAGAACATGGGATTCCCTGAATTCATTCACATTTATAACTAGATAAAGTATTTACCACATTCGGAGGGTCACTAAGGGTTGTTTATAGCTTGATCCATCTATCACAACATTCAAAAATTACAAAATTTAAGTCATACCTTCAAATCACCTTCTCATTTCCCTTTTTCAAACTCTAACTATGCTAAGATACACTCAAGTGCAAGGTGTTGGGTTGTGAAAAATAGATAAACTTTGACAATGAAATAAATGTATATTCAAGACAATAGAGAGATATTATAAATCCTTACCCAATTCACGAATGAACAAAAGGTTCATTGAATCCTCATACATAGATTAAAGGTATTTCAATTTTGACCATTTTTAGTCATCATCGGAAAGGTATACAAAGCTTTCAAAGTTACTCCTTTTAGTGGAAAATTAGAAAACACATGGGCATCAAGAAGTTAGGATGTTGTTTCGGGATGATCTTTCCTCATATAAGAGGCCATTCCATTGTCCATCTTCGTCAAGATCATGCATCAACCTTTTCAAATTGTTGCGCAGGTCATGAAAGAGATTGGAAAGGAATTAAATATTAGAAATAACAAGATAAGTTGTAAATTATAGGTGTTCAGTGGAAATTACAGTTGCATCGATGTTATTACTTTTATACTGGATGATCAAATGAAGCTACATTAATTCATTTTATATCATTATGATCAAGTGAATTTGTATTAGTGTGTTGAGTTGTAAAGGTTCATTGAACATTATGTTACTAAAAAGAAATGCAAAGGAAACATGTATAACTCATCACATTAATTTTTTTATTTTATTCATAAAGAAGAGTACAATGATCCCACATAAGCCGTGGGAAGTGACTTATCAATTACATATGAAGGAATGTGCATGCATATGAAACTATAAATACAAAAGAAAGGAAGAAAGCCCATCATTTCTTGGAAATAGGTGTATTTTCTTCACTCATGTCTCCTTTGATTGCAACTGCCTCATTTCTTATCTTCCTTCCTTTCAGTACCAGAGCATGATGAAAATAATATTAGAGCTATAGGTTGTATATAACCTCAGATATATGAGATTTCTTTCATTTGTTCAAGTAAATAAGAAAGTGTAAAGACGCATGACATAGAATCATAAACAAAGTGAAAATAATCACTGTATTATATTATCTTCAAGCATGATGAAACAAACAATACTAGGAAAAGTAAGAGATTATATTCATCTAGAATCATCCAAGAAGAAGTTTTAGAACTTTTTCATGAAGAAGTCAATAAAATAACTAAAGAAAAGAGAGGCGTATGATCTCCATATTTTCTAACCATTATATTTTAATGTGCAGGTACAGGTAATTACAGACCACATTTTATTCATGATTTATTCATGTCTAAAATGATACAAATTGAAGAATTTTCATTTATGATTCATTCATGTTTGAATGATAAAAGTATGATCATATAATAGAAATTCCTTAATCTCATTAAGAAATATATGCAGAATAGCTACAAGTAAGACAAACAGATGAAAGTGATGAAGCTTAAGCATTCTTCTTATCTAAATTTTTTTCAACAAATTTTCTTAACTAAATATGTTGTAAGAGTATATACAAGAAGTACATGGAATGGATGAACAACTAACAAAGTACAAGTGCCAATTAGTGACCAAGTCTTCATTACACAGGGTAGCATTGTAGTGGAGCACACATTTTTCAAATGCACATATTGAGATAGAACATTTAAGCATGATGAAAGATACATTGAAGAGCCAAAAGAATAGAATAACTCACAAAGTATTGGAAAGTGAAATTCAACTTGTGACAAGATATTCATTACAAGCTATTTATTGAATTTCTATACTATTCTTCAAAGTTGTCTATAGTCATTGAGTCAAATTTCAAGATTAAAAAATAGGTTGTTAGAAAAACTTCAAGCTAGGAACAAGAAACTGAAGAATGATGAAAATAGAATTAATCTCATAGAGGAATATATTAATAGCTTGCAAAAGAAAAATATGGTCTTTATGGATAAATCGTCATCTACAGTCATGTCTGTTAACAATTTGGGACAAAATATCTCTATTTCAAAATAAGAAAAAGAAAATTTGTTAAATTATGTTTCATCTCAGGTGGACTAGGGAATGCATTGCAACATGAATTTTATTGCTTCAAAGAAGACAAAAATGATCTTGACAGGAAGTATTAGGGAATCATGAAATAAATTTTGTCAATGGGACTGGATGAAGTGGCATCCACTCATTTTTTGTTACTTTACAAGATATCATACAGAATTTGAGTGATCATAAGAAAATAAGTCTGAATTTGAAAAGAAGCTACTCTATAATAACGTTTTCTAAGATGAATCAACACCGAGAAAGGTTAAGTCATGTAAACAACATGAAGCATCTCATAGTAAGGTTGAGTTAAAACCACAAGTGCAAATCTCTTCACTCAAAAGTAACCCGGCTCAATAAATTTGATTCAAGTCATTAGTACATTGAGCAAAGGTAACAATCTGTGGATATAAGGCTTCATAGTTTAAAATTTCAAGCTGCTACACTGGATGAACCATGCATGGTGACCCAAAAAAGCATCAAGCTCGTAGATCTAGCAAATTAGAGCCAACAAAGAAAATTATAAGAAAGGTACAAATCCTTGAAAATATTATCAATGGTGGTCATGGATCATCAACACAAAACCAAGATCAGAGCTCCAAGAGTGTGGAAACAAGATCTCAATCAAAACAAAACTCAACCCAAGATGAAGATATGAAACAAAATAGAGCAGCTCGTGGAAGCCATTTTTGAGCTTGAGGTTACATAAGAGACTAAAATAAGATATGGGTTGAGAGAGGAAAGCTACACATTGACCCGCTCAATTTAAGGCTCATAATGCAAAGAAATAGATCTAAACACGCCAAGATTTATAAAGATGAAGGTTCACTATGTGAAGAAGCTCGAGCTAAGAAATAAATGCGTATGGCCAAACAGTCAAACAAGAGCCCAAATCTGGATAAGGAAAACACTTCTACAAAGTATGTAGAAGATTGAGCTCTCCACTCTTACCACGAGTCAACAAAGTAAACCCATGCATTCTCAAAGTAGATCGAGCCATTACCCAGATCAACCGAACTCAACTCGAGTTGAGGAATAAATAGATCCTTTGCGAGAAAATAAAACCAAGCCTGAACATATAAAGATAGTAATAACCAACTAAAAGCGGCCGAGCTCTAGGTGGTGATAAGAAGCTCCACAGAACTCAAGCTGCAAGCCAAAGTGAGGCAAAGTAAATAAGAGATATGATTTTAATACTCAGTAAATGGAAGTATATAGAGATAAATTCATCAAACCATGAACTTGAATAAACCCTTTGAATCAGAACTAAGCTATAATATTGATTTTGAGTTAGGATTTTAGTAGAACTATTCAATATAATCAAGGCCAAGTTAATAAGGGTTTAACAGAGATGCAAGTGAGCTTAACCAAACATAATGTGCCATGCCAAAGCAGAAAAATCACAATAGTAAATAATGAAAATCAGATGGGAATGAGCACAGAACACAAAAATGGATGTCATGAAATTTTTTTCTGGGTTTACCCCAATCCTCTAAAAATTCCAAGTGAGCAAATAAAAATGAAGGCATTTTAGGGTTTGTACCCTAATAGCTCAATTGAGTTATTCTAACCATGGTTATTTGACTACAGTTTGATATAAAAATCTTACCTTATTTTCCGAAGTCCACCATGGGAGTATTTTGAGTGTTTAATTATTACCAACTTGCATGGGATGGGGGCATATGTCAAAGGTATGTTGGCCTGACCAATTCTGTTAATGGGACTTTGAGATAATTTAATTATTGAAAACCTTATATGGAGTAATATTATTTTCCGGGTCATAAACCAAAAGATGAATTTTAATTATACTTTGGAAGGTCAGCTAATCAAACTATGTGTGTTTGCCTTGTCTATGCATGAGTTCCATGTCAGAATAGAATAATACATGTGAAGGAAAATAACCAATGATTCCCTTTCACATGACCATGTATATAAGATAAAGATGGATTTTGCAATCAAACAAAGCTATAACTACTTCTTTGCCTTAATTTTTGTAAAATTCATCTGTACTATTCCTTAAACCTTGTAAAGGATAAGTCAAAATTAGTCAACATGATCTTTGACCAAGGAAGTATGGGAGTCATGTGGATCTATTTTTAGTCTTGGAGTCTCATGCATGCTAATTTCAGCCTTTCTTTTGTTTAAAATTATATTTATTTGCCATTAGGAGTTAAAAATTGTATTTAATTATAGAGTGGGTTAAAATTAGGTATGTAAGGGGCTATTATTGGATTTGTCTCCAAATAGTCGACTTGGGAAAATTTAGGAAAAGACTATTTTTAGAGCTTGAGGGTGCGATCTTGTGCTACATATACTAGTTTGTACCGTATCACCTACTTGAAGAAATAAAGACTATTTTCCTCTAATTACAACTTTTTTTGAAGTGTGTAATAGCAGCTTATGGTATGTTTCAGTGAATTGTTCTTTCCTTTGCATACTTAATAAAACGTCAAACACCTCCTTTACATTATTGTGAATCTTTTATAGGTCATATTTAGTGCAGATTTAGTTCTGCAACTAGCTTGAAACTAGATAGAACCCAAATCTATCATCCCATATATTCTTGGAAGCTTGTGTATGCCTTTTGTGAGTGTTAAAGATAATCAATTATAAGCTAAAGTGAACTTTGTGGGTCTTAATAACATTAATTAGTGTGTCTTGTGCAAACTTGAGTTTCAAAAACATTGGTTTATCACCTTATTTACCCACTTTCATTACATTTGTGTTATTTTCTCTCCCTTAACCCCACTAGAGAGTTAGTCTAGGTGATCCATCAAGGGAACCAACACTCAGTGGAGGTTCTCCTCAACCTGAGGCACCCATAAATCGAAGGAGAGCTCATTATACTAGCCAAAGTTAGAAGTTAGATTGCTTTCCCTCATCACAGTTTACACTTTGGACCGATAACAATTTTTTTTTACATGCTCGGTGGGACAACGAATTCATACTATTTTTGGAGGTGTTCCATAACATCTTGGTCTATATTTTTCATAGTTTTTCTAGGTTTGATTTGTGCTTGGTAAAATTTCATCCTTTTGGAGGTATTTTCATTAATTGATATAGTCACTTTGTTGGTCCAAACAACCTATTTTTATTCTCAGCAAACATGTTTTTTCCATTTTTCCATCTTTTTTATGTCATGAAATCATGACATCAGCAATAGAATATCTTTCTCCAAGAGTCGAACTATTCAAATCCACCTTCATTTTACAAATATCCTACTTTAGATTATAAGCATAACCCTTACCACAATGAGTATTCCCATGATCAAAACCTTATAAATCAATAAGGTAATAATTACATTCCTTATGGTGTTCAGGAACAAGGTTATGTAGGGTATGCAGAACA
The DNA here is from genome assembly GCA_018340775.1 of Taxus wallichiana var. yunnanensis. Taxonomy (NCBI): domain Eukaryota; kingdom Viridiplantae; phylum Streptophyta; class Pinopsida; order Cupressales; family Taxaceae; genus Taxus; species Taxus wallichiana. Next base: position 118,956,996 of record CM031236.1, read on the forward strand.
ACAATATGCAAGTTATGGAAGCAATTACCAATCGGAAGAATATTTTGAAAGTGGTGTTTAGAGAATAGAGCAGATGTGGCATGCCGCAAAATGAGAAAATTCAAAGTTTTCAAGATAAATGTCCTTGTGCGCGAACATCCTTGTCAATGGGGAGGTCCTCTACCTAGTTGGCTTAGCCCATAATAGAGAATTGCGGTAATAGAAAATTCTCACTCCATTGGTTAATTGTATGATATATATTTAAGAATTGGAGGCTAATGAGCTTAATGTTGAGGAATCTTGTTAATGGGATGTTCCCACTTACCTTCCTCATCGAACTCAAATGTTTATTCCTTGTCAACCAACACAACCCATCTATTAGATTCCAATTTTTCTAAATACTGCAATTTCTTCCCTCTCTCCTCCAAAATTAGATTTTGAGCCCTTACCCATTGTCCAAACATTGCCAAATCAGGTTGAGACCCAACCCACCCCTCCTCTCTCATTCCCAAACCTAATTTGGGAAGGGGACAAGTAGAAAATCAGTCAAGGAGGGTATCTAATCGAGGAAACCAACAAAGATGAATATATGGAAACTTTTAATAATTGGTTTTCCATGTTTGGGTTCAATCGATTCGCATGATTAGAGAGAGAGTGCAAGAAATATGTGAAGGTTATGGAGCAATAGTAGGATTCAAATCAACAAGAAAATGTTAGGAAAAATGCTCACCATTCTCTTGATCTACAAGGTAAATTTAATGTTTTCAATAAGCATTTAGAAGATTAAGAATTCCAAACTAGCAATGTTGAGGTTGTACCATATTTTAGTTTAGAAAATGATTCATTATTGTTGCTGATTTATAAAATGAAAATTTTCTAACGATGTATGAAAATGTTCCCATAAGTGATCATTAATCAAATTTGAATTTAGAGAAATTTTAGATCCAATCTGAGGAAGGATTAATAGGTCTAAAGTTACCTCATGATGACAAAAAGATGATTTCATCCTCATAAATCGTTTGCTTGATGAGGATAATGATAAGAAGTAATAAGCTGAAGTAAAAATAAGCTTATATCAACTTGTAGAAATCCAAGTGGAGAAGGACATTGAGGAGGATCATGCTACCCATGAGGAGTGGGAAGATAATTTTTATCTTTCAAACCTCATGGTGGATCTGAATGAAAACAAGGAACTAAATCGGTGCTCGTGGGGAGATAGATCAACTTAAAGAAGCAGATCATATTTCTTATTAGCTTTTGCATGTGCTCGAGAATAGAGAGGAAATCAAGAAAACATGCCATGATAGAAAGGATAGTTTACTAGATTTGAAAAGACCATGTTCCATAAGATATTTAACAAATTTGGGACTTAGATCAACAATATCAACAGTTGTGCTTGATTTAGAACAAAATAAAGAGATTCACGTTCTCAAAAGTCAGCCCTAATACCCCCCAAAATAGATCGCAAACCCAATAAAGGTATTTTTCATCTTTTAGATTGATATTTTGAGTAGGTTAAAGGTACGAATCTTGTTTCCATCTTTCCCATGTGATCTGATTGTCAAGATGGTATCATGGAATCGTTTTCTCAGAAAAGGAAGCTATTTCTCTCTACCTATAGTAGGCTTTGTTTAGCTTTAATTTTAAGCTAGTTAGAGTAGGATTAGTGTAGGTTTTATTAATAAAAAGTAAGTGCTTCCGCACACTTTGCATGTTCTACTTAGAATGTGTATGATTTTCCATCAAGTTGTAGGTTTTTTCCCTTCCTCTAAGTGTAGTTCTACACATGTAGTTTCTATTGTTTTTAGTATTTTTAGAGGATTTTAGTCTTTATCAGTGCTAGTCAGCCTTGAGCATGAATGGTCAATGTTTTATGAAAGTTGAAGATTTTTTTGCATGCCTGAAAGTGAACAGATTAAGGGTTTCTTAATGATTAAAAAAAAATCAATTCTACATAGCTTCCAAGTATGATGACCATTTTTTGTCATCATCAAAAAGGGGCAAACAAATATTTCAGGTTACCCATTTTTAGTGGCATATTGGACAACACACGGAGCATCAAGAAGCTATAATGTTGTTCCAAGATGCTCATTTCTCATATAAGAGGTCATTCCAGCGTTCATCTTTTTCAAGATCAAGCATCATCCTTTTCAAACTGTTGCGGGGCCATAAAAGAAATATCGAAAAACAACATGATGAAACCACTAGATAAATTGTAGATTTGAGGTGTTGATGGAAAATATAGTTTCATCAGGTGTTATTACTTGTGTTTTGGATGACCAAATGAAGGTATATTAATTCATTTTATTCATTATGATTATGTGAAGTTTTCTTAGTGTGTTGAGTTGTAAAGGTTCATTTAACATTATGTTACTAAAAATAAATGCAAAGGAAACATGTACATCTCATCACATTAAACAATTTCCATTTATTCATAAATAAGAGTATGATGATCCTACACAAGTCATGGGAAGTGACTTATCACGTACATATAAAATAAATTGCATACATATGAAACTATAAATACAAAAGAAAGGAATAAACCCCATCATTTCATGGAAAGAGGAAAAATTTCTTCACTCATGGCTACTTTGCTTTTAGATGCCTCATTTCTTATCTTCCTTCATTCAAGTACCACAACACCTTAAAAAGATGGAAATCTGCTTGCTAGAGCTCGGCTTGTATTTATAAACACAAAATCACATACTTTGGGTATCTATTTAGTGTTGATTGCATACTACTATTCATATGATTCGTAAGTAGTAAAAGTACTAATTAACCCATGTCCTTGGCCATATTTTCTTTCTTTTTGTTGCCACCTTTTATCTTACGCTATTTATAAATAAGTCTACCTTTTACACCTCAACATTTCTCACCTGGACACCGGCACCTAGACGAGGGACAGAGGCGGCGTCGGGCACCCCCATTTTCTCGGGTGCCCCGACCTCTTTTTTACTTTGTTTACATCTTTTGGGCCCTTTTTATCCATTTGAGCATCTAATATTTTTGTAGTCATCCTTTTTAGGGTTAACTAAAAATTTAAGAAAGGGAATCATATAAATACAAAGTTACGTGATCATATAATAATGGATAAAGCACTAAGAATTAGCTACCACCACCTAAGGTTGCATCAAAATGCTATTCAAGAGCATTCAAACATCCATTCTAGCATTCATTTAAGGGAAAGGGACTGCATTCTTATACATTAACTTCGTAGGAAAGGAAGTTCATTCTATTCCATATGTAGACACCATTTTGGGTCACACTCCCCTTAGTCCCCTTTAATTAATTAACGTAACATATTCACCTAACCATGACCCCTTACCTCGCATTCATATTAATTTAATTACTTACAATTGAATTAATGTTCATCCTCACATTATTAATTAACTTAATTAATTTAATTAAGTTAATTTACACCTCACCTAGCCACATCACCTAGACACCTCACCATGGACTTATTCCTATCCTATTAATTAACTAAGATTGAGTCTCTACTTATCTTAAACAATTGAGACTCTTTCAAACCCTAAAATTAAAGTCCTATTTCTTCTCCAACAACACTCCCACTTATCTAAGTGCCAACCCTCACTTGAGACCCAAATTAGCAATCAAGATCACGCCAAACATAGTAAAGATCAAGCTATTTTTTGTAACTTTGACTAATTCACCCTAACCAACGCCAGTTTATCCTCGGTCAACGTTGGTCACCTAAACCGCCATCGGTTCCTTTATATACAATTTTACAACTCTTTACACGGGTTGGTCATTCATTTTTGGGAGTTCTATTGTAATCAAGCATGAATCTTAGAGCCATTCCTTCATCCAAATGATGTCTACACACCACCAAAGGGCAGCACAAGCAATGAGTTCTCTCCTAGATTGTTGGAGTATCTATGGGAACATGTAGGTTACACTATTAAAGACCGACCTAGCCATCACCTTTCCGATCAATCACCAACCACCTTCATTCATGAGATCTTCATAAAAACAAGTAAGTAACATGGTTTTGATCATCTTGTGCTTACTTTACTACTGTAGATATTTTACTTCCTTTAGTATTTCCATTTCTGTTGTTACCCGATATCTCCATCTTCCTACCAATCTACCAACCCAACCATTTTAAGCCTTTCCACCTTTCCTAACCTCTTCCTTTGCATTCCTAAGTCTTCTCAGTTATATTACGATCCTAACCACACCTTCCTCACTCTCTATGTAATCACAGAGATGCCTGAAAGCCATTTTTATTAAGTTATTACCCATTGCCCCTACGCCGTCGGTTTCACCCCTATATCGGCGTCGGTCACCTAACTGATATCGATCTTTGTGTCATTTTATACCCTCTAAGCAGTAAGCCTTCAATTCAACCAAAACCAACCCAAATCTCACCTAATCAGTCCTAGACCCTTTATCAGATCTTTGTCAAACTTATAAAACCCATAACAACCTACCAAACCTCCGGATCTAATCGTAACTTTACATGTTAGATTATATTTACTTATTGTATTAGCACGAGATACCTAAATCATACAACTACAATAGGATTTCCTTATTTCATGGTATTTTTGCATTAAATTGTATTTGAAAGTGGATTGATAGCCTCTAGGAAGCACCTCGCTTCCCGGATCTAGCACTCATTAGGAAGTCCACTAACCTATATTATTAATGCTATTTTGTGGTCTTGTTGTGTTTCTTATAGGTCATTCCTCCTAGCCAAAGGTATTCCTCCTAACCTCTTACCTTATCTATTTTACACAAATTATTTGGTGAAACATTTTGGCATGCCGGTGGGACCCTTGTTGGGTTTCATTGCATTTGTTTATTTTTAGGGAAAAATCTTGTGTGTCTATTTCATTCGAAACAAGTTCACATTAAGCTTCTTCTCTGGAAATATTCTTTTCTTCTAATTGTCTTAGTGAAATTTTTCTTTTGGGATTAAAAAGAACTCTTCTTTCATTTCTTGCATTTCATCTAGTGAAAGTCATACTCTTTACCCCTTCATAATTTGTTCTCATCGAATATAATTTGTGGATTTGGGTTTAAAATCTTTGCATCTCATTTCTATTTTCTAAATTGTAGCTCATTTAAATTGTGGGAAACCTATATGTTAGAATTCACGACCAGCTAATGGTTGACAAATTGAAATGTAGCTCACATTTGGCACACTCTCTCTATACCAAACCACTAAAAAAACTACACATTTCTTAAACAACATCTTTCCGGAAGAAGATGTCAATGATCACATGATCAAAGGATTGATAGTGGGCTCCAATTAGTTTTCTAGCCAGTCATCATATCAGAGTAGGGCCTTGAGTACTGCAAAGTATATATTGGGGACACCATGCCAAAACTTACCTGAAACCAACCATAGTTGTTAGTTTCCATAGGGCACCTTCGGTAACCAAAAACTCTATTCTATTCACAAGTCAATCCTAAATGGCATAAGCCACAACATAAAATCTACATCATAGGATTTTGTGTTTGCTAGCTTTTTCTTGATTTGTGTTTTGAGGTGTGAGTTCATTTTCGTTGTTTTTCCTCTACCTACATACTCAACAATCATAGTTGGTGTATTTCGACTGCTTTCGAGTGTGTCGGGACTAATCATTAGCATACTCGGTCCTACGAGTTAGTATTTTTATTTGACCTAAATCACCAAAAATTCACTTTTTCCATTTTTCATGATTTCATAGTAACTAGTGTCGGTCTCAGTGACCGCCATCGATTTCATCATCTCACTTTGTCATTGGATCATTGAGTGTCATCAATTTTATGTTGTTTTGATCATTTACGCCAAAGTTGCGTTTAATCTACATTTCTTTTCTTTCGTGACTTCCTCTATTACTTTACTATATATCCGATTCCTTGATATTACCTTGAGTCGAGCTCTACATTGTCTTCATTATTTACTTTGCTAGATTTGCAAATATTTCATTTCTTCACAATAATTGACATTAGTCTAGATGACCGGTGGAAATTACCCTCTCATACCAACATCGGTTACCCAACCGGCGTTAGTCTCTATGTTCTGATTTTTCAATCGAAATAGTGATCAAATCACACCTTTTAGACCCATTTTTCTCCATTCTTTCTATGTTTTTGCATCATCAACAAGGCTTAGATCACCCATTCTATTGTGAACCACATGTTTTCGACTCATAGACAAGCCAAAAATCTCATGTTTCATGCTTACTACCAACCTCTTCCACCTAGCCCATAACCCCTTCCATATCATCACCTATGGACCTCAATCAATCTCTTACCATACCCACTGGTGATGAGGAGTTTGCGAGACTCCTTGATCAAAACCCCTGCTACTCTGCAGTATTACCTTTCTCATTCATCTATCTCGCGATTCATTGGGAAACTTGTATATGGCATGCCTGTGTCCATTCCTCCTACTTTCGTACCCACTTCTACATAAGCTACTACCAGCGTAGCCTTAGCCTCTTTCACCTAACCAACTATGGTCTCCCAGCTTGACCGTACATCATCGATATCTGCTGCACCTACAACATTTATCATACCTTTGATGTCTATAGTCCCTATGATGTCCACCATACCTTCATTAACCACCCTTAGTATAGGTCTATCTGCATCCTCCACTTCTCATATACCAATTGCATCTCAGCCACCACTGGTGTTGGCAACCCATACTCCCTTCCAAACCCTTGTCATCTCCATCCCTGGTCTCTTCCTCGATTACTATGAGATTCTTTACATCCACCCCACCTACTGTACTTATCATCAACAACCCCTATTTCATCTACCACTTATTAGGGTAGTTTCCCTCTACATCTATTCTCGCATATGTTCCTTCATCATAGGTTTTGTACTTGACACCACCACATCGGGATGTCGTCCATGTCATACCTGCCTTATCTACCCCCTTATACTATAGGGGGTGCCCGTCATCATAACCTACTAATGATCTTATGAAAAATATGATGGACAAGATGTACACATTAGAAGCATCTGTCTCTCGGCTCATGTATGTATCGACATACGATGATATTTGAAATGAGTAAATTCGCCCATCTATTCCAATTCATCCATACCTTGCCCATTGGGAAATTCATAAATTCAACTAATTCAAAAGCTAAGAAGACCCATAACAATGCTTGCGGGCTTATAAACATGTGTGTTATCTAATCACTCACGATGACTCTTTTCTCTTACGGGCATTCCCAATGTCCTTGATAGGACCGAATTTATATTTTTATAGTGCTCTACCTAGGTACTCCATATTTTCATTTAAACATGTATCTTGGGATTTTCTAGACCAATTTTCTATCAACATTGTCAATAAGTTCACAATGACCGACTTGTACATGAAATGACAATTTGAAGATGAATCTATTGTAGTTTTTGTCACTCCTTGGTGGAGTATGATCAACTAACTCACATTCCAATTATGTCGAAGGAGTTGATAGAGTTGTTCACTAGATCTTGTGCTAGAAACATATCACTAACTCTCTAAGTTCAAACCTTCTGCACGTTTGACAAGGCATTCACCATGGCCGAGAAACTTGAAATCCGTGCCATTGAAGAGAAGAAGATACAATTGCTTAACAAGAATGCCATGTTTAAATCAAATGACACCTCTTCTTATTCCAAACCAAAAATAATTATTCTAAAGAAAAAGATCTGCCAACAAATTAGCTTTTAAAGTTGGCCCATCTCATCCATCTAACCAATAAAAACCTTTTTCCAACCTTTTTCATGTTCAAGATTTTCAGTTCAAGCGGGAGAAATGAAAATATACTCCTATAGGAGAACCCTAGTCTTTAGTTTTAGAAAGACTTCTAAAAGCCGAGTAATCACTCTTCCACATGTCAAACCACATCTTGTTTTGACCCTTCTCATCCTCGTGCCTACATGGCACAAAGAAAATGATTATTGCAACTATCATCACATTAGAGGTCATAGCAATGGTAATTATATAACTTTCAAAAACATCGTCCAAGAAATGTTAGATAATTGAGATGTCATCTTGGATAACACTAACGCATACCTGGCTAATCGGAACCTTCACATCTTGAAGAATCTATTCCCAAATCACACCCCATCATCTAACTAAAGTGACAAAAATTCAAATATTGACAACAATGTTCATAAGGTTCATGTTGTTTTGACATCATACCAGCTCCTTCTACTCAATTTCCTCCCATTCCATCTATCGATGAGATTATTGCATAAGCTCCTTCACCCATGAAGGGACCTGTTTCACTTGCTCCTCTACCCACATAGGAGTCTCTCTTATCTTCTCCTCCACCCATGGAGGAGTCCATCATATATGCCGATGTAGTTTCCCAACTCACCTCTCAACCTGATGAACAACCCGTAGTACTTACTCTTCTACCCATGAGAGAGTCATGCTTACCTTCTTCTTCACCAAAAGAAGAACTTACCTCATCTAAATTTCCTTCTCCCCTACCCATAGGGGGTCCATTAGTAGTGTCCTTCCTATTGGTGATAATTCTCCATTGGATTTCAAGGATCCTGTTGATTTTCTCTCATCTCTTCTACCCATAAAGTCTGAAGCCAACCATTTCCCTATCTCACAGACATTATTTATAGGTATTACTACAAAATCAACATCATTATCCCCTACATTAGTTCATTCTCATGTTTGGCCAACCACTTGGATTATGTTGACAATTCCATGCTTTGGGGATGCCTTCGACTACCTGTCTCAACTCAAATGCAGATGTTGTCTCATTGAAACTTCCACGATCTATCCAAAGGTGTTTTAGACAACCAAACCCACCATGCCCATACCAGTTATAGCTACCCCTTATTCATCATTCTCACCCACACCTAAACCTTTACCATATTATGAAATTTTTCCTATGCCTAAAACCCTACCTACACCTATATCGTTCTCTACATCCAGACCTATTACCACATTGGGAGTCATGTTGACATCAAGCCTAGTCCATCCTCTGTCAAACTAGATTTAGCCATGTTGTCACAAGTCATTGCAAAGAATATTCCCCCACCTAAGAGGAATACCCAACCTCTTGTGTTGCATACACCTACTTTTCTCACTACCACTCTTTTACCTTCACCACTTTCATCTATCCTAGCTCCCCACCCATCAACCTTGATAAAAAGCCTCCTACCCAAGGTAAACAAAAAGCATAAAAACTCATCTCCTCGTCACGATCCTCTATTCCACCCAAATTACCTACACAGCCTATGCCTTCACCGTTACCTACATCCTTTCTACCTCCTATACCTACACCACTTCTTGTATCCTCATCATTACCCATGCCATTCCCTTCTCCTCAACTAGTCCCTTCCACATTTCCTCTTACCACCGCCTTCACCACACCTCCATTATTGCCTTGGCTAACTCGTCCCCTTCCACCATCTTCCTTCCCTTCTACATCATGCACTCCTTTTTCACCTTTACCCAAGAAGTTGCAACCCAAACCCAAAACCCCACTACCTTCCAAAGAGGTAGTTAAACCTAAACCTCCCCTGAATAACTAGTTCACTTGCTACACCTTTACCCAAGAAGGTGCAACCAAAACCAAAAACCACACTATCTATGAAATAAGTAGCCAAAATTACTCAACCTCTGATTCCACCTCCAGTGATGCCTCTCCCACCAAATTCAACCACACTTCGATCCAAACCCACACTTAATTCACATTGTGATCCAGTGGCAGGGTCTTACACCAACATCTTAGATAACCTTTTGGAAACCTCTGTCATCACATTGCCACCACTTAGACCTTACAAATCACTCAAAACTAAACCAAAAGGGTTTGATGATACCAAAATTTGTGCTTACCATCGTGTTCCAGGGCATGATGTGGAAAACTATAAGGATATTAAGACTATTCTTATCTAACTATGTCCTCTCAAAGAAAACTTTGATGATGATGATCTTTTAGATGAGGACCCTATTCCACCGAACCTATCACTACACAACCTCATCACATACCTATTCAGCGACCTCCATCTCCACCTCCACAACACTTTAATCCTCCTCCAACATTTGAGATCAATATGGTCTACATCGAGAGTTATCCAAACCTCCACCAAAATTCTAATGCACCTCATTGCTTTGAAAAACCATTATATTCCCTCACCATATTTTTCCCATCATATCGCTACACCTTTCATGACTTACCTTCTCCTTCATGCATATAACTATGGTTCAAGTTTCCACTCGATCTAGAAGGAAAAATGAAAGGAGAAAATAACTAGCTCATCTGCTACTCCTTTACCCAATATTCCATCTACACCTACACCCAAAATCACCATTCGTGGTTACACAACATTACCTATCATCACCTTATTATACTTTTCCCTATGGGGGACTCGACATTCCCTCTTCTTTTACTTGTACCTCTTTTCCAAACCATACCTTCTTCATCTACCCTACCTAATCCACCCACAATCTACCTTAACCTTGACTAAAAATTTCCTAACCTTTCCCAATCAACCTTGCCCAAATTTTTCCCAATCTGTCTCAACCAATCTACCTTACCTAATCTACCCACCACCTACCTCATCACACTCAACCTTGCCCAATCTTGCACAATGATATCTATCATCACCTTATTCTTCCTTATCCTATGGGGGACTCGACACTCCCTTTTTATTCTATTATACCTCCCTTAAAAACAAGACCTTCTTAATTTACCTTACTCTACCTTACCCAATTTTACTCACTATTGCCCAATATTACACAATCTCACCTATCACCATCTCATTCTTCCCTATACCTATGGGGGACTTGTCACTTCCCCTTCTTTTATTGAATGTTTCACTAAAACCATACCTTGTACATCCTACAATTCCTTCTACCTAAATGATCAAGATCAATGACCTTATCTTGAAAGAAAATAAACATGTAACAAAAGAAGAGAAAAGTAAATAAGGTAGGGTTTCTCATAACTACTTTGGACCCTATATCATTACTCATGCCTATGGATCGGGTGCTTATCATTTATCTAACCTTGAAGGTAAACCCGTGCACTTGAGCCCCTCAATGCCTTGCATCTTCAACTGTTCTATTGTTGAATCAAGTCGTATATCACCTTCTATCTATCAAACGATTGTCCCTTGAGCAACATTCACCTTCCACTTACCTATTTTAAGGATCAATGAATAAACAACAATCATGTGATTATCTATTACCTTTCATCCTTATCTTCAATTTGAGTACCATGACTCTACTCATGGCATGATTCTCATGGATAATTTTTTTCCTTTTCAGGATGGAATCCCATGGTCATTCATCACTTAAAACCTTTCTTTTATAGCTAACCTTTGCATGCTATGGTTTTCCTTCATAAAAGAAGCCTATACTCCTTTATAGTCTTGTTCATGACCTAAAAGTTCAAAAATAATATATGGGATTTTCAAATTCAACTCCTTGAGTCAAAATTATGGAAAATAGATGACTCCCTCAAAAAGGACATCTATCTTTCTATCTTTTTGCTATAAATAGATTGCTCCCTCAAAGGAAAACTATACAAAGCTAGCCATACTATACGTAGTTTATATAAAAAAGAAGACTATTTCGTAAAATAAAATTAAAATATTTGAAGCTTCTCGCATCGATCAACTTCATGAAGACCTCAAGGAGTCATTCTATTTATCCCACATAGATTTCTGCATCGATCAGTCTATCAAAAAAAAGCAAAAAGAAAATACAAAAAATCAAGAGAAGTACAAATTTTTCGTCATGGACTTGCCTATTTTAGTTTTGGGTATTTTACAGAAGAGGCATGCTTTCTCACAACAAGGTTATGCTAAACAACCCATTTCACCTCATCTCCCTTTTTTTCTTATCTTCTACCTACTCAAGGGACATGTAATAAATGTGACATTTCATGATAATGTAACTTCTTTCACCCTTAGAACAATAAATCATGCATTTCCTTTAGGGGTTTAAGTTCATCAACCCATCCTCGGTATGCTCATTATGGTCCTTGCCACTTCTAAAGCATTCCACCTCTTGTACCATTCATTTATTTTCCTACTTATTGATTCTTCTATGTAGGACTAGACCTTCGACACCTACATTATAAGATTTATCCTCCTTCAACCATGCCTATTCAACCTAAACTCAACCATGCCTAAAACAACCTACACTCAACCATGCCTCAATGACCTAGACTCAATCATGCCTAAAACCTACCGACCCATTCATCTACCCCATCATATTCTTCCCTAGCTTATGGGGTGCCTTTTTTGCCGGGGCTATATAGGCAATAATCCGAGGGCATGGGGCCCTTGGAGGTTAGCTTGGCCACTTTTACCCCTAACCATTTTCACCCTTTTACATTCACATTCTAACCTAGTTAGTTTCCATTTACACAATAACTTAGAGATTAATATATCACAAAACCATACCTTTTTTTTTTTTTTATCATGCCTACCATTTTATAACCTCAACCATATCATACATCAATCATTTAACATTTCCATGATATCAATTACTTAGAAATTTAAACACAACATACTTACAACACATCATTTCCATAAAATCAGTAACTTGGAAAATTTCAAACTCCATCATGCCTACACCTAGACTCAACCATGCCTACATCTGACTCCACCATACCTATACCGCACTCAACCATGTCTTATTGACCTAGAATCAACCATGCCTAACTAAAAGGTATTTTCAATAATATAACAATAACAATGTAAATGAAAATCAGTACATCATCGACCTAATAATCATCATCAACTATATAAAAGGAAGTGTCTATATATTAATACATATGTACACATGGATAAATAATCAAAGTATCTCTAAAATTCTCATCTAGAATCTTGCAATCTTTGCACGCAGCCGTTATATATATCAAAATAAAAATACAATGCCACATCTCTTAAATATCACCTTACCCAAGTTTGAACCCAACCTTACCATTCAACTAATTAAATTATTACCTACAACCCAACATCACAATCAGGTAGGGCATGTTTTTACCCCTAATGCAGCCTTACGTACAACCTTTCCTCAATCAACCAGCCCAACTTCTTCCATTGTGACACTCAAATTCTCTTACTAGATATACCTTGCGATGATGCTACTCGTGTTGTTTAGCCTAATGACCTTACCTTGCCTAATGTTGTGTTGTTATTTATCCTAACCTAACCTTTGGTGCCCTAGAACAAACCTATTGCCCATTCCTACACCTTTCCTAGTTGTGTTTTAGGACCGTATCATATACCTTGGATACTTGAACCACTTTAACCTTGTTTGGATAAACCTATCGACCTTTGACAAAGTAGATTTTGCAAGCTCTTTAACCCGAGTACCATATCACATTCTATATGTGTGCATGCATTAGACTGCCACTACCTATTACCCGAACCGAACTCACCCTTACCTAAAACCCACCTACCCTTGTTTTCATCACTTACACATTTATCAAACCACTCACTGACTCCATCTATTACCTCATCAGATCCTAGTTTGAGGGGGATCACCTCCACCCATACTTGGGGCAACCTAATCTTCACTCATACCTCGAGACAATGACTTCCTATTTTTGTCAGCATCACTTATCAATACAAGATATGTGCAAAAAGAGGCAAATATAGACACCAAATTTGGGTCACACTCCCCTTTAATTAATTAATGTAACATATTCACCTAACCATAACCCCTTACCCCACATTCATATTAATTTAATTACTTACAATTGAATTAATGTTCATCCTCACATTATTAATTAACTTAATTAATTTAATTAAGTTAATTTACACCCCACCTAGCCACATCACCTAGACACCTCACCATGGACTTATTCCTAGCCTATTAATTAACTAAGATTGAGTCTCTACTTATATTAAACAATTGGGACTCTTTCAAACCCTAAAATTAAATTCCTATTCCTTCTCCAACAACACTCCCACTTATCTAAGCGTCAACCCTCACTTGAGACCCGGATTAGCAATCAAGATCACACCAAACATAGTAAAGATCATGATATTTTTGGTAACTTTGACTAATTCACCCTAACTCGACACCGGTTTATCCTCGGCCAACGTCGGTCACCTAAACCACCATCGGTTCCTTTATATACAATTTTACAACTCTTTACAAGGGTTGGTCATTCAATTTTGGGAGTTCCATTGTGATCAAATGTGAATCTCAGAGCCATTCGTTCATCCAAATGACATCTACACACTACCAGAGGGAAACAAAAATAACAAGTTCTCTCCCACATCGTTGGAATATCTACGAGAACATACACGTTGCACTTTCGCGACACTCGAACCGGACATCACCTTACCGATCAATCACTAACCACCTTCATTCATGATATCTTCATAGTAACAAGTAAGTAACATTGTTTTGATCATATGTTCTTACTTCACTATAAATCTTTTACTTCCTTTAATATATCTATTTTGTTGTTACCAGATGTCTCCATCTTCCTACCAATCTACCAACCCAACCATTTTAAGCCTTTTCACCTTTTCTAACCTCTTCCTTTGTATTCATGAGTCTTCTCAGTTATATGACGAGCCTAACCACACATACCTCACTCTCTGTGTAATCAAAAAGAGGTACAAAATCCATTTTTATTAAGTTATTACCCATTGCCCCTACGATGTCGGGATTTCACCCTACCTACACGCCATCGGTTTCACTCCTATACCAAAGCATCGGTCACCTAGCCGATATCGATCACTGTGTCATTTTATACCCTCTAACCAACAAGCCTTCAATTCAACCAAAACCAACCTAGACCTCACCTGATCAGTCCTAGACCCTTTATTAGACCTTTGTTAGACCTGCAAAACCTAGAACAACCTACCAAACCTCTCGGATCTAATCATAACTTTGCGTGTTAGATTAAATTTACTTATTGTATTAGCATGAGATACCTAAATCACACAACTACAGTAGGATTTCCTTATTCCATGCTATTTGTTGCATTAAATTTTATTTGAAAGTGGATTGATGACCTTCTAGAAAACACCTTGCCTTCGGATCTAGAACTTGCATGAATGTCCACTAACCTATATTATTAATGCTATTTTTTGGTCTTGTGTTTTTTACAGGTCATTCCTCTAGCCAAAGGAAGATTTCCATGATCAACTCGAATCAAAAGTCAACAACGCACACATTCTATCTTCGACCTTCAATTTTATAGGTATTCTTCCTAACCTCCTACCTTATTTGTTTTACATGAAATATTCAGTTAAGCACCATGCACACCTCTATTTAATCGTCTACATCTAGCTATTTTCACACTATCAAGTGTGACACGCACAAGAGCCACCTAGGGCACAATTCTGTACACACACACCTAGAACCAAATTGGATATGAAATGTAGTGTAGTGGTGGGTTATAATTTCACTTGTATGAAAGATAATGATATTCCAAACCCTCATTTTCATTCTTTTCTCTATGGGATTTGATGTTCTTTTGAGGGTTTTTATAGGTCATTATTTTATCAGGGTTACCAATGACATCAACAACCATCACGCGATATAATAACGACCAAGAATGAAGGATTGCAAACACCTTGTGACCCTGTGAAGGAGTTTTTATGAGGATTTTAATAGTCATAGGAGCCCAGAAATAGGTCTAGGGTGCCCAGAGGCGCCTCTTCCTCTCTAAGTGCCCTAACCCAACATATTCGTTCATCTCTACATTTTTCTGATTTTTTTGCAACAACTGTGCTTTAGATTTTCCTGTTTTCCAACTCCGTGCACCTTTAGGATCTATGTGAAACAAATAAGTCATTTTATCCCTTATTTACAACGAGGGTTTCAATACTTAAATGCTTGATTTATTTGGGTTTATTTTGCACTTAATTGTTTAGTTGTTTCTTTGCTACATAACAATCAAATCTAGGCATTTATTTCTATATTGGATTAATCATGTTTGTGAACCCCAACTAAATCTAAATAATCTTAGGGTCCTCATACTTCTATTGATTCAATATCTAATAATGATTTCCTTCTCATTAATCTAGAATTAAGAGTTAAAATCAGAACTCTCCTAGCTACTACTCGCATTCCTACGATATTCATCTAGACATAATAAATAACACATATTTAGATGCCTTATATGAGCACATTTATTTTCCATTGAATCCTAATGTTGATCTTGCTATTTTTGACAATGATCCACCTTTATACATCATGCTCTACATTTATAATGTGGGTGTTAAACACACCATTGTCAATAATGGATATGAACTCAATCTTTTCACTATGTCATTCCTTGAAAATCTTGGTCTTTCTACTGCTAATGTTAGTCCTTCATCTCTTTCTCTTCATGCTTACGATGGATCTATTCATCCATGCATAGGTCACATTACTTTTCCTATCACTATTGGGACAAAAATCTTAATACAATTTTCTTTGTCATTGACTTCCTAGTTTCGTATAATCTGTTTACTTGGTAGGCCATGGCTTCATGCCATGCAAGTAGTTCCTTCTACAATACATCAATGTGTCAAATTCTTACATGAGGGTGTAGAATATACAGTTCATAGTGATTGTTAACCATTCAAATATTGCAACCATGATCCCAACACTACACTTCCTACTCCAACATCTACTACCACCGATGAGCCATAACCTATGGATACTTTAACTCATTTTCCACCACTTGAAGGTGTTATTTGTATGTTATATATATTCTCGTCTACATTTATGCCTCCCCTACTTCTACTACTACCATGATTCTTTATCAGGGCCCTATTCAAAAATTGGGTGTCATTCTATCTCCTCCACCCTCTAATGAGAAACCTCCATTATTACCTCCTCAATTTACATGCACACTTTTAATGAATGAATCTTATTGGGAACACATTACATTTGACCCTACTTTCTACGATACTATATGTTCACATGATGGTTTTACTCGCCTAGGCTTCACAGATTGATGACATATTTACTCCAACTCATGATCATCATATGTACCATGGATTTGTTTGCGCTTATTGTTGCTTATGGTATTCAAGTCTTTTATCTCATAGTGTTTATTGCACGTGCTCCTATCACTTATCCAATTACACTTGGAAACTCTTTGCTTGAATATATCAAGGGAATGTTAGATCATGCTTGTACCGATATATCATTTCCTATGTTGTTTGGTCACATTTTCATTTGCAAAGATTCATCTCTTGGCTATTCATAAAATATTACTTGTTGGTATGAACACGGTTTTCCATTTCCTCCTTTCACCGATGAAAAATGTGCTCGGGCATGTATCGTTTATTAAATCAATGGATCTTTACTTGACCAGCTCGACACTTATGTTTATCAAGTCTCATATGCTTCTCCATTCGGTTTTTATCATGACAATGATGATCTCCTCAATGACATTACTTGATCGATTTCATTATCATCATACACTCGGGAGACATCATAATTATTCCCCATGGCCCTATTATATGTCTAGCATCTCCACTACCGCATTACATCTAATATTTCACATACATCATTCATATCTTCCTACATTATGCTATCATTATTTCTTGATGACACACTCATGTTCTTGCGGTTCTTACATGACTGTGGAAGGATATCTTACAATAAGAACCCATTTCATCTTCCCATTACATCCTTCATTGACATATCTATCTATTATATACTCATTTATGCATACATACATTTATCACCATCTATCATTCTTCATGCATACAATACAATATTTCATCACTTATCATACAATACAATATTTCATCACTTATCACATTACTCAATAAACTATACACTATTTATTATCCTTCATCATATTCATACATCACCTCTCTCTCTCTCTCTCTCTCTCTCTCTCTCTCTGTTTCAAAATCATTTATCAAATAACACACTCATCAACACACACTTGGGGGCGTCACACTTATTCCCCCACCCTTTAGCATTATCGGTTATCATACATCTTACACACATCACATCTAGTCTTCCACAACATACATATCTTGATACATTATATCATCATTCCCGATGACACACTCTCGTGCTAGGGTTCACACTTGACTATTAAGGGAATCCTATACACATGAACCTCACACACTACACACTAAATTAAACATCATCCTATTTCTCACACATACTATACAATCAACACACTTGTCACACATTCTTACTCGACATGTACTTACATATACACTCTTCTCATGCCTATCTATCAATACAACCTAAAAAAATAACAACACATACTATTTGTGCACAATCAACAAAACATACGACACACTAAACATATTTAGAACATACTACACACTCAAAAATTTCATGACATACCTCTCTTACATCACACGACACATCTTTCTTTCATAAAATCAACACCCCTTACATAATCTACATACGCATAACACACTACTTACTCGACACTTTCAAAACACATAAAATTACACACTCAACACAACATAACCAACATATCATGAATCTATTTCACTTGCATTTAACACATCTCTTTATACATTCAATAAATATCTCAACATACTCATGACACATTACACACTTGCACTATACATTACACTACACACTTGACATACTTTTCACACATATTCATCACTATACAATCAACATGCTTGCACCACATTATTTCTAGTGCACATCCAACAATACATATTACACACTCAACGTATTCACAATCAAACTCTTTCACTAACATTCAACAACATACTACACTATCAAAATATTCACAACATACAACACAATCAACAACTTCATAACATCTTACACAAGTGACACATTAACGACATACTTCTCTTATGCACAAACAACACATTACAAAAATCTCTCACACAATCAACCCGACACACTACCCATTCACGCACTTGAGTTCCACGGTCCATACTCGACTACTGAGGGTATATATCTCAAATGGACCTCACTAAACTTTTGTGTTTACTCATTAAATCAATCACTTACTGAAATCTAAGCTCTCTTTTATGAGATTAAATCACCTTTAATGGATCTAAAAAATCAGATTTTTTTTCTAGATAAGGTAAAAAATAGTTTGGTTTTAGGGGACCAAAAACCCTGAATACAAATGAAGAAAAGATAGAGTGCTCAAGCACAAGATAGAAGGCATCTATTACCGGATAAAGACATAAAAAAACCCTAAACCTTAAGCACGCCTGGAGTTATTACGAGTGCGACTTTGTAAAGCGAAATCAAATTTTACATTAAAAATATCTTCAGAAGGATTTTATTCCATCCTTCCGCATCAACCTCATATTTGGATGGGGAATTCATAAGGTTAGTGTTAGGTCCTCCCGCATCCAGCCCAAGGAAAACCAAAATGTTTCCATTTATCAAATAAAGTTCCATGGTACTCGCCTCGAGTTGCATTCCACGAAGCCGCTAACTTCATTCACGTAGGTAGGGTTTTGGAGGTGGTGAAACTTCCCAACAACCACGTGGTCAAAAGATTTGAAATTTGAAAAATTCTACCCACCGCCACCTCTATTCTCCCCGAGCTATTTAAACAGTCACCCATTAACCATTTCCCAGAAACCTCCTATGCATTTATTCTGAAACGTCACCAAGAAACTCAAATGCGGTATGTGGGCTTCAACAGAGTCATTTCCTTCCTAAACACCACCAGAAAAGTGACCGCCACCAAATCTATAATACCAATGCTTCCACTAATACCAAATTCCATCATGGGAACCTCCACCGAACATACCTCTATCTCTCCATCCTCGGCCATATCATCTTCTTGTTCGGAGTCCTTAGAAGCATCATCGTACTGAGGGACATGGATTGATTATTCATTGGAGGCCTCATCCCAGATTAATTCTGTAAAATGCCCCGACAACATTTACCAATCTCATAGCTCACTTTTCTACATTTTTCATAGATTATGTCCGAACTCTCAATGGAAATATATTTCCCGTTTATCATAAGCTAAATCCAAATAATATGTTTTTGGCACTTTGGAGCCAACATGGATATTGATACAAAGCCAAGTAGTAAGTAGTCTAGATTGATATTTTGTAGCACGATCAAGGCTAGCAAAGTACTCTCATAGAACGTGTTATCCCGGGAATACCTTTGGTTCCTAGAACTCTAAGGGGATGGTAAGGAGTTGAATCAAAATGGGAAGTTCTTGAAAAGTTAACTCGGACACTAACCTAGGTCTCCAATGGTAGATGAATGCACCCACTCAAACACTCCTTGCATATCAATCTCATTTTGAAAGAAAACAGAAACCCTTGCTCAGAGAGCTCTCACCTCTACCTTACAAGTCAATTTTTCCTTGCACTGAGTCTCTCACAAGATCAATATTTAGCTTTGAAGCCTGCAAAAATCCCTACCACGATGAATTTAAATCTTTCCTTGGCTCAAATGGTGATAGTCTTTGGTATTTTGGACTCAGATTCAATACATGGGAAATAAGGGATTTAATAAACTAAAACTCCACACCTTTGAAATATTATTATTACTATGCAATCATACAACAAATCAATCTTCTCTATTAAAAATTACTCCATTATATATAAGTGGAGGAATAAAAATCTTCTCAATAAACTTTGTTCCTCATGAAACTAATTCTCGAAATGGTTTCAACAAACCAACAATAATAATAATAAAACAATACTATTGTTTTATTATTCTAACTTACTAACCACCCATATTTTACCCTATTAACTTTCAGCACTAACTATTACATTTTACTATCTGTAAATATAAAAATATGAGAAACACTAAACCATATAATTCCTAACATTCCCTCCTTAGTATGAACATGGGGAAAACATTCTTGTATCTTTATCGCAACATACCACTTCGTAGCTTGCTTATGATCTGGATGGTTTCAAGGACAATACCAACAACCTCTAAATAGTTTTCGCAGTGGGTAACCCAAAACCACAATTATAGATAGTTTTTCTAGTGGATTACTAACAACCACAACTATAGATGGTTTTCCAGTGGATCCAACAACCACAATATCATGATCTTTGCAAGTATGTTGCTCGGCTCTCATCATTGCTTCTCTTGGGAGATTACATATTAGAATCCATGATAGTGAATTTATTCATTACTCACAAAAATTGAAATAAAGTGTCATTTCCCCCACACAATGTGAACATTCCATAACACAACAAAAGGAAATCTAGAATCAACACACCATGTTGAAAACAAAAAATAAACACACACAACCATGTCACCAAACCAGTGATGTGGGTCTGTCGTAGGTGAATGACAAGAGAACATTATTTGTCCTCCATCCTCCATTACATCCACCATCCAATATCATGTTGATAAATCAACCTTATTTATCTATGAGGCTTGTGATGCAAAATTTGTTGATGGTGAAGCTCAGAATTTGTCAAAAAACATGTACTCATTGTTTTGATGATAACTTGAGAACCATAGCTCCGTTTTACAAATCATAAAATGTGTCGGAAAGATGGTTTAAATATATTTCCATTAATGTAGAGAATAACTAGTGGTTTCTTTGGAATATTTGGCTATTGAACCAAATTGTTGGTTATTTTACCTAATCGTCGCGATTGTGTTGCGGAGTTCAAAATCGTTGGTGATTCTGTGTGAAGAATTGCAGTGAACTTCGGTGACACATGTGCATGAAAAATTATTCAACTAGCTCCTCAAATGGTCACTTTGATCATGCAAATCAATGCAAATGGTAAATGCACATACCACACTTAGAGAAGGAAGAGACCATCAAATTTTCTGTAGAGAATTTTTCTAATCTAAAAACTAATGGTGATTCGGACAAAAAACAATATTTCTCATTCATAGGGACAAGAACATAGCTATGCCCTTTAATGATATCAAACATTCATTACAAGCACATAAGTAATATTTCTATGATAGCAAATGAAATCTAATCTTTATTTTATGAGATTAGGGTAAGTAAAGAAGTTGGTGGACCAAAAGGTGTCATAAGTGGATGTCATATTGCAAAAATAAAAAAATCTAAACTTGTAGGGATTATTAGAAATACACGCACTCAAAATTATAAAAAATTAAATAAATATGAATCATAGTATCTAGAATCTAGTTTCTAAACTACTAAATATTTTTAAAATAGACAAGTTTAGCTATATTAAACACTCAATATTATATGACTTGTTTTTTTTTGGAAAAAACCTATAAGATTGTAGTCCATTTTCCCACGATTTGGATGATCAAATCTTGTTATTTTTTTCCTTTGGTGAAAATTTAGATGTCGCTATCCATCTTGGGATGGATTTTATTTTGTATTTTTTCAAGTAATATTTGTGATCGAAAACGTGTGTTGTATTTTTTTCACTTTTAAAAGTTTCCAAAGATCGTGATTTTCTTAACCAATTTTAAGTATTCTAAACTCCACAAATTGATTAAATTCTGATTATTATGCATCCATAGAAGTGCGGAAAACTTTTGTAGCAAATAAATAATCAGAAAACTAAAAACACTCAGATAACAAACAAGATTGTTTACGGGGTTCAGAAATTCCTACGTCCCCGGGTTTGGATTGAACCGATCCATTAATAATATTGAAATGTAAGTACAATAACTCTTACAAATAACCAATAATGAATCACAACCTGCAAATGAGCTGATCAATGTCCCAAGAACTCTGAAAAATAGCAGAAACTGTCCCAAGAACGATCCGTGGCTCCTACAGTGTTTTCACAATGTGATCTCCCTGCAAATGTGTTAGAAAAACACCTAAAAATGGAGATTTAAAAACATTCTATGAAAAAAATTATATATCTGAGATCATCATGGAATTTTGAACACTTTTCATGTTTACACCAAGTCACAATTCGGACCAGAAGTGCATTGAAATTCATGTTTTCCAACTATCTGTCTTGTAGATCCCTGTTAAAAACTATATTCAAAGCTTCCAAAAACAGGTTAACACTCAACAAAAAATATCAAATCTTACATCTTTGGAATTGTCTCAGAATTTCCTTCATTTCATCTTTTTACTCTGAGTTCCCAATCTAAGTGCAAGGCCTTCAAAAATGGTGTTTTCTGAGAACTGGTCCTTATCTTTGCTTTGCATGCACTGCCACCCTTGTATAAGTTGAAGTGACCCATTTTATATCCAAGAAACCTTCTTAGGCGAGTTGGTTAGAGGATTGGTCTTGGAGCGATGAGTTCGGGGATCAAATCCCAATGTCGTCTTTTTTGGTGGATTTCCATTTTAAATGGGATAAAATCCCAATTTGAGCAGGCTTAGGGTGAAGGGGCGGTTTTGTATTGTAAAGTGGGTATTTATCCCACATTTTTGGCCTTAGACTTAGATAATGTTTTAATAAACCTTATCTCCTCCATTTTCTATGTGGATCTTACCACGCATGGCATAAGCCCCAACAACCGCTTCACCACCTTCTCTCCTCCACGTGGAAGCATAGCATATTGGTACTAATGCTTATACTAATGTTTGAACATTATATGTGTGTGTGTGTGTGTGTGTGTGTGTGCGCGGCATTTGGAAAGTGGACTTACCAAGTAAATATAATTTCGACCCATGTAAGGTGGTATGGAAATAATTAACTCGGTCAATAGTATATATTCCACTTGTCGTCTCACGATAGGCAAATCGAGCAAATTCGACGAGTGGTGGCAAGCCACGTGGTGGCTTGTGGACCCACCACGTTGGTGATAATACCATAGTCCACATGGCGGCCGGGCTCCCCTCCATAATAAAATTTGAGCCTCTTGTTCCGTGCACCATTTTTACACTCATCGAAGACCGGTGATCAAAAACCAACAAACAACTCCCTTTTGCCTTTTCACCACGTGTTACAGTGCCATTGGTCCAATATTGACCAATTAACCATAGTTGACTTTCTCGTTGTCTAAACTTTGACCAGACATAACTAGAGCTCCCGATGTCCGTTTGTCACGTTATCATAGTTATTGGAAAGCTCTCAAGATGATCTTCTACACTGACACCATTTAGGGATGTTTAGGGAACTGTTAGAAATGATCCCCTGATCACACCTCCCCACTGAGAAAAGCTTTTTGTCCCAAAAAGTTGTTTATCAACCCAAAAATAATGCTATCTCTTCCTGCATTGCACAAACACATACAAGAACTTGAAATAACATTATAGGTTAATAAAAATGCAAATATTTGATTAGCTAATTACATAACCGATCAGATAATAACACCCAATTAAGCTAGTGTTCAACTGAAACGTTGTAACCCTGTCAACTCTACACACAACTGTGATCTGTCATACCCCACTGTAATGCCATCACAATTAACTGACCAGATAATAACACCCATTCTATTACGGAAAGCTAGTGTTCAATTGTCACTTTGTGATACGGCCGATTACCAAAATTACAATTCCATAACACAGATCAGTATACAAGACATCTAAACTACCCACAATTAGGCTAGTGCCCACTGCCCATCTGAAACTGTAACAACTGCAAGTATTCACTATCAGAATATAATAGACTATCAACGCCCAAAAATAGCTATAGTCAACAACTGAATCAACATGAATATGCCAAAACACTGTATCGCCATCACAAATAATAAGTCAGATAATAACACCCATCTATAATGAAGCTAGTGTTCAACTGACACTTTGTGATTATGTTGATTACAACTGCAAGTTTCAAATTTAGACATGCTACTGATGCCTATCCCTACATAGTGTTTTCAACAATGGAACTACCAACCAATATGAGAAAACAAAACATGAGTATGATGAACCTATCACTCAAATATTCTCTTCAGCTATTTCCATTCATTTTCAAAGCTTAAATATCAACTTAGGAACAAATCCTTATCAATCAATAGGAATCCCTAAAATATAGCTCTGAAATTTTTTTTGCTTGCCTACTATCAACAATTTACTGTAGTGCAAATATAAAGTTGAGGAGTGTTTTTCCAAACCAATCACTTGGGTTTTTCCGTTTTGGTTGTTTTACCTTCTTAGTACCACAATGAGTTTTAGTTAGGTTTAGCACTGTTGGTTTTACAATACTGTTCTTTTTAACAACTTTCCAATTTTGTTGTTTAGGAACAAACCAACAAACCTTAACATCATGACCATTCCTATTACAATGGGAACAAAATTTAACTTCCCTGTTTTTAGGAGTCTTACCCATTTTACCATTCTCAGAACTCTGTCTACAAGAATGATTCCCTTGTTTAGGAGAGGTAACATTCTTGCCATTTCTCACCTTTCCTTGGTGAGATTGGTCTTTAGCACCTGCCTTATCATTCACAAAAAGGCATTAAGCGCTTAATCAAATTTTTCCTCTTCCAACAATATGCAATGAGAATGATTAATACCTTCACAAAATGTGCAAGGGAAAGCATATTTCTACCTACCAAAGCTATATTGTTCCAACTGAAAGAGTGTATTAGAAGTTTTAAGATTTGATTTTCCCTTAGTGCTATTTTTAGTGTAAGTGGGAGGAGGTGGAATCTGATTACCTCTTTTACCTATTTTCTTACACCTTTCATTGTTCCTCCTGATGGCGAAATCTTGTAATTCTAGTGACATAGATCCTTGGTACATTGGAAGCTTGTCTTCCTTGGTTTGCTTTGGAACTTTCTCTAATTTCCATTTTCCCACTAGAATAACCCAAACCTGCAAACCGAGGCTGATCCTCTACCTGTATTGGGTTAGCATCATCTTGTCCTTTTTACCAAGGCCCTTTCCATTAAATCCCATCTTAACCATTAGCTTAGACCCAATTCCCTTAGTGTGTTTTTCAAACTGACCCAAAGGAACATCTGAATGAATGAGAGGAAGAATTAGAATGTGAACAACTTATAGTGCATTCTCGTCGTAGTAGTACGCATCGATTTGGAAGGAATTTCCTTCTTGAGTTCACCTTGTTTCATATTTTCCAAGAGGGCATCCTTGGTCCGTATTTCTTCCTGCAACACTTTAAC
This sequence comes from Taxus wallichiana var. yunnanensis, assembly GCA_018340775.1. Lineage (NCBI taxonomy): Eukaryota > Viridiplantae > Streptophyta > Pinopsida > Cupressales > Taxaceae > Taxus > Taxus wallichiana. The sequence continues at coordinate 118,982,818 of CM031236.1, forward strand.
AAAGCCCATCAACTTCTTGCTCTCTTCAAGCATCTTGTTAACATACTCCTCTATCTTGGTTATAGAGGATTGTGGCTCAGATTTTAACCACACTATTTCCTCTTCCAAGGAATAAAAATTATCTCTCAAGAAAGAGTTTTCTTCTTGGAGTTGGTATTTTATGGCTTCAAGCTCATCCAGTTGCTCTGTTTGGATGACTTGCCCATGATTCCGGTTCCTATGCAAACACAACATGTACTTCCAAAACTGCACACTGCAAAAGAAGATTAACAAGCCCCAAAATATATGCAAATGAAGACTGAAATCAATATTGAAACTGAAATTTCCAAACCCTACTAGAAGCAATCCAATCTAACCGCTCACGATACCAAACTTGATCTAAAAACATGTGTTGTATTTTTTTCACTTTTAAAAGTTTCCAAAGATCGTGATTTTCTTAACCAATTTTAAGTATTATAAACTCCAAAAATTGATTAAATTCTGATTATTATGCATCCATAGAAGTGTAGAAAACTTGTGTAGCAAATAAATAATCAGAAAACTGAAATCACTCAGATAATAAACAAGATTGTTTATGGGGTTCGTAAATTCCTACGTCCCCGGGTTCGGATTGAACCAATCCATTAATAATATTGGAATGTAAGTACAATAACTCTTACAAACAACCAATAATGAATCAAAACCTATAAATGAGATGATCAATGTCCCAAGAACTCTGAAAAATAGCAGAAACTGTCCCAAGAATGATTCGTGGTTCCTACAAGAGTGTTTTCACAATGTGATCTCCCTGCAGATGTGTTAGAAAAACACCTACAAATGGAGATTTAAAAACATTCTATGAAAAAAATCATATATTTGAGATCATCTCTGAATTCTGAACACTTTTCATTTTTACACCAAGTCACAATTCGGACCTGAAGTGCATTGAAATTCGTGTTTTCCAACTAGCTGTCTTGTAGATCCTTGTTAAAAACTGTATTCAAAGCTTCCAAAAATAGGTTAAAACTCAACAAAAAATATCAAATCTTACATCGTTGGAATCATCTTAGAATTTCCTTCATTTCATCTTTTTACTCCGAGTTCCCAATCTGAGTGCAAGGCCTTCAAAAATGGCGTTTTTTGAGAACTGGTCCTTATCTGCTTTGCACAGACCTGCCACCCTTGTATAAGTTGAAACGACCCATTTTATAACCAAGTGACCTTCTTAGGCTAGTTGGTTAGAGGATTGGTCTTGGAGCGATGAGTTTGGGGGATCAAATCCCAGCGGCATCTTTTTTGGCAGATTTTCATTTTAAATGGGATAAAATCCCAATTTGAGCAGCTTAGGGTGAAGGGGGTGGTTTTGTATTATAAAGTGGGTATTTATCCCACATTTTGTGGCCTTAGACTTAGGGAAGGTTTTAATAAACCTTATCTCCTCCATTTTCTACGTGGATCTTACCACGCATGAAATAAGCCCCAACAACCGCTTCACCACCTTCTCTCCTCCACGTGGAAGTATAGCATATTGGCGGTTTATACTAATGTTTGAACATTAATGTGTGTGTGTGTGTGTGTGTGTGTGTGTGTGTGTGTGTGTGTGTGTGTGTGTGTGTGTGTGTGTGTGTGTGTGTGTGTGTGTCGTGTGTGTAGCGCGATGTGCGCATGCGTGTGTGGCATTTGGAAAGTGGACTTACCAAGTAAATATAATTTTGACCCATGTAAGGTGGTATGGAAATAATTAACTCGGTCAATAGTATATATTCCACTTGTTGTCTCACGATAGGAAAATCGAGTGAATTCGACGAGTGGTGGCAAGCCACATGGTGGCTTGTGGACCCACCACGTTGGCGATAATACCATAGTCCACACGGTGGCTGGGCTCCCCTCCGTAATAAAAGTTGAGCCTCTTGTTCCCATGCACCATTTTTACGCTCGTCAAAGACCGGTGATCAAAAACCAACAAACAACTCCCTTTTTCCTTTTCGCCATGTGTCGTAGTGTCATTGGTCCAATATTGACTAGTTGACCAGAGTTGACTTTCTCATTGTTTGAACTTTGACCGGACATAACTAGAGCTCCCGATGTCCATTTGTCACGTTCTCATAGTCGTTGGAAAGCTCTTGAGATGATATTCTACACTGACACCATTTAGGGATGTTTAGGGAATTTTTGGAAATGATCCCTTGATCAATTTGTTTTTGATGATTTTTTCCATGAAAGTGGTCTGAAATTTTTAGAAAATGGAGCACTTTTTGTTTGCCCGCCATAATTATAGAAAAATATAGAAATCAAATAATTTTTGTTTTTTAACATGTATAGAATTTTTCCATGCTTGGGATAGTATAAGTTTTATCACATTTTGATAAGCGAAACAAAAGTTGTAGTCTAAAACTTAGATATGAACATTCATGGGAAAAAATGTCTTAAAGACCTACTATAAGTAAAAATTGTAAAATGATATTTATCTTATTCTATTCAATTTAAAATCAATATTTCTCACGAAGCTACAAAGTCTCCCCTAGGTGATGGTACCATTTTTGTGAGATGACTTGATTTTTCGACATGGTTCAAGTCTGCAGAAGAGAAAATTTGAAGTTTTTGGCCTTTCATATGCCATAATGACCTCCCATAGCTCTGGTTGGGAAAAAAAAAGATATTTCCTAAGCTTTGAGGGTCGGATTTGATGATACATAAATAATCGTGATGATCGTGGTTTATAAACCGCGAATGTTGTCCTTAATAATAAAAGCTGCGATCGCGCTTTACAAACCGTGATTGTGCTTTATAAACCATAATAAAACTTTATAAACCATGATCACGAGTTATTAAATCATATTTACATGCATCCCAACATTCAAATTACCATGTGATTTTTATTGTTTGGCCTTTATGTACAAATTACTATGAAATTATGTCACTTTCTGCACGTTTTTCTTATCATCAGAAGTAAAACATCATGGGAGACAAGAAACGAAGTCAAAAAAGGAAATCAATAAGTAAAAAAACACCAGATGAATTAGACACAAAAATATTTCAAGATGTTGAGTGAATGTGGAAACTTCATGAATCAAGAAGAGGTTCATCTTCAACCCCTACTATTGTAAGCAATGAGGAACTAGGTAATGTTTCTATCAATGTTGAAGATGAATTAAATAATCGTGATGTAGCTGATGTTTTTATTAATGGCAAATAGTTTTGGAGGGACTATACCCAGTTACAAGGAAGGCTCAATAGCTAGATCAAACATGAAAAAAACATCAAAAGAGGATCAGAATCTAGATAATATATAAAGTCCAATAGTAACCCAAATAGTAGCTACTAGGAAAAAGCAAAACATGGAAAAAACTGTAATTAAGCAGCCAAAAACAACTTTCTACGAAACAGAGCAACAACTAAAATGAAACTAGCCAGACCAAGGGGTGTTATTTCTTAGAGGCCCTATCAATCCTTGATTTGATTATGCACAAAGAAGTGAAAAGTTCCAGAGTGGTAGTGTGCGTTGGATCATTCATGTTCAAATTTGAAATAGCCTGATTTATTTCCTTTTCAGTCCCCCAAATGGCTTCAGGGACCCCGCTCAACATTGAAATGCTTCTAACTTGTTGCTCTAGGAACTCACTAATGGCATTGAAAATGGCCATATTATGATCATGTCTATCTTTGGCCCTCCCCAATCTATTGTCCAATGAGTTCAACTTTCTATAAATATCCTCAGTTTGATCAATTTCAATATCCGCATCATCATTCAATTTTCTCTTCCCCTTCTACTTGGTTAATTAATGCAACTCAATATTCACAACCTCCTTTTCCAATAAGTCCAGTCTGAGAAGAGTATTATCCCTCTCATCTTGTGAGGCATTATCCTAACCAACATTGCTAATGTGTAAAATATTTTGAACAACTTCCATTTCTTTGTTGCTCCTGAGAACACAGGCAGAGGGAGGAGAGGCCACTTTATTGAGTTTGGGGTTCTTAGTTTTGGTAGCTCTGGCCTTGGAAGAGGTGGCCGGGTTGTTCAAAGGAGCAGTTAGAATGGGAGAGGGTGGGTCACTGGGGGAGATAGGAATGGCGGGGAATTTGGAGAGGCGAGTTTATGTAGGAGGAAGATGAGCCCTTGGTGGAGGGGGATGGCCTGGTATGCTTCTAGAAATCGAGAATGGAATGTTCAAGTGAATTCAAGAGGTAATGCGGGAAACAAAATACAAATTGTCTCCTGAAATGGTTGAGGAAGACCAAGTTCTTGGTAAGAATAGTGACATAGTGCCCTTCAAGGGAGATGAATCAAACCATCATTTTAGTAACCTCATTGTAGGGTTTTAGAATGGAACTTACCTTGACACTGCCGCAACAAATACGAGCTCCTCCCCTTCTTCAGAAAACTTCTTTGCTTATGCAGTTTTGTCGACCCTTTTGCTAAAAAACTGGAAGCCATCCAAATCGAACCTAGTCGCCTCAGCAATCAGCTCCTCATTCATTAGCACACAATGACCCCCATATTTTACCTTCCTGTCCTTCCAATCCATGGAAAAATGCACATAAATGTTTTGGTCATGCCCTTGGATTTTTTTGATGAAGTTGGAAACACCCCCTTTTTAAGAAGATTCCAAAGCTCCCCATTGTCCTTCCAGGTGGGATCACAACTAGGTTCTAATTGGCACAGAGCACCCCCCATATTTTTCCTTCTGTAATTTTTGTGACTTCCTTGCTTGAAACCACCCTTAGAAGCACTATTTTTGATATGACTAAACTGGTTTTTTAAAATCCAACCCTAGATTTGAGAATCATGTGAACTTTTATGGCCGTAATTTGAATTACTACTCTCACTTGTGCAATCTTTCTTGTACATTAAAGCCCACAAAATCTTATTATAGATCATACATAATGTGTGAGTGTCCATATTTATCCTTATTAATACCATTTTACACCTCCTTGGGGGTGTATTTCTCATTATCCCAAAAGGTGAGATTGTGTGATGTAGTTGATGTTGAAATTGAAGGAGACAATGAAAATGTGAATAAGGAAATTCACGTTGAAACCGTAGGTAAGAAAAATTTGACAAAACGCCTCCTAGGATTTTACATAAGAGACATAATTATTTTATTGAAATTGGTGAGAACATTTTAAAACCAATGTCCGACAAAATTTCGAATGAAAATCAGATGAAAAGCTATTAAAATTTGGGATAATCATTTTGAAAATTTAAATGATTCCCAAAGATATCAGTTGTTGGTTAGTTTAATTAAATTGAATAAAATGATACCTACATTAAACACCTTATGATTGACAACATCTAATATAAGTGGTCAAACTTCTACAATTATTGAAAACCTTCATGATGCATATCACACGGTTGGTGTCAAGATATGCACAAGGGATAGTAATTTTGTGCGATGTGTACTTGATACTAGTTTTGTAAGTGAATCAACAAAAAACACATTTGATTAGGAAAACAAGTCGAATGTTGAAAGTTAATCGAAAAAATCTATGAAAGTAATTGAAAGTGTAATATCCTTCAATCACTCAATAACACCGATTTTTGGGCATTTTTGCTAGAGCACCGTGTAAGGACAAAGATATATTTGATGTTATAAGATAATTTCTTATTCAATTTTGGCATGATAACACAAGAGTTTCACCTAATACAAGAGATGTTGTAAAATAGAGAGTTGATTATACTAATCATGAACCACATCTAAAGTATTTCTTAGATATGACTCGACTCAATTTTTTTGTAAGTTTGAATAGAGCATCCAAAAATTAGAATTAGTCAACTTTTTTTTGAAAATTTGAAACCATTCTATGTGAAAATCAACCACGCTCACACAACTTGTTGTAGGAAACATTTTGAATTTGTGATGCATTATGCTAAATTTTTATGTATTTGTTCGATTTTCATTTTGAAACTATGTTATTAGAATGTGGTGTTTAAGTTCCACCAATATCTTCTAGGATTTCATTAAATACGATATTTTGTGAAAGAGAAGTTGGATAATTGTTTTATAGTCAAGATTGTTTATATGAAAGTTATGGTACTGCGCAAATTACTTAAATTGGAAAGTTGCATCCTTGAGAAAATGGAGGTGCAATATGACATAATTTAGACAAGTTTGATAAATATAAACCAATACCATACTAATTGAAAGATGGAAATGAGTTTAAATGGTGTGAGCTAGTTACTGAGAACATATGCCTATTTTTCAATTTATGAGAAAATTGAAGGATGAAATTGTTTATGAGTATGCTAGGCATACACACAGAGCTTGATGGTTGGATGAATATTTAGAGATATTAAAGGACACATTTCCTATTGGTACTATTGTTTCAATGGTCGATTTTGTAGAGAATTACACGTTCTGCAACCACAAATGGAGGTTCAATCACAATATTACAACTCAAGTACGGGTTGTCATTTTTGTGCGTATATAGTATTTATACATTCTCCTGACAGAAGACAAAGAATGATCAATTTTTTTAAAGAAAGTAACACTTTTATATCAGTGATAATCATACTCATTCTACTAAATTTGTTAAAGGGCATTTCCATTTATTTTATGTAAACTTATGCGATAGGGACATCCGCTTCAATTAACATTATATATGGTGAGATAATTACATGTCTCGGTTTAAGAATGCATGAATGTTTTATTGGATGATTAAGATGCATGTCAAGATGGGTGTGCAATGTATTTGGAGTTTCACCGAGGATGGACATGGAAAAGGAGAGCATGACGGTGTAGGGGCATGTGTGAAAATATCTCTTACAAGAAAAGAGTTGAAGTACAAAGATGATGCTAAATTGAAAGATGAAAAGAGCATAGTGGAATGGTGTATTTACAATATGGCTGATGTTCTCAAGAAAATTCCACATTTCATAGATATTTTTGGTTAATAGAGGAACAAAACTTGCTAACTACGAGGATTATATGACACTCATAGGGTCCGGTGATCTGCACTCATTTTGTAGCTCGATGCTACTTCATGGGCCACATGGACAAGAAGTTTGGCATGTTTTTATGCATCTTGTATTGAATTTGTCACCGCTCAGTGTGATTCACAAGAATGGGTGGATGGATGGAATTGTAGGCCTCTAACTTCACTTCCTAGTTATTAACTTCCACATGCATTCGAGTTGTTTCTCTTTGCAATATCCAAAGACTTTGACAATATTTCAATTTTGGTGCAGCAAGGTAAATGGTTATTTACAAATTTTGTATTGAGTTATGTCCACTGAAATTAATATATAATTTAAATTTGAGTTGAAACATTTTTTTGTAGGACACGTGTTTGTAGTTATTGTGATAGAAGACAATGAAGAAGGAACAAACTATTTCTTACATCGTTGCATCGATGAAAGAAATAAGTTGAATTCTCCTATTATAGATGTTGAAGATATTGAGTACTCTATAGGGTCGAGTGGTAGTTCTTTGGAACTTAGCTTCAACGGTATCAATTAAAAATTCCTCTGTTTCGGTGTTTGAAGACTTTGAGACACACAAGAAAATAATATTATATTCACATCTAGTTCTAGCGACAAATATTCATCTGTATAGATATCGAGGAAGACCTAATAACAAGATTCTTTGGAAGGTTTGAGAGTTAGATCATGAAGCAATCATGTCCGCTATTCACATGAGATCCAATCCTCGATGGTTCAATGGAATGAATTTACATGCTCACGTCTGGTATATATAATTTCTATGAAGTGTTTAAATTTTTAACTAGATTCAAGTTCATATATTTTATTAAATTTATGTAATTTTTATATATTTAGTATGGTTTTGATTTATCTTATAAAATTTCTGACTTTAACACTTTTATACAAGTTAATGGTAGCAAAAAATCTTCCACCTTCACGACCTGATGGTTCATTGGAATGAATTTCGATGTTCATCTGGTATATATAATTTCTTTGAAGTGTTTAAATTTGTCAACTAGATCATTCAAGTTAATATATTTTATTAAATTTGTGTATTTTCTATATATCTAGTATGGTTTTGAATCAACTTAATTTTTTTTACTAACACTTTTATGCAGGTTAGTGGTGCCAAAAATTCTTCCACCTTCACATGGTTAGCACTGTTAGTAGAGAATTTTATATTCTCAAATCTAAGAGAAACTTTCATTGTTTTACATGAAAAGAGAAGCAACTAATAATGGTTTATGTATATGTGGAGGGGGTTCTTGGCTCTGAGGTGGTAGCCCGAAAGCACCAAGAGTGTAGGGAAAAAAAATGAAACCTCCCTAAGTGTTTACCAGGCCGGTGCACAATTGGTGTTGGTGCTCAGATTTGTTTTGCCCCATTTTCCATTATTTTCCTCTGATCTGGGTGTTCTGAAACATTTTGTCTCTCAATGTGGTTTTTTTGAAAGATTCTACCTTCATTTTAAATGCTTCGAATTGTTTGCAAAATCCATTGTCATGTCCCTCCTGAAAGGAGTCTCTAAGTTTTCTTTGTCTTTGCCCTAATTTCTTACAAATCCATGGGATTTTCCATTTTCCCTATCTTTCCCGACCATGGAAGCTCAAGAATGATCAATTTACATTTGTATGCCTTTGAAAATCCAAACCCATGGTCAAAATATGCTTGGAACCATGATTCACTTGGTTTTGTTTCGAAAAATTCTCGTCCTTAGTGAAAAAATCGGGTTCTGGGCATGAATGGTGATTTTTTGTGTTTTTGATGGTCTGATGGGTGTCTTTTTCCTGTCAAAATTATTCCTTAGTGTTCAGCAGTCTCATGGCTTCTTTTGGTTGGTCAGGGGATGACAAGAAAATTCTTTAACTTATTGCTTTTTGCTTTTTTGGCAAAAAGGTAAATTTGGTCTCGTAGCTCCACTCAATTCTTATTGGTTCTTTTGATGATTACGTGGATTCTTCTAATTGGATGGGGTGTGGCGGGTTTATTTTTTCAAATTTTTCTTTTGGCTACTTTGGCAAAAAGTTTGAACCTACCCCACAGCCCTGCTAGGCTTTGATTAAAGCAAATTTTAAGTGGCAGGGAAAAGTCTTACTTTGACCCCGCAGGAGGACACGTGGCAAAGCTAATGGCGTAGGTGCGGGCCTTCGGAGGTAACTTGGATTTTTTTCCCTTTTGCAAAAATGGAGTAAAATTCTAAAATGGAAGTGTTCCCCCGCCAAATCATTTTTAAACCTTAAGGTTTTTGAAGTTGTGCCATAATGACACGTGGCGAGCCCACGCTCATTCAAGGTCTCAACTTTTGGGATCATCTCAAGATGCGCCATTGTGACACGTAGCAGTTTGAAAAGTCAAAGGGACAGGAAGTGAACCATTAGAGGTAACTTGAATTTTTGCCTCTTGTCATCAAAAAGATTGAAATCTCAAAATGGCCCGCAATCCCAACAAGGAGGAGGTCAAGGTTGTCTTTGAAAATGTTAAGAGGTGGGTAGGTGGGCGTTGGGGGCAACTTGGATTTTTCACCCCTTGATGTTCAAAAGGGCTGAAATCATCAAAATTACCCATGGGCCCAATAGAGAAAAGTCAAAACTTTCTCCAATCAACGACGGGAAGTGGACCATCGGAGGTAACTTGGATTTTTGGCTCTTGTTACCAAAAGGATTAAAACATCAAAATGGCCCGTAGACCCGACAAAGAATAGTCAAAATTTTTCCCGGTCAATGAAGAGCAGAGGTGCGGAGGCTGGGAAACTTGGAAAATTTTCCCTTTTCCAAAAAAGAGGTGAAATAGCAGAATTTGGCCACGGTTCCTTGGGGCCCACCTTAGGACACATGTCAGGCTCATTTCTCAAGGGTGGAGGTGTGGAGCAAAATGTGAAAATTTTACATTTTTCCAAAAGTTGTAAAAGAAAAAGGGAACCCGTAGGCCCACTCTAAAATGGATCTCCCACGTGGACGGTCCAAATTCAAAATAGAAATCAACGGTAGATGTGCCTCTGTATCTGATTTTTCTCACATTTTAACTCTAGAGCTCCTGGGGATACATATTCTTATGATTTTTTATCATTTCTTTGAGTCTCCTGCACACCAAATGAAGAGGAACATTAATCTCATATCCTGGTTTGGTGGGGAAGGTATGTAAATGTATCTCACCATTAATATGCAATCTGACTGTCAGATTTGGCCCGATTTTTCTTTCCTTGGCATGCGAAGGACCTGTTGATATCTGGGTTTGGTGAGAAAAATCCAGGGGACGTCTTTTACCATTAAGGTGAGACCTAACCTTTGGGCTCGATCTGATCTTCCATTTCTTCTTCCCGAGGCATGCAAAGAACCAGATTGGACGAATAGGGGTGGAAGTGGTTGGCAAGTAAAGGGAAAAGTGATCTACCAGAGGAAGGAGTTGAATGCGGGAGATGTTCGAAGAGATCTGCCCCCTAAGCACTTGACGAATTTTTACCAGATCTGATTCTGGGAATCGTGATTGAGATCATGGTGAGCATTGGTACACTCAATGTCTTTGGTTTTGGGGGGAAAAGGCTCTATTGTAAAATGATATAAATAGGCATGATTTTTCCGTTAAAAGGGTGGGAGGTTGGAATGTTGGAGTGTTAGAGGTAAAAACTGATTTTCTAAAAAGCTCAATAGAGCCCGTCTTTCTGAGGAACTATTTGAGAAACCTATATGTCTCTTTTGTGTTAAACTTGATCATGTCAAGGTGGTTGCGAGTGTACAACCATTGACAAGCTCTGAGATTATTTTTGAAACTTTCCCTATTGATAATTTTAATCAAATTTGGGTTATTCTATGTTGACTCGAGCAATTAGTGTTTGCTTTGTTTCAAAATGTCTGCAAGTAGTTTTATTCATTCCTATTGCAATCTTATACTGAAATTTTTGTGAAATCACATAGGATCTCGTCCTTGTGATAGTTTAATGGTATTTGCAATTTCACTTCAAGAAGAGCCTTCATCTTGGATGAGATAAACAAATTTAAAATTAATTCACCTGTCATTTGTTGATAAAGATTTTCTGTAAGTCTTCAGTGTACCTTAGGCGTGGTTAATCGAAACTCTAGTATTTAATTAAGCTTTCTAATTCAAGCATTTGTATTGGAGTCTTAAAGATTTTTTGAAAACGTGCTGATTTGGGCCTCCATCAAGCACACCTTACGGTTGAAGGATTGCATTGATTGTCCTGAAGCTTTCTATTGTGAAGTTGCTCATTATTGTAAAGTCCCTCCAAAGATCTAGTATAATAAAATTTATCCTACTTCACCTCCCACAAAAAATTCACTTTAAAAAAACTAATCATACCCATACTACCAATGTTTGTCATGTGTGTATACAAATACATAATTTTTACTATTAAAACATGCGAAACAATCAGTTTCCATTGTCTTTAGTGGCCTGAACCTTGCTTAGAAAATATCTCCATTATCTAGAGTGACAACTCTTGAGAGTTAGGTATTTTTGCATTGATCATATTTTCTTCAGGGTCTTTTTAATAATTCATAAGGAAGGACATCTCCATCTCCTCCATAAACATCAGGCTACAAAAGGGTCCTCTCACCCTAGTTGAAAGGCACAACCATAAAGTAGTGAGGATAGGTCAAATCCTCTTAAGGGTGCTACCCATTTCTCCACATCTGAGTGACAAAGAGCAAGCTGCATTTCATCCCCGGCTACAAAATGACACACTACATGCTCTATTTGTCTCTAAGCTTCCTGCCAAACTTGTGATGCTTGCTCATCCTCTAAGGGAGAATAAATTTGGGTACCAACACCTTATCATCGTGGCGCCCTTCTAGGGACACTATGATTACAATTAATATTGTGACCCTTGTAAACATTTTTTATATGCTCTATGTGCTATGTATAATTCTTTCAGTTCCTACACCTAGTGCACTGGCTTTCATTGATAAATCTGAGTGAAGAAAAGTCGATCTTTCCATTTCCAGCTTTTAGTGTTGATGATCATATTTCAAAGTGCATTTACACAACTAAGGTGGAAATCCTTAGTGGCGACTCTTTGTTGATTTGATTATTGATAAGTACCAGTGTCTTTATCTCTGTCAAGTGATATTTGTTGGTAACCTTTGCAAATTTGGAAGGAAGAAGATCTTTCTTTGCTAGGGATCTTGCTAGAACATTATTTCTAGAGCTAGGAAAAACAAAGTCAGAAGGAAGAAAATCCTGGAGAGTTGTTGGAGATCAACAGACAAGAAAAGGGATCTCCATTGATGAAAGTGATTGGCCTATCATTGAAGACTACAACTCAAGTGCTTCTGAATCAGGTAGCCTCTTTGTGGAATTGAATTCTCCAACTGGAGAGGGGCCTTCATTTTATTTTGAAAAGTTTTCTTCTCATTTTGCCCCTGTCTTTTTAGAAGTTGATAGGGATTTCCAAGAAACAAGGCCTTTAGGGGATATCCATTTTGAAAGTTATACTCCTGTGTTTCAAATACCCTCTACCCCTTATCAATTTGTCACCCCTCTAAGGTCACCTCCTCAAAACAACATGGCCCTGCCCCCACCCAGACCTCCATTTGTTGTAAACACCTTTGGTCCTATAAATTTTATAGGGATGGCTGGTTATCCAAATTGATTCCCAGGATGTAAGGAATAGATTACCAAATTTCCAAGGAAACAATGCTATAACTGGTGATCAAAATCTAAAGCTTTTTATCAATATGATGGAAGAATTTGAGATTGAACATGAAGATGTATATATCAAACTATTTATCCATACTTTAGAAGAGGATGCAAGGGACTGGTATAAAGATTTTCTAGATAATTCCATTGACTCTTGGAAAAGATGAACAATGCATTTAGATTACAGTATGGTGATAGAACTAACCCTAGGTTTCTTCTAGCAGAATTTGAAAACATCAAGAAGAATCCTAATGAGTCAGTACATGATTTCAACACAAGGTTTAATAAGACCTTGAGGAGATTACTGTTAGGATAAGGCCATGTGATGAATCATGTTTGATCAAATATTTAGATGCATTTGATAAAAGGTTGCTTACTACTTGAGGAAAAAAACCCTACTAATTTGAGGTAGGCCTTCACCATGGCTCTACAAATAGAGAACAACATCAAGGAAATTGGAAAGCCTCCAAAAAGGGAGGGTGTAAAACTAATTAACCCAGAAAATCCTCAAACAAGTAAGGTTGCTGATTTGGAGGAAGTTGTGAAAACTTTGGCAGGGGTTGTCAAAGAAATATCATACAAATTAGCTTGGGTAGAAAAAGGGATTGGGAAAAGTTCACAAGGTCAACACAAGCAACAGGGCCAAGATAGGTTTACAAATCACCAAAGATCTGATGATAGAGGCAAGGGACCTGTTGGATTTGGAAATAGGTAGTCCCAGGCCGGGAAAATAGAATGGTACCTGATCCTTTGGCTGTTAGATTGGCTATTGTTATGGAGGAGACAAATGTCATTGATTGGTGTGACAGATGTTTCATGTCCCATGCTCCATGTGAGGAAGATTAGTAAGAATAAGAAGAAGTGGTGATGATAATGAGGATGATGTTTGCACGATGGGTTGCTCCATAAGCTCACAACAAGGGGCAACTTCAATTGAGGTAATAAGTGACATAACTGTTGTTGATTTTTGGGATTACATCCACTAGGTACCTATTCTTCCTCCCTCTCATACTTTAGAAGTAGATACTGTACAAGATTTTGAATTGCCCAATAATGACTTTAAATATCTAAGGTATTTAATGATAAAGAAGTATTATGGAGGCATCCCATCTGAGAAGGAAAGGTAGTTGTTGATGAATGTTGTTGTGGCTCAAGAAAAGGAACACAACACAAGAAGTAGGGTTGTAAAGGGATAGGGCCTCAAGCCAAGCCAAAATCTCCATTACTCTCCAATATTCCTAAAGAGGATCCTAAGAAAGATGCATTTGCTAAGGGCCTTGCTATCCCAAACAAAAATCATACCTCTCCTCATGCCCAAGCTGTCAAAAATCTAGTGCCATCTAATGAGTGTGTCAACCTTCCTTCCAATGCCACCTTGCCAAAGTCTATCCCTTATGATATTTCCCAAGTCTTGAGTTATATCAAGATCTCAGTTCCAATTTTTGAGTTGCTTAGGATTCTTGAGCACAAAAAATAGGCTCTTGAGTATTTGGGGCTGAAAGAGGAGAAGACTGCCCTAGGTAGAAACATAAACATTGTGGAGACCCCTCCAATCATTGAAGAACTAGAAGCACCACCAGCATCAGAAGAGCTAGATGAACCACTTGAGGTTTATTTGGGAACATCCTTGGTAGATTCTCAGCTGAATGTGGATCCATTCTTCACCACTCTGATCATTAAAGATAGATTATTACACAACTGTATGTTTGACTTAGGGGCATCATGCAATGTTATGCCTCTAGAAGTCATGAATGAGCTGAACATCAAAGTAATAGTAGCATATGGGAAGTGTACTACCATGGATTCAGAGAGGTGCCAGTGGTGGGATGTGTGAAGGGTGTGGTGGTATAACTTGTAGCCTATCTAGGCAGGAATTTGAAGTTTGATGTTGTTATTGTTGATATCCCAGCCAAGTGGGGTATGCTATTGTCTAGAAAATGGGCTGCAAGTGTTAGTGGGAGTGTTCGGATGGATGTCCTATGATACCATCCCAATTGAGGGCATCCTTGTCAAGTTGTATGGGGAAAAGAAGATGTTACACCTTATTAAAGATCCCAACAATGCATCTTATGAAGTTTTGTACACAAGTGTTGATGTTGATAACTTTGTAGGATTTCGTTGATGGAAAAGAGCACAAGATTGAAGAATGCAAGTGTCTTGAATAGGAAGGATCTCCATGGAATTTATTATTTGATGGAGCTTGCTCCAAGTTTAGAAATGGTGCTAGTGTTGTCCTAATCTCTCCAGGCCAGAAAGGTTTGCCTTTTCTTTCAAACTCAATTTTGAGTGCACTAATAACATTCTTTGAGTATGAGGCACTATTGTTAGGTTTGAGGATTGCTTGGAAATATGGTGTTAAAGACATCATTGTCAAGGGAGATTCAGAATTAATTGTAAAGCAAGTCAGAAAACTGTATGCCACAAAAATTAGCGAATGAAACAATACAAGCATGCAGTTTGGGATTTCATTGAGATGTTTGTTTCATTCAACATTGTGCATCATGATAGGAAGTTCAATGATTTGGCGAAAAACTTGCAGTATTAGGATCTCGGTTTGATAATTGTGCAATGTCCCCATATTACGAGTATGATGTTGAAGTGCTAACTAGGCCATTTGTACCTAACAACATTAAACATTGGCAAGTTTTTGATGATGATGCTCAGGTCAGAAGATTTCTACAGAACAAAGGGGAGTTTTCTGATCAAAATATTGATTGGGAACCCATGGTGTGCGTAGCAGAGGGTAAAGAAACCTTGTTTGGAAAAGGCATCATCCAACTAAATACTAATACCATCCCTAGAGGTCTCGTTACTTTGGAATCTAACTTTGATAATGTTGATCACATTATTAACAGATGCATAACAGCCTCAAGGGATATTGAGGAGCATGACCTAGGTACAAAGGAGAAACCAAGGAAGATCGGTTAGGAAGAAATCTCAACAATGAGGAAAGAACATTCCTACATCCAATTTCTGAAAAATATCAAGATTGCATGGCTTGGACTTATTCTGAGCTGAAGGCATATAGAGAGGATTTGTTTCAACATGAGATTCCCTTGGAGTCCAATGCAAAACCATTCAGGTAGAAACAAAGGCCAATCAATCCACTCCTATCTCTTAAGATGCAAGAGGAACTGAAGAAACTGAGGGATGAAGAAATTATTCATCCCACAAGGTATTCCTCATGAGTTGCAAACCTAGTACTAATTAGAAAGAAGAATGGTGACATCAGGTTGTGTGTGGATTTTAGAAATCTAAATAGAGCATCAATGAAGGATAATTATCCTTTACCAAACATGGAAAACATGCTGCAGCTAGTGACTGGTTCTGAGCTACTTTCTACCCTGGATGGTTTCTCTGGTTATAACCAAGTTGTGGTGAAGGAATCAGAAAGGATTAAAACAACCTTTACCACCCCTTGGGGAACATATGTATATGTCAGGATTCCCTTTGGACTAATGAATGTTGGAGAAACTTTTCAAAGAGCAATGGATGTTTATTTTCTTTGGTTACATCAATGATTTTATTGTTGTCTACCAAGATGATGTAACTGTGTTCTCCAGAAAGTGGGGTGACTACTACACTTGGAAAATATGTTGATAAGATGCAGAGAATATGGCATTTCACTCAATCCAAAGAAGTGCCATTTTGGAGTGTAGAAGGCAAAGTTGCTTGGTCACATTGTGTCACAAGAGGGGGTGATGATTGATCCAGAAAGGGTAGAGGCCATCAACAAGGTTCCAATCCCAAGAACCAAGAAAGGAATTCAATCCTTCTTTAGGTAGATAAACTTCATCAAAATATTCATATCAAACTTTTTTGAGTTGACCATTCCAATCACTAGCATGCTAAAGAAGGACTAGGCCATCAAATGGGAGGAGGATGCCATTCAAGCTTTCAATGGGATCAAGGAGGCATTAAAGCATGCCCTGTTTTAGTAGCTCTAGATTATAAGAAGCCTTTCCAACTATTTTCATTTTCTTTAGAGAACATTGTTGCATCTGTTGTTGCAAAAATATGATGAAGGGGCTGATAGGCCAATTTCCTTTTTCAGTAAGGCATTGTAGGGAGCTAAGCTGAAATACACTATTGTGGAGAAACAAGCATCTTCCTTGGTAAAAGCAACAAATACTTTTCAGGCCTTACATTTTGAGTTCTAAGATTTTTGCTTATGTTCCCCACACCATGGTGAAAGACATCTTATTAGAGATGGAAGTCTCAAGCAAAAGATGTAGATGGGTGAACAAGTTGCAAGAATATGACATGGATATCCAAACCATGAAGCTAGTGATAGGTTTGGGCTTGGCTAAGCTTATGGCTGAGAGAAACTTGCAAAATATTGAGGTAAATGAGGTAGAAGAAGGTAGGGTAGATGTTTTTAAAAAATTGATGAGTTTTGAGTGGTACAAAGATGTAATTTTTTTATCTCAAACATCTGAACTGCCTTGAGTATTTAAGTAAGAACCAGAAAAGAGCCCTTAAGTTGGCTTCCTTGAAATATGTCATTACTGATTATGGGTTAGCTTGGAAGAACCCTGAGGGAGTTCTCTTAAGGTGCATTACTAAAGATGAAGCCCCCAAGATAATTGTTGATCTTCGTGGAGGATTTTGTGGGGGAAATTTGCTGGAAGAGTCACAACACACAAGATCTTGAGGGATGGTTATTGGTGGCCAACTCTCTTCAAGGATGAAACTCTTTTGGTTATAATATGTGAGAGTTGCCAGTGCTTATTTGGAAGATCGAAAGCTTGAGGCTCCCTTCCTTTGTAGCTGTAGATCAATTGAAGCTCCATTCAAGCAATGGGGAATGGATTTCATTGGTGAGATTTCAGACCCTTCAAGTGTTGGCCATAAGTGGATTCTTGTAGCCACTGATTACTTCACCAAGTGGGTGGAGGAAATCCCCACCAAAAGAGTGACACACCAAATTGTCATGGATTTTGTGTTGAACCATATTATCTGCAGGTTTGGAGTGCTAGTTAAAATTGTTGCTGAAAATGCCATGAGCTTCAGAGCTAAACCCTTGGTGGCAATGTGTAAATAATATGGGATCAATTTGACATATGATTCTAATTAAAATCCCTAAGGAAATGGACAAGTTGAGTCCAGTAATAAAAAATTGCTGAAGATTATCAAAAGAACCTTGGAGCTGAACAAAATAAAATGGGGTGAGCAGTTGAAGTTTGTTGTCTGGGTAGACCAATTACTGTTAAAAGAGCCACTGAAAAGAGCCCATTTGAGTTGGTGTATGGAACTCAGGCCCTGCTGCCCTTTCATATGTAATTATCCTCATATCAGTTCATTTAACAACTGGAAGATCAAGAAGTAAGTCCATATGATGCCCACATTAACCAGATTGTTGAACTTGATGAAGAAAGGAGGGCATCCCACCAAAGGCATGTAAAGTTCAGAGAGAAGCTGAAGAAGTTGTTTGACAAGAAGGTCACCCCAAGAGATTTCAATGTTGGAGATCTCATGCTGTTATGGGATAACAGGCATGAAGATAAGGGAAAGCATGGTAAATTTGATGCACTGTGGATGGGCCCTTACTCCATAGATATTCGGATTGGTGAGCATACCTTCTTCTTGAAGGATTTGGATGGAGAATTTCTCAAATTGCCTATTAATGGCAGGAATTTGAAGCATTTATTGGATTGATTCCCCATAACCAAGGTGAACATCATCTGTATAGTGTATAGTTTGTTGGTTTGTTTTGTCTTTCGTGTTCTTGTTCGTTCTGGCCCCTGGTGGCCTATTTTTACTTGGTTTCTCTATTTATTTTTGGGGGATGGTCCTGGTTTTGTGCTCTGCAAGCTGAATCCTTTTCCCAATGGATATTTTGGCACTTGGTCTACCTTTTTCTTATGGCACTCACAAGGAGTTCCCATCCCGAGTCAGAGCCGATGTTGGTGCTCATATTTGTTTCACCCCATTTGCCATTATTTTCCTCTGGATCGTGTGTTCTGAAATATTTTATCTCTCGATGTGGGTGTTCTGAAAGCTTCTACCTTCATTTGAAATTCTTCAAATTGTTTGTAGAATCCATTGTCATGTCCTTCTTGAAGGAGTCTCGAGTTTGCCTTATTTTTCCCCCTAATTTCTTCAAAATCTGCGAGCTTTTCGTTTTCCCTATCTTTCCCCGACCATGGAAGCTCGAGAATGATCAATTTACATTTGTATACCTTTGAAAATACAAACCCATGGTTGAAAGATGCTCATAACCATGATTTATTTGGTTTTGTTTCAAAAAATTCTCGTCCTTAGCGAAAAAATCAGGTTCTGGGCATGAATGGTGATTTTTTGTGTTTTTGACGATCTGACAAGTGTCTTTTTCCTGTCAAAATTATTCCTCAGAATTCAGATGTCATGTGGCTTCTTTTGGTTGGTCAGGGGATGACGGGAAAATGCTTTAACTTATCACTTTTTTTCTTTTTGGCAAAAAGGCAAATTTGGTCCCGTAGCTCGCTCAATTCTAATTGGTTCTTTTGATGCTTACGTGGCTTCTTCTAATTGGATGGGGTGCACAGTGGGTTTATTTTTTCAACTTGTTCTTTTGGATACTTTGGAAAAAAGTTTGAACTTGCCTGTGGCCTTGCTAGGCTTTGATTAAAGCAAATTTTAAGTGGTAGGAAAAAGTCTTACTTTGACCCCGCAGGAGGACACGTGGCAAAGCTAATGGCGGAGATGCGGGCCTTCGGAGGTAAGTTGAATTTTTTTCCCTTTTGGAAAAATGGAGTAAAATTCTAAAATGGAAGCATGCCCCACCAAATCATTTTTAAGCCTTAAGGTTTTTGAAGTTGCGTCATAATGACACATGGCGAGCCCACGCTCATTCAAGGTCTCAACTTTTGGGATCATCTCAAGATGCGCCATTGTGACACGTGGTAATTTGAAAATTCAAAGGCACGGGGAAGCGAACCATCGGAGGCAACTTGGAATTTTTACCTCTTGTCATCAAAAGGATTGAAATATCAAAATGGCCTGCAAGCCCGATAAGGAGGAGGTCAAGGTTGGCTTTGAAAATTTTAAGAGGCGGGTAGGTGGGCCAACGGGGTAACTTGGATTTTTTTCCCCTTGATGTTCAAAAGGGCTGAAATCATCAAAATGACCCATGAGCCCGATAGAGAAAAGTCAAAACTTGCTCCATTCAATGGTGGGGAAGGGACCATTGGGAGGCAACTTGGATTTTTGCCTCTTGTTACCAAAAGGATTAAAACATCAAAATGACCCACAGACCTAATAGAGAATAGTCAAAAATTTTCCCTGGTCAATGGCGGAGGTGCAAAGTGCTGGGGAAACTTGGAAAATTTTCCCTTTTCCAAAAAAAAAAAGAGGTGAAATAGTAGAATTTGGCTATGGTTCCTTGGGGCCCACCATAGGAAACATAGTTGGCTCATTTCTCAAGGGCGGAGGTGCGGAGAAAAATGTGAAAATTTTCCATTTTCCAAAAGTTGTAAAAGGAAAAAGGAACCCACTGAGGCCCACTCTAAAATGGATCTCCCATGTGGACGGTCCAAATTCAAAATAGAAATCAACTTGCGATTATGCCTCTATATCTTATTTTTCACACATTTTCACTCTAGAGCTCCTGGGGATGCGTATTCTTATGATTTTTATCATTTCTTGGAGTCTCCTGCACGCCAAATGAAGAGGAACATTAATCTCATATCCTAGTTTGGTGAGGAAGGTCTGTAAACATATCTCACCATTAATATGCAATTTGGTTGTCAGATTTAGCCCTATTTTCATTTCCTGCTTTGAAGGACCTATTGATTTATGGGTTTGGTGAGAAAAATCTAGAGATGTATTTTACCATTAAGGTGAGACCTAACCTTTGGGCTTGATTTGATCTTCCATTTCTTTTTCTGGGCACGCAAAGAACCGGATTGGACAAAATAGGGGTGGAAGTGGTTGGAAAGTAAAGGGAAAAGTGATCTACTAGAGGAAGGAGTTGAATGCGGGAGATGTTCGAAGAGATATGCCCCTTGAGCACCTGATGAATTTTTACAGATCTGATTCGGGAACCACGATCAAGATCATGGCGAGCATTGGTACACTCAAGGTCTCTAGTTTTGGGGGAGAAGGCTCGATGTGAAAATGATATAAATAGGCATGATTTTGCCATGAAAAGGGTCGGGAGGCTAGAATGTTGGAGTGTTAGAGGTCGAACTGATTTTCTAAAAATCTCGATAGATCCGCCTCTGGTTCGAGGGACTTTTTGAGAAAACTCGTATGTCTATTTTTGTTAAACTTGATCGTGTCAAGGTGGTTTCTAGCATACAAGCATTGAAAAGCTCGAGACTATTTTTGAAACTTTCCCTACTAATAAGTTTAATCAAATTTGGGTTATTATGTGTTGAATCTAAGTAATTAGTGTTTACTTTGTTTTAGAATATCTGCAAGTAGCTTTATTCATTCCTATTGCAATCTTATACTAATTTTTTTGTGAAATCACATAGGATCTCGTCCCTGTGAAAGTTTAATGGTATTTGTAATTTCACTTCAAGAAGAGCCTTCATCTTGGATGAGATAAAAATTTTAAAATCAATTCACTTGTCATTTGTTGATAGAGATTGTCTGTAAGTCTTCAGGTGTACCTTAGGCATGGTTAATCAAAAAATATAGTATTTAATTAAGTTTTCTAATTCGAGCCTTCGTATTGGAGTCTTAAAGATTATGTGAAAACGTGTTGATTTGGGCCTCCATTGAAGCACACCTTCTGGTTGAAGGAATGTCTTGACTATATTGAAGCTTTCTGTTGTGAAGTTTCTCATTATTGTAAAGTCCCTCCAAATATCTAGTATAATCAACTTTATCCTGCTTCACCTCCCACCAAAAATTCACTTAAAAATAACTAATCATACCCATACTACCCATGTTTGTCATGTGTGTATACAAATGCATAATTTTTACTACCAAAACATGCAGAAACAATCAAGTTTCCATTGTCTTTAGTGGCTTGAACCTTGCTTAGAAAATATCTCCATTATCTAGAGTGACAACTCATGAGAGTTAGGTTTTGTTGCATTGATCATATTTTCTTCAAGGTCTTCTTAATACTTCACAAGGAAGGACATCTCCATCTCCTCCATAAATAGCAGGCTCAAAGGGTCCTCTCACCCTGGTTGAAAGGCACAACCATAAAGTAGTGAGGATAAGTCAAATCCTCTAGAGGGTGCTACCCATTTCTCCACATCTAAGTAACAAAGATCAAGTTACATTTCATCCCCGGATACAAGACAACACACTAAATGCTCGCTTGTCTCTAAGCTTCCTACCAAACCTGTGATGTTTCTCAGCCTCCGAGGGAGAATCAATTTGGGTACCAACAGTTGGTTTGGTCCCACGACATACCGTTTGCAAAATATAGCGTTTGTGCAGTCTTACGCTGGCTCAAACTACACAAATTGGTGCATTTGCAAACAATAGGGAAATGAGAACACCGATTAGAGATGGAAAAAACCGATATAGGATATTATATAGGGTCCAAATGCCAAGGTGTAGGATCCAATGAGATGTCTTTAGGTAACACAAAATCGAGTAATCACTTGTCCAAGTTTAATGGTTTTTTGGTCTCAAATCTCTTGAGGGAGTATGACCGAACGAAGTAGCTCGGAAGAAATGACATCATCCTGTAAAAACATGACACCTCCTCTAGCATTTAACTAGCCATTCAAACATGTTGGCACAATTGGTTTGGTTCCACAAACCATCGTTTTCAAAATATAATGTTTGATAACCTTACCTGGCTCAAACTGCACTATTTCGTGCTTATACAAACAATAGGGTAGCGAGAGCGCCAATTGGAGACGAAAAAAATAAGATAGGATATTGTAGTGGGTCCTTACACTGAGGTGTATGATCCAATACGATAGCTCTAGGTGTCATAGAGACCGAATAATTACCGGTAGAAGTTGTATGTTTTTTTGGTCTCGGGGTTCTTAAGGGACTACACCCGACGAAGTAGCCCAAAGAGCAATGAAATTGTCCGCATTGAAATGATGCCTCCTCTAGCATTTACCTAGCCACATGGATGTGTTGGCACAGTCGGTTTTGTGCCACGACCCACTGTTTGCAAAATATAGCATTTGACATCCTTTGCACTAACTCAAACTACACTATTTCGTGCGTATGACAAAAATAGGGCAGCGAGAGTATCGATTAGAGATGAAAAAAACTGACACATGATATTGTAGAGGTCCTTATGCTAAGGTGTAGGTTCTAATGAGATATCTTTAGGTGCCATGGAGACCGAGTAATCACACTGTAGAAGTTGTATAGTTTTTGGTCTCGAGGATCTTAAGGGTGTACGCCCAAATGAAGTAACCTAGAAGAAACAAAATTTTGCCACACCAAAAAGAAACCTCCTCTAGATGTTACTTGGCCACATGGACAAGTAGGAACATTCGATTTGGTGCCAAAAACAACCGTTTGCAAAATATAGCATTTGACAACCATACACTGTTTGACTCAAACCGCACTATTTTATGTGTATGCAAACAATAGGGCAGCGAGATCATCAATTAGTAACAGAAAAAAATGAGACAGGATATTGAAGAGGGTCCCTACGCTAAGGTGTAGGATCTAATGAGACTCTAGGTGCCACGGAGACCAAGTAATCACCCATAGAAGTTGTATAATTTTTTGGTCTCAAGGCTCTTAAGGGACTACACCCGAATGAAGTAGCGTAAAAACAACATCATTATCCCACACTAAAACAATGCCTCCTCTAGAATTTAGCTGTCCACCTGGATGTTTTGGCATAGTTGGTTCATTTCCAAGACCCATTGATTGCAAAATATAGTATTTGATAGCCTTACACTGACTCAAACTATACTATTTTGTGCATATACAAACAATAGGGCAGCGAGAGCACTGATTGGTGATGAAAAAAACTAAGGATATCGTAGAGGGTCCCTATGACGAGGTGTAGGATCCAATGCGACATATATAGGTGATACAGAGACCGAGTAATCACCCGTCAAGTTATACGATTTTTGGTCTCATGGCTCTTAAGGGACTACGCCCGAATGAAGTAGCTCATAAGAAATGACATTGTTCCGCACCAAAAAAACACCTCTTCTAGAATTTACTTGGCCACTCAAACTTGTGACACAGATTAGTTTTGTGCCACGATCCATCGTTTTCAAAATATAGCATTTGCAGCCTTTTTACCCCAGCTCAAACTATATTATTTCTTACGTATGCAAACAATAGGCGGTGAGATAGCGATTAGAGATGGAAAAAATAGAGACACACTATTGTAGAGGGTCCCTACACCAAGGTGTAATATCCAACGAGACATCTCTAGGTGCCACAGAGACCGAGTAATCACCCATAGAAGTTTTTCACTTTTTTGGTCTCAGGGCTCTTAAGGGACTATGCCCAAACAAAGTAGCTCGGAAGCAATGAAATTGTCCCTGCATAGAAATGATGCCTCATCTAGCATTTACCTATCCACGCATACATGTTTGTGTAGTCGGTTATGTGCCACGACCACCTTGTTTGCAAAATATAGTGTTTGACAACCTTCCTTGGCTCAAACCGCACTATTTCACACGTATGCAAACAATAGGGCAAGGAGAGCACTAATTGAAGATAGAGAAAACTAAGATAGAATATTGTAGATGGTCCCTACACCAAGGTTTAGAATCTAAGGATATGTCTCTAGGTGTCACAAAGACTCGAGTAATCACCCGTCGAAGTTGTATGGTTTTTTCATCTCATGGCTATTAAGGGACTACGCCCAAATGAAGTAACCGAAAACAACAAAATTGTCCTTAACCAAAACGAAACCTCCTCTAGCATTTACAGCCACCTAGACATGTTGGCATCATCATTTTGGTGCAATGATGTTCCAAGGCATGAATTCTCACTACTCAGCTCCATAGACCGAGTAATCACCGCTTAGAAAAGGCAGTTTGTAAACAATTATGCCATGAAGGCTCAAGGAATGCCATGACGCTGAATTCTTGGGTATGAATAGAGGCCTCCTTTACTCAATTTTTGTGTGAGATGGTTCTCAGTTTTGATGACCAAGTTCCAAGTTGTGATCGTCAGAAGTTTCCGCTGAAAATGTGAATTGGGATGAATAGGGAAGGGGTTCTTGGCTCCATATCGGGTGGTTTGACTCCAAATCGGGCCTACCTAGACCCCACCATAGCACTTGAAGGCATATACCCCCAACCGGACATGTTGGCAAAGGATTTGTTTTCTCCCACGATGCCTTGGGGCATGAATTCTCACTACTCGGCTTGCATCAATGAGATTGCAACAAGGTAAACACATTACCATGTAAATACTCTAATGATTGTTTGATCTCTTTTTAAAGCATGTAAATACACAATAGAGTGTTAATAATATTTTTTTACATATCTTGTGACAAGTAAACTACAATGTTTATGTATTTTATTAAACAAGTGAATTCAAATTAGGACCTTGTTGTTACACACATCAATACCCCTTAATTTGGACTAATACTTAACAAATGAATTGTAAGTACACTAAAAACATATAAAATGACTTGTAATAAATCCCTCAAGACCATTTTTAATTGTGTACATTTTTTCCCAATTTGGAGTGTGTTAACCACATGTTTAAAATAAGAAAATTGATATAACTCCACACTTGAATCTCTTGAAAACAAATGATCTTGCACCTAAGAACCTTCAAAACCATTGCATAACATAACATCATATATTATATATATCATATGGATAATGGTCACATAATTGAGGCCATCAAATCAAATCAAACAAAGAACTAATATGGTTATGAAAACAAACATAGAAGTATATCATGTGCAATGAAATCAAATCAAACATAGAAGTAATATCGTTATGAAAACCAACATGGATATAATGTATCAAACTAGAAGTGTGCCACGTGTCTCTGAAAATATAAGAATAATGTATCAAACTAAGTGTGCCATACATATAGGACCACATGCAGTCACATAAGGTTGTATACATGGACTATGAAGAATCATGAACTAGGACCAAATGGCATATATATCTATACATGGGTCCTATGAATCTAATCATGAAACATCTTCCCTCTCTTTGCCCTGCTAGAAGAAGCATGTCCATGACCTATGGATGTAGTGGAGGGAGATTTCACTATGGATTTCATCCATGTGGTCCTAGGCATCTCTAAGTTGGCCTTCAACCTAGCCTGCACATTCGTAAACATCAAGTTTTTAACACCTAAATTATTAAAATACATTCAAAATTTAGAAAATTAGAATTTATAATGCATGCAAAAGCTTACTGCAATCTCATAATCCCTATCAATTTGTCATCGACGCTTTGCAGGTCAAAGATAGACTCATGAGGGGTAGGCTACATACAAATAAATAGTTCAAATTAAATATTTCATGTGCAATTTGATATTGTTGATAAGTAGTAAGAAAAATTCCTCTAAAATTTAACAAATTTAAAAAATTGTACTGAGTTAGTAGATCTCTGCAGATGTTACGGTAGCATCTACAATAGTCTCGATAGTCTGCATATAGGGAGGATTATCTCTGGAAGTCATAAGTGTACAAAAAATGTAGATCAGCAT
The DNA here is from genome assembly GCA_018340775.1 of Taxus wallichiana var. yunnanensis. Lineage (NCBI taxonomy): Eukaryota > Viridiplantae > Streptophyta > Pinopsida > Cupressales > Taxaceae > Taxus > Taxus wallichiana. Next base: position 119,008,931 of record CM031236.1, read on the forward strand.
TAATTGAAAACTATAGCAATGAGTGTTAGCATGAGAAGAGGACTAGTAGAAATAAGGCCTAAAACAAAGAGTTATGTAAGATTGCAAGTGTGTGACCGAACCAATAGTCTAAACACCTTATGATAAAGTAGAGAAGGATAATTAGTCCTATTTATTTTCATAATCTCTCTTGACTGTTAATATGGAAAGGTATTACAGGTGATGTAGATCACAGTCATAATTTTTATGTGTCTTGAAATTGCATAATTTGGTTTTTAGAGGAAATTGTAGGCTCTCGGGCTCTATCTAGGGATTTGTGTAACTTTTGATTATACAGTGAATCTTGCTAGAAATTTCAAATTATCTCTGTTTGTGCATGAATTAGAAGACCCCAATATTTCGTGGTGATTGATATAGTGTAGTGAAATTTATCTAGATAACAATTATTTCACTCACAACTTGGTAAAAGTACAGTGTACAAAAGTGAAGGCAACATTCAAGCTTCTCACTATAATTTGATAAATCATGATCGTGATATCAGGTATGAATGAGATGTTTGAATGATCTTAGGGGTGTAGGAAAAAGAAAACGCCATCGTTGAATGAAATCGACAAAGTACATGATAGTATTAAGTCATAAAAAGGGTTATTAGAGATATTCAAGAAGTAATTCATTAAAGATGTGGAATGTATTTGGTATGTAGAACTTGGTTCTAGGAAGGTCACCAAGCTATATCCATTATGTACATGAGAATGCAAATATAGAGAAACTTGATGAATAACAAATGTAATATGAGATTGGGTGTATAGAATTTTATTGGGAGTATTGGTGATAAACATGAACCAAGGGACCCATGATATATTTATAAGTGTAGGTAACGTATCCCATATTTTCATCTCTTCATTGTTTAGAGAGAATATGGTTGATAAAGAATGCATAGAACTAAAAATTCTAGCAACATTTAGATGGTTAATAAAGAATCATAGAAATAATAATGAAGAGGGTTAATATTTAGATTGTTGCTCTAGAAACATGTCTAGCATAGAGGTAAGTGTCTATGATCATGACAAAGGGAGAGTTTTTATATCTAAAAGAGTGTTAAACTTAACCCTTGCATCATAAGAGCTTAATGTTATGATCAAATTGTACTAGATAGAGTTATGGGATTGCAAACTACTAGAGAATTCTACAATTAGAAAATTACACAATTAAAAACAACATGTAAAGAGAAACTAACCTGCGTAAAATTCATGTGAGGTGTGCTAGTAACCTTAGTGACTAGAGCAAATGATGACCCGCTAGGCTCCTGCGTATAAACTACAAACATATTAATATGTAAATGTACACATGAAACACTATACATGAACATTAAAAATGTGTATTTAACAATAAAAGTGCAATCAAATGAAATTTGAAATATAAGTAACTTGAAACTTACATTTGTAACATGCCCGGTTACATTGCGGTAGGCTAGCATGTCGACACCGGATGTGTCCTTCATTAGCTCTCTGGCTGTTTAAAATCAAAAAAATATTAGTTTTTACATGTATGTACATGACATAATCAAATACATATATATTAAAATCTCAAATGAAATAAACTATTGTATATATATATATATATATATATATATATATATATATTATATTTATTTGACATTTACCTATGAAAGACCAAGATCATTTGCAGCAGTTCTAAAAACATCCGCCATCATCTCATCTAGAGAAAATAAATCATGTGATCCAATAAATGATGTCTCACCCGTATTGAATACGACACCACATGATCCATAGTGGTGTGGTGCGCTAGAAGTGGTGCCTCCACCAACATCACCAAATGTAATCTTGCTACTATGTTGGGTCAGAGTGTCAGTGAGTTTCCTCAATGCATGTAGTGTGTTAATCTCTACAATCTCCTTCACTGTAGGAGGGATAACTGAAGGTAGTGGGGGTTTTGGGGCATGTGGGATCCTAGGTTGACCAATGCGTGCACCTAGTCTACTCTGTGCAGATCTACCTCCTCACCAATGAAACTCAAAAAAGTCAAAATAATTTGGGACCTCATTAAGCACAAACTCGCAATAGAATTTCTTCAAAAAATAGTGAGGAACCTCATTGTTGTTGCATGGTGGCTAATAAAAAAAAACCACCATTGGTCCCAAAAATGTTTTTGATTTGGTCATCGTGGCACCAATAGATTGGGAACCATTTGTAAGTAGTCATCGAGGGCATTGGTTCTTGGGTCGATAAATAATACAAAAATGTGATCTTTTACAATTTTTTGTCTTTTACAGCCGCATGGGATAATTTATCTGTATACCACCACCTACAATCACCTCTAAAGGTATTCCATCTATCTATTTGGTTGGTTGTGGAGTCGACTTCACCAATCAATGTTTGTAATGTGTTGGCTAAAGTCATGCAGGATGATTTGTGGCATGATTTTGTCTTATTTTTGAATAAGGTTCTCAATGGAAATTTTATTTTGTCATATTCTTCCAACGATATCAGCTTGTGTTCTTGTTGGTTCCATGGGGACAGAAGGAGCCACATGAGGTAGATCTACATTTGGAGGAGGGTTTTGAGGAATATTTGGACGGTTTGTAGGATTACGAGATTTCCAAACAACTGACAAAACAAATAAATTGTATACATAAACAAAAAATTGAAAAACCCATGAAAATCACAAAAAAACCTAAAATGTAAGAAATTTGATCAAAATTGAGGGCTTACCTCTTCATCTTGGTGGCATTGTTGAAAATTTCATGATCTAAAAGTCTAAATTATAATTTACGGGGGTATTCTAAGTGTGAGTAATAACAATGGAGGAGAAATCATGGTTCGCATGGGAAAATGGGGGAAAATGAGGGGTCATGGGTTTGTTATTTTTGTCTCAGAGGACCACAAGCACGGTTTATAAACCATGATTACGGTTTTAGGTTTGGAAATTCCCGAAGCTATAGAAAATAGTCTATGATCGTGGTACATGAATTTTGGGTTTTCATGTCCACTTTTTGGTCCACCAACTTTCGAACTTACCCATTAAATCACCTTTAATGGATCTAAAAAAATCAGATTCAATACACATGAAATATAGGGATTTAATAAACTCAAACTCCACACTAAAATATTATTATCAATGCAATCATACAAAAACTCAATCTTCTTTGTTACAAATTACTCCATTATATAGGAGTGGAGGAATAACAATCTTCTCAACAAACTTTGTTCCTCATGAAACCAATTCTCCCGAATGGTTTCAACAAACCAACAAATATAATAATAAAACAATACTATTGTTTTATTATTCTAACTTACTAACCACCCATATTTTACCCTATTTAATTTCACCACTAACTATTACATTTTACTATAAGTAAATATAAAACATATGAGAAGAACTAAACCATAGAATTCCTAACACTTACATGTACTCTCTATGTTTTACACTTTCTCGATTATACCCATCTTGCGCACACTTTAGAACATTTCACGATGATTCACTCTTGTTCTACGGTTCATTATTGACTATTGAGGGGTATATATAAATTAACCGCATCTCATATATAAATATCCACTCGAGGGGCACGCAGATCCTATCATTCACTTTGGATTCCATCCCATCTCATCCACAACATATTGCATATATTGGCTGCATTTACTTTTTCTTACTTATTATTACATGTTCACTTTATTGCACTTTTAGATAGATATCTTGTATGTCATTATCTTTATCATACACACAGCGCATTCACTTACCTTTTTAGTTGTGATAACAAATTCTACATATCCACGCATGCAACATGGATGCTTGGCACAATTCCTAATACCAATCCCACAAGGGCTCCAAGGGGCATCCAATTTTGTACACTACAGGTACTATTGTTTTATTTTTCATAGCACATTTCTATATCGGACTATACACATTTTGACACATTTTTTATTTTTATAACATGCTAATCGGTGCTTTGTGTGTAGTATTTATTATGCACGGATATTTATTTCCATGGTTTTCTATTACATTGCATGCTATTTATTTCTCTTTGTATGCCCTTGTTTGCAGGATTTTCCCTTTGTCTTGTGTGCACACTATCTACTTTTGGCTTCATTGACCTTGATTATCTTGCGACATCTTGAGTGGTATCCCATGTTTGCAACCCAATTTTACTGGTCTACATTGTCTTGTTGTATATTGTCTTCTTACGTCTTAGATTACATATTGTCTACTTAGCTTACATATTATATTATACATGCATGTTTGTCCTTGTTTGTACTAACACTTGTTTCCTAGCCACTTTGATTGCGTGTGCCTTAGTTTCTACCAAGCACACTCCCCCTGCAAGGCATTAGTTTCAACATAGTGGTCGGTCCTCCTTTGGGTTGTATACTCCTCGGTGGCATTGCATGCTACCCAAATGAGGGGGCATCATTTGGGTGGATCAGTTACCCCATACAACATCATACATACAAATTTTAACACAACACCATATCGTTATAACACAATCATTATTCTAGGAAAGGGCTCAAAATCAGACTTGGGTTCTTAGCACAACACATACATTAGAACTCAGACTAGGACAATAGCACCTAGGAACCGATGATCCTTCTTGGATGCCTATGACCAGGGGGAAGTTACATAGAATTCTTCAGTGTAACATAGTCTACGAGAACTTCACACGGTGGCTTTTATAGGATGTACAATCCTTAACACCCAACATACATACAACATACAACATTTTCTTCTTCGTTATAGGATAAAAATTGGTCAAACTGGATCATATTTTTACACACCATCTGCAATGGTGTTCTATATTTTGGGAAGTAGTTAAAGGTTAGAGGATGACACTAGAATTTTCTCCCTACACTAATTTCTGTTGTGGCATGAGATCACCCCAAAAATCACAACCAACACAACTGGCATGAGATCGTATGAATAAATCGTTCTCCTACATCATCTTGAGGATCCTATTAACATCTTTTTCTCAACATGGATCAGGTGCCAAGATTCTTTTCATTTTTTTACATTTTACATACTTATTACACATTTTGATCATAGACATGTGTATTTGACTACTTTATCATTCTTCTTTCTTGGAGGTCCATCCTTATGGTAAGCGGTAGTCACATCACATCAACATCATCCTACATCAACAAAAAAAAAACATTAATCACATCAACATGGACATAAAATATAGGTACAACGGATATATCTACACATGTGTTTCCACCCTAGGGTGATTATCAACATCACTTTTTGAACTTTCTTCTTCTCTCTAGTCTCCATGCTCCACATTTTTATCACTCCACTCTTTTCCTTGTCTCTCAAAATTATTTCACCATCGATATACATGGTTATTAGGTACAAATATCTTATCTACTTTATGTTATAGAGATTTCACTCAACAACATAAAGTGGGCAAAAATGTAGACACAAAATCACACACTTTGGGTATCTATTTATTCCTGATCACATACTACTATTCATATGATTCCTAAGTAATAAATGTACTAATGAGCCCATGTCCTTGGCCATATTTTCTTTCTTTCTATTTCCACTTTTGGTCTTACACTCTTTCTATCTCAATCTACCATTTCACACCTTGACATTTCTCACCCTAGACACCGCGCCTAGACGGGAGGCCAATACCGGGCGTCCCCATCCCCTATGGGCGCCCTTGACCTATTTGTACTTTATTAAAATCTTTCGGGTCCTTTATATTCGTTTGAGAAGCTTATCTTTTTGGTAGTAAAACTTTTTGGGGTTAATTATGAAGTTAAAGAAAGGGAATCATATAAATATAATGTTATGTGATCATAATAAGGTACCAAGCACAAGACATTAGCTATCACCACATAAGGTTACATCCAAAGGTTTTTCAAGAGCATTCAAACATCCACTCTAGCATCCATTCAAGAGAAAGGAGTGCATGCTTCTATATACACTTCATAGGAGGGGAATTTTTTTCTGTTCCATGCACACATCTATCTACATCTTCTACATCTACATATTTTCTCGCTATCACGTGTGACACGAGAAAATAGACATAAAGGGCACAATTATGCACACACATACACACACATACACACACACACACACATCCACACACACACACACCTAGGACTACATTGGGTCTAAAATGTTGTGCATCACTCAGTTGTAAGTTCACTCGTTTGATAGTTGCAGAAATTTTGACCCATCATTCACATTATTTTCTTTTTGGGATTTGATGTGCTTTTGAGGGTTTTGTTAGGTTGTGGAGCTGAATTGCTTCAAAGATAGCATGTTTTACACTTTTCTCGGAATACACAATAACTAACTTCAGTTATCATAAGAACCATCATCATCAACATAATAACCTCCATAGGTTAGCATAAGAACGCCATCGGTCAACGAGATGAACCACCATCGGTTAAGGTAATTGGCACCGATTACCTATGAATGAAAGTTTATATTTAACTCACGGGAATTAGATCTAACTTTGTTATAAAGTTGATCTAAAGGTTGTAAATGCATAACTAAGGTGCCCTAAGTTTTTAGATTCTTATATAAGCATGAAAGCTAGGGTTAGATGTTATGATTGCATGTAATTGATTATTATTGCATATGGAATCCTTGATTGAGAGGATGAAGAAGAAGAGAAAGAAAGAACATGCTACATGAAGACAAAGCTTCCATGGAGAGAGAGCATGCATGAGGAAGGAAATAACATGTACATCGAATGGTAAGAAGAGGGTAACATATTCTAATGTATTTCCTTTGTAGATTTATCGTCTCATTGTAATGGCTTACATAGTATGCAAAGCACATAAAGTTTCTTCTTGTATATCCACATGTTGGTGAGATCTAGTATTATATTGTTAGATCCATGAGATCATGTTATATTTTTGATCCATGTAGATCTAGATATTGTAGAGGAGATTGTATTTATGTTTACACAAGTTGATGTAGTGATGGAGAGACAAACTTACTTGTTAGTGCATAGTTATAGTTGCACATATGGTAGACCCATGTGAGAGGTAGGTTTTTGTAGATCCACAAAGATATTGGTTGTAATTTAGAGATGCGTAGTTCTGGTTATGTGAGATCTGTTAGTGGTTTGGAGGTACAATTATAGTACACTCATAGAGATCCGTTTATAGATCTGAAGGAGAGGAGATACTCTTGGAGATATGCATGATATTCTTGTTATATTATATATATGAGATCTCTATCTTTGGTGGACGTATCCCACATTGGGTGAACCACAATACATGTTGTGTTATATGTGTGTACTTTGTTTTGATTTGGATTATTCTATTTTATACTTCCACTATTGTAGATTTTGGGGAATTGTTTAGATCTTGTGTGCATGATTGGGTTTTTTATTAAATCATAACACTATTCTGTAGTCCCGAATTCCCAACAACTAGTATCAGAGCTTGGTTATTTCAGAGCAAGGTTTTGCTTTAGTATATTGTTAGTGGTTTACTAACAGGTGTATGAGAGCAGGTTTCTTTTTGATGATGTGAAAATCACATGAAGAGATTTAAATCTCAAGTGGAAGCTAGAAATGTGAGGTTGCTGGACAATACAGTGACAGATGTTGGTTAGGTGGCAACCGTCGGCATAGGTGACGGTGGTGCATTACTAAATAACCTAGTTTTAAATAGAAAATCAAAGATATGAAGAATTGAGAAGATGCATGGAATGTGTCTTGTTTTTTGAGGTGTCCCTAGTTCTTGGAGGCACAAACATGTTGGTCAAATTACAGATCGGGTTATAGAGGTATGGTTTTATCTTAGTATTGTAGTGCTTGTATGTTTTAGTTGCACATGCATGGTTTGGGATTGTAGATCTGAGTATGAGATAGAGGAGCAGTTATGCATCCTTTGGTGTAGTTAGATGCATGGGATTCATTAGAGAAGAAGAATATAGTATCATAGAATGAAGATGAGGTTTCCATCAGAGAAGCATGTTCTTCAGTTGAAGATGTGGTTGAGTATCTTGGTGCTAGTAAGGTGATGTATTTCATCTTGGTGCAATTTATTTACATGTATTATTGTTGTTAAGTTTTTGTGCAAGATTTGGGTGCTTCTTGAAAAGACTGGCTCAGTAAAACTATCGGCTTTGGTCAGAGTAGGCACCTAGTTTGGTGACCTATGCCAATTTGTGGTGTTGTGTTCATTCAGCAGCACCAACGACAGTCAGGGAACCGACATCGGTCATAAAGGGTAATCTGTCATCTTGTTAAATGAACTATGGTTGGTCTCTATGACAATGAGTTTGCATAGGGTTTCTTACAGTAGAAGAGGGCATGGATGGTTTAGTGTCCTATTTTGGAGGATCAGGTTTCTTGCACAGTGTGTATAGGTAGAAACAATGTAAATCACTTCAATGTTTGGATCAGAAAGAGGATGAAGTTGGATCAGTTATTCGGTGAGACTTTGAGTCAGGTATCTCTATATGATTCATATTTTATTTCTTTCATTTGGAGCAACTGATATTATGTTTGGATAGTGTGCATAGATTTACACCATGTTTTTGGTGTTGTTTGACTTTTATTTCCCGGTTGTGTGGAATCTTGAGGACAAGGGTTTCTAGTCTAAGGATGAGATCCTCAATGAAAAGTCATGATTAGACACAATTACAGGTAATGAGAGATGTTGAGTACACATGATGAAAAGAAGTTGATTCACCTACTTCATAAGAACAAAATTGTGTGATGTAGAGATATTCTTTGATAACAAGGGAATCGGTTTATAATTTCTTTCATCTGGTTTTATTTCTCATTGACATATTAGCTTTTGAGCTTGGTGTTAGAAGAAGTGTAGGGGATTTCATGTTAAGTGGGAGCAATCCATGGTTATTGGAATTGCAGGTTGGACATATATGCACATGCAAAGTGAGAGGAGATTGCTACTATTCAGAGTGGCAGGAGGCACAAGTTGGTTTTGGAGGACAGTCACGGTTTTGTAGGTATTTTTTGAGTTTATTGATTTGTGATGTCACTTTTGGTTTATTTTGTGGTGCCTGGATATCCCTATGGGATGGAAGTTGATGGTTGATTCAAGCTGGTTTTAGATGATAAAGAAATTTTCAAAGTTTGAAGGGTGAAAAAGGAGAAAATCTACTAGTTATAGAGACCGATGTCAGTAGGATTAATCATGGTCAGTCATTTGGTAACCATGGTCGATCAGGTAGTGACCGGGACAGTTAGGAAACCATGGTTAGTTTGGTCACGAGTTTAACAACAATGTTTATTTACTATTTTTGGGATAGTGCCCTTGTTTTGCTTTCATCTTGGTTGGTTTGTGCAGTATGTTTATGACCTGTTTGTTGGTATTAGTGACATGGTTTAGCATGAATGTTTTTTATTAACACTAATGAGCGTAAGATTCATATTTGGCTTTGGCGTTAGTATGTGGCATACTTGGAGCTTCTGGAGAGCTTGGAGATATGGATGGATGCACATGGTGAGTTTGTGCATGTGGATAGATTAAGTTTTGAGAGCTTATCATAATGCAAATGTTTGATTTGCACATGGATGCCTTTGAGCATGAGTAGGGGATGTTTGTATTTCCTCTTTATTACTATGTTACTCCATGGGAGATGTTATCTACAGATGATTGGCTTGGACATGCTAGTTGTTTATGCAAGGTTGGATTTGCAAATTGTAGTGTTTGGATTTCTTTGAGTTATGTAGGTGTTTATGGATTGATCACCCACCATTGCATGTAGAACTCATTTAGGCGATTTTACCTGGGATCTTGTTTTGCTTTTGCATATTCTAGTATTGAATTGTCTTTGGATAGTTGCATTGTTGGTTTCATAGAGACATGGATATATTGTTGGAGAACATTATTGGTTTACATGTAAAGGCTACAGATGTGATTGAGGCTCGGTGCTTCGGTTTTAGTGGGAGCTCTTGCAGGTATGTTAGTCATGATGGCTTATTACATGAGGAGCTAGGTTGGCTTATTTTCCTGATACCAACAATTGGTATGGTGTTACGATTCAGTGGGAGCTTGAGGCTTGGTGTCATGGATCAGTTGTAGCTTCGTGCAGGTTTGGTAAGTCATGGTTTTATCTTCTTGGTTTAAGAAGATGGTTTGATCTTCCTAGTTTTATTTTTTGAGAGAATTGTTGAAGGAAAGAATAGATGGTATTCACAAAGTGTGTAGAGGATGGTGATGTACAGGTACAGGTACATAGATTCAACAATTTATCTCCAAGTAGGAGATTGTTAGGTTGTGAAGCTGAATTGCTCCAAAGATAGCATGTTTTACACATTGCTGGAATACACGGATAACCATCATAGGTCATCATAAGAACTGTCATCGGTTAGTAGATGAACCTCCATTAGTCAGGGTAACTAGCACCGGTTACTTGTGCATGAAAGTTTATATTTAACTCATACGAATTAGATATAAATTTTTTTATAAAGTGTATCTAAAGGTTGTAAATGCATAGCTAAGGTGCACTAAGTTTTTGGATGCTTATATAAGCATGAAAGTTAGGGTTATATGTTATGATGGCATGTAATTGATTATTATTGCTTGTGGAATTCTTGATTGAGAGGATGAAGAAGAAGAGAAAGAAAGAACAGGTTACATGAAGACAAAGCTTCCATGGAGAGGAGATGGACATAAGGAAATAATAGGTACATCTGAATGGTGAGAAGAGGGTAACATCTTATATTGTATTTCCTTTGTAGAATTATCGTAATGGCTTCTCTTCTTGTAGATCCACATGTTGGTGAGATCTTGTATTGTAGATCCATGTAGATCTAGTCTTATATTGTTAGATCCACAAGTTGTTGTGAGATCTTGTATTCATAGATCCATGAGATCATGTTGTATTGTTGATCCATGTAGATCTAGATATTGTAGAGGAGGTTGTCTTTATGTTTGCACAGGTTGATGCAATGATGGAGAGACAAACTTACTTCTTAGTGCACAATTATAGTTACACATATGGTAGACCCATGTGAGAGGTATTTTTACAGATCCATAGAGAGCTTGGTTGTAGTTCATAGATGTAGTAGTTCCTGGTTATGTGAGATCTATTGGTGATTCAAAGGCACAATAGTAGTGCACTCATGGAGATTCATTTAGAGATATGAAGGAGAGGAGATAATCTTGGAGAGATGCATTATACTCTTTTATTGAAGAGTTGGTTTGTACTTTTTTTATATTATATATATGAGATCTCTATCTTTGGTGGATGTAGCCCACATTGGGTGAACCACGGTACACGTTGTGGTATGTGTGTGTACTTTGTCTTGATTTGGATTATCCTAGTTTATAATTCCCTTTGTTGTAGATTTTTGGGAATTATTTAGATCCCTGTGTGCATGATTGGGTTTGTTATTAAATCATATCACTATTATGCAGTCACAAATTCCCAATAGGTTTTTGTAGGTCATTATTTTATTACTGACTTACCAACAACACCAACGATCATCATGTGAAATGATAGAAACCAAGACATAAGGATAGAGAACACCTTATGACGCTACAAAGGAGATTTTCTGATGGTTTTAACAGTCACATGTGTCTAGAAACATGTCTAGGGGACCTGTAGGTGCCTCTTCCCCTCTGCGAGCTTCCCATCCCAAAGATATTCTACCATCTCTACATTTTTAAGCTTTGTTGCTACAGTATGTGCTTTGTATTTTCTAGTTTTCTAGCTTCGTGTACCTTTGGGAACTCTTTGAAATAGCTAAGTCATTTTATCCCTTCTTTATGCAACTAGGGTTTCAATACTTAATTGCTTAATTTTCTTGGGTCTCTTTTGCACTTAATTGTTCACTTATTTACTACTACATAGAAATGAGATTTAGGAATTTATTTCTATGTTTTCTTAATCATTATTCATTATTTTTTTATTAATGGTAAATGGTTATTAAGGGGACCATACCCCATAGTACAAAAAGGCTCAAAAGCCAAGATATAAAAATGAGAAAACTAGTTTTTAATGAATGGGGCCGCACCCCAACAACCAGAGCCTAAAAGAGATAGATAAAATAAAAGGAAACTAGGCGGGGATGACTTCCAAAAATAATCCCATATATAGACAAAAAACGTGAAACAACAACAACAAAACTACATAAAAACAACATCGAAGAAAAAATCACCACACAACACAGACCTATTTGAGAAAGGCATCAAAATTTTTTTGCATCCCTCAAATCCTTGCATAAGGTGATGGGAGAATGTTGGGAAAGGTCCTAGCTACTAGCAACAACAATCTTCTTCTTAAGCCTCCCTCCCTTCCAAGCCTCTTCCGAATGCCACTCACTTCACAATTAGCCTTCATTATTATACACTATATAAATTCCAATATATGAGCTTTCTTTCACATATAAAAGTAAAGGAGAAAGTGCAAATATGTGTGACATAGAATTAGAAACAAAATGATCATAATTATCTTATTAGTTTACCTTCAAGCATGATGAAGTAAACAACATACTAAGAAAAGTAACAAATTATCATCATCTAGAAACATCCAAGAAGAAGTTTTAGAGTTGTATCATGAATAATAAGTCAAGGAAATAACTAAAGAAAAGAGAGGCCTATGGCCTCGACCATAATTTTCTAACTGTTTTATTTTAATGTGTAGGTACATGTAATTAAAGAACACATTTTATTCATGATTTATTCATGTCTAAAATGATATAAATTGAATACTTTTCATTTATGATTCATTCATGTTTGAATGATAAAAGGATGGTCATATAATAGAAATTCCTTAATCTTGTTAAGAAATATCTTTATAATAGCTACAATTGAGACAAACAGATGAAAGTGATGAAGCTTAAGCATTCAACTTATCTAAATCTTTTTCAAAAAAATTCTTAAGTAAATATTCTTTCATAGTATCTACAAGAAGTATAGGGAATGGATGAACAACTAACAGAGTATAAGTGCCAATCAATGACTAAGTCTTCATTATACGGGGTGACATAGCAATGGAGCACAAATTTTTCAAATGTACATATTGTGATAGAACATTTAAGTATGATGCAAAATACATTCAAGAGCCAACAATAATAGAATAACTCACAAAGAATTGGAAAGTGAAATGCAACTGACTTGTCACAAGCTATTCATTGAATTTTGATACTATTCTTAAAAAATTTCTATAGTCATTGAGTAAAATTTCAAGATCAACAAAATAGGTTGTTAACAAAACTTCAAGCTAGGAATGTGAAACTGAAGAAAGTTGACAATAGAATTAATCTCCTAGAGGAATAGATTAATAGTTTACAAAGGGAGAATGTGGTCTTTATGGAGAAATCATCATCTATAGTCATGTCTATTAAAAATTTGGGATAAAAGGTCTCTTTTTAAAAACAAGAGAAAAACAAATTGTTAAATGACGTTTCTTCTTAGGTGACCAGGGAATGCATTACAACAAGTACATTATTGTTTGAAGGAAGACATAAATGATCTTGAAAGGAAGTATCGAGGCAATTATGAAATAGATTGTGTCAATGTGATTGGATAAAGTGAGCATCTACTCGGTTTTTGTTAGTTTAGAGGATATCAAACAAATTGAGTGATCATAAGCAAATAAGTCGAATTTGAAAAGAAGAGACTCCTTATTTAATAAAATATGAATATTTTATTAATATATGAAAGCAATGACTGCTATAAATTACATACAATAAAATATAAATGCTAAATAATTTATTTGATTTTTGATTATGAAAGGAAATGAGAGAGATAAGGCACTTACCTTGATTTTGCTTGTCCCAAAGTATGCATGGGATATAGAATGTAATGAAATAGAAAATACATATTGTCGCAACAAACCTCAAAAATTGCAGCGAGAGGTGGAAATGCCTTGACATGGGTGCCTAGGTAAGGACAGGGGTGCCTGTGGGCGCCTAGGACCTCTATGGGGGTCTTTGGAGTCTATAGAAAAGGTCAAACCCTAGTTTTGGTATGGCCGCTAGGGTTTCACACTTGTTTACCTTTGAATACTTTTCTTATGCAAGATCCATATAGAAAACAACATACTTGGTGGTATAATAAATAGTAGTAAGTGTGTGATTTTGTGTCTACAACTCCAACAACATGTTTTAAGATGTATCAACACCGAGAAGGGCCTAGTCATGTAAACAAAAAGAAGCATCTCATAATAAGGCCGAGTTAAAACCACAAGTGCAGGGCTCTTCACTCAAAAGTAACCCAACTCAATACATTTTACTCGAGAGTCATTAGTACATTGAGAAAAGGTAACGAGATGTGGATATAAGGCTATAGAGTCTAAAATTTCAAGTTGTTACATTGGATGAACCATGCATAGTGACCCCAAAAAGCGTCAAGCTCATAGATCTAGCAAAGGGAGCCAGAAAAGTAAATTATAAGCAAGGTACAGAGCCTGAAAAAGCTTATCCATGGCGGTCATGGCTCATACATCACAAAACCAAGATCAGAGCTCCAAGAGCGTGGCAGTAAGTGCTTAATCAAAACAAAACTCAACCCAGGATGAAGAAATGGCACAAACCAGAGCAGCTCATGGCAGCCATGGTTGAGCTCAAGGAAAATTAGAGAATAAAAATGGAGATGGGTTGAGGGAGGAAATCACACATCAGGTCACTCAATTTAAAGCCGATAATGCGAAGAAATAGATCTAAACACACCAAGATTTACAAAGATGAAGGTTCAGTTAAATTTTCGAGTTGAGATATGAGAAGAAGCTCGAGCTAAGAAATAAACACGTGGCCAAGCAGTCAAACACGAGCCCAGATCTAGATAAGGCAAACACTTATGCAAAGTATGTAGAATACCAATCTCTCCAGTCTTACCACAAGTCAACAAAGAAAACCTGTGCCTTCTCAAAGCAGCTCGAGCCATTACCTGTATCAACCGAAATTAGCTGAAGTCGAGGAATAAGTAGAGACTTTGCGAGCAAATAAAATCAATCCTAAACACATACAATGAAAGAAACATCCAACCAAAAGTGGCCGAGATCTAGGTGATGACAAGGATATCTTCAAAATTCGAAATGCGAGCCGAAGTGAGGCAAAGTAAATAAGAGATATGACTTTAATACCCAACAAATGCAAGTATACAGAGCTAAATACATCAAACCATGAACTTAAATAATCCCTTTGAATAAGAACTGAGCTTTAAGATTTATGCCGAGCTAGGATTTTAGTAAAACTATGCAATATAAGCAAGGCCGAGTCAATAAGGTTTTAACAAAGATGTAAGCAAGCTCAACCGAATAGAATGTGTCGTTCCAAAGTAGAAAATCACAACGGACAAAATGAAAATCATATGGAAATGAGTACAGAGCACAGAAATGGCTGACATGAAATTTTTCCAAGGTTTTCCACCAAACCTCTTGAAACATCCAAGAAAATTAATGAAAATGAAGACATTTTAGGGTTTATACCCTAATCGCTCAAAAGTGTTATTCTAACCATGGTTAGTTGACTTCTATTTTATATTAAAAAAATCTAGAACTACTTCTTCACCTTAATTTTTATTTGTTTTTTTATTGAAAAGCATATCCATATATTAATGATGAAAAATGTACAATGCTAATCATACAAAATCGGGTGGAAAAGATCACACCCCATATGCAAGATCATAGTAGCCATTAAAGGCTACGAGTGGCACAAGTTACATAATCATTTCAATAGAAGCTTTTCAATAAAAAAAAAAGTTTGAGCAAAATTTGCAGAAAACCAACAAAAATCTCCAGACATGGAGCTAGGCGGCGGCGAACATGGAGGAAGGAGGCGGTTGAGGCGGGCTCTTCGGACGATCACCCCAACCACCAAGAGTGGTGGCGGGGTGTTATCAATCGGCTCCCGGACCCATGCACTGCAGTTGTTCCTCCTCGGTTCCCCACCGAGAGGGCAAAATGGCCAATGAGAGCCGAGGAAACTTTGGTGATCGGGCTTTGCCATCTAGAGCCGCCACCGCTCAGCCGACCATGGTGGCGGAGAGGGGACCCGCTAGTGAGGAGAGGCACTCCGCCGCCCACGAACCAGGCCCCTGTCAAAATTGTGCTGCCCACGGGAATGGGAGTGGCGACCTTGTGAATGGGAGCGACGGTGAGGAGAATCCGTAACGCGGCCCGATAGCACAAGGGCGCTCCCCCAATGGTCCAACAAGGTTTGGAGGTGTTCAACCTCGATGCGGACTTTCTTTGCTTGAACCTGGATCTGAAGCGAGACATTAGAGATGACAGCAAGCTTGTTAGAAATAGCAAAAATTCTATCCATTGTCTCCTTATTAAAAATAGCAGCATTTCTAGATTTCCAAATATGATATAAAATAGCTGCCCTGAAAGAATGCCAAATGTTGTAAAATTTTGCAGGAATAAAGGTGAATCCCCCAGAAGAACCATTTTCCATGTAAAGAAGGTGGGCAAAAAAGGTTGAAAAAGGGTGTGAATCCATTCCTAAAACCTTGCAAAGAATGAGTCAAAAAGAAGTCAACATGAGCTTTGACCAAGGAAGTGTGGGAGTCATATGGAGATACTTTTAGCGTTTAATTTTCATGCATGTCAATTTTATCCAGGTTTTGTTGAAAATTTTATTTATTTGCAATTAGGAGTTAAAAATATAATTTAATTATAGAGTGGGTTAAAATTACGCATGCGAGGGGCTATTATTGGATTTGTCTCCAAATAGTGACTAGGGAAAATCAAGGAAAATGTTATTTTGGAGCTTGAGGGAGTGATCTTGTGCTACATATATCTTGCTTGTGCAAGGGTGGGGGTCATTTTTATGGTCATCTGCTTAGGCCATATCAATTTGTATTGCATCACCTATTTGAAGATGTAAAGACTAGATTTTCCTCAATTGCAACTTTTTTGAAGTGTGTAATAGCAGATTATGATATGTTTAGCGATTTTTTTTTTTTTTTCCTTTACATGATTAATAAACTATCAAGCATGTACTTTAAGTTATTATGAAGCTTTTACATGTCATATTAAGTGCATATTTAGTTCCCCAATCAGCTTGGAAGTGGATAAAACAAAAATCTTCCCTCCCATGTTTTCTTTGAAGCTTGTTCATGCCTTTTGTCAGTGTCAACACCAATCAATAAATAGTTGAAGTGAACTTTGGAGGTCTTAATAACGTCAATTAGTGTGTCTTGTGCAAATTTGAGTTTCCAAAATGTTGGTGTATTACCTTATTTACCTACTTTCGTTAAATTTGTATTGTTTTTCTCTCCCTTAACCCCACCAAAGAGTTAGTTTTGGGTGATCCATAAAGGGAACCAGCCCGATATGGAGATTATCCTCAACCTGAGGCACCCACAACTCAAAGGAGATCTCATTGTATCGAGTCAAAGTAAGAAGTCAAATTGCTTTCCCTTATCAAAGTGTACACTTCAAAATGATAACATCAATCGGTTGTTTGCAAAAATTGTTCACTCAAAATCTTCTTGGATCTCCTCTTTAGTTTTTTCCTTCAAATGATAATCCTCATAAATATTAACTAAGAGGTATTATACCTCCTCTAGTTTGAGCTTCTCTCCATAACTAACAGTTATGGTAAAGAGGAAGGTCTTATGGAGGTTACATTATAAGAAGATAGAGCTAAAATCAAGATTTAAGAGTCATATGACCAACTAAGCCCCATGAAGAGTTTCCTTAAGACACCACTATGGTCTTAAAACCTCTAATGAACCTATTGGAACCTTTTATACTACCTACACCATGTGAATCAAGACAAAATGGCTCAAACTAGATTCAAAAATTCAAATATGCCAAAAAGTAGAGAAAATACATAATTAGAATTTTTGAATTATTGGACTCAACTAGACAACTTGGGATGAATTATAAGACTTCCAAGAATGCCTAAAAAATTAAAATGTCATGACATACTGAAAATGGACGTAGGAGTGATGTTCTTGCATCAATCTTTCCAACCCCTTCAAATAATAACTATCTTATAAAGGGGTTCAACTCAAAACCATTATAGAATTTTAAATAGTTCAACATCTATAATCAAACAACAATAATTCCACGGAAACCCTATAACTTATCTTCAATTAATGTAGGATAAATCAATATTCGACATACCACTTGAATATTGTGCACATATCTTCATGCTTACGAGGATATTGCAAGCTGCATAGAGCTTCAAAAATAAGTTCTATTTTGTGTGGCTTGAATTTGCACACCTTTAAAACATGTTGCATAAGACATGTGTAGAAAAGACTTTCCCAAAAAAATGTGCAATAATTTTACACAACTTAAAACATTACTATGCACAACACATAATAGTTTCTCAAAACACTTGCATATAACTTGCATGCTTCACAAAGACATAAGTTTTCATTCCTTTGTAATGAAGGGCGTAAATATTACTTCAATTCTAATAATTTTCGTTTATGCAATATTTCTTATGAACCCAAACTCGCATCCACCATATAACCCTTGATATATTTGTGAGCATAGTGATCAATGAAAAATTTGTGAGGATGTTTACCGAGAGAGAAAGGAATAACATGCCCTTCCACCGGGAGAGAAAGGAATAAAATGCCCTTCCACCATGTTGGGTGCCTCTAAATATTTTAATTTTTTCTTATTTCTCCCTTTCTAGCCACCTACTAAACCATATACCACAGAATATTCTACTTAGCTATGACTATATATTTCTCTTCCTTACCCATTACTTGAACAAAGTCTATTCATGTCCTCCAATATGTCGTTTTTATTTGTTTCCACCTTCTTCTAGGTTTCTATCCACATATATCTATCTACCCCCACCTAAATACATTGTCATTTTTTCATAATTTATCTAGCCTATAGTTGGAATTCCAAACAATCTCATAATATTTATCTTTTTATAAACTCCACTCCCTAAGTAACAAGAAAATTATGAATCAAATTCATTACATTCTCAATGAAATATTCTATCGTTTTCTTCTTTTATCCCAATTCTTATATCATCATATCATGGCCTATTCCTACCTCTTATATTCTATATTTCACTTGTAATAGTATATATTTCCACTTCTATTTGGGTTTCCCCAATGTTTGCAGCTCTATGAAAAGTATCTTATACTTCCATAATCGTTTATACATTATTTATATGACATTCTTTTACCATTCAAATATCCTTTCCCCAATGTTTCCATCAATTTCTTACAAATAAAATATTCCTCTGCATAATTTGTCTCTTCTACAAGGTGTGCATTTATCAACAACTCTTTTTTTCATCGGATATACAACCTCAAAGAAATACCATCTCATCTACATAAAACAAATCATCACATCAAACATTATGAGAATAAAATTTCCTCATGTCCACTAGCTCCTTCAACTACTCTATAGTTGCAACATCTTGTGTTTGTAACCCCTCTTCTAGTGTAACTACTATTTGTGTGCTCTTTTCCATATCCTTCTCTTTTACAACCAATGTAACAATTTTATCTTATGTAATGTGATGGGAATTAAATTTTCCCATGTGTGTCTCATTCTAGTGGGGTTTTAATTTAACATTACTATATCTTTCCTTAAATGTTTTCATGATCTCTACATCACGTGCATTCACTTACACCTCATTTACCACTACCGCCATTTCCTCTAAAAGACATGATTTTTGTAACCTTTTTCTCTTTTACACTTTCTTGGGGTGATAAAAAATCATTTAATAACTTGTATCTTATCTTCATGTTTCTTAACCCTCTTAGGCCTCACATGTATGCCACGAAAAGAAACTTTCCCTCTCATTATGCTTATTAAAATTAGAAAACTAGGAACTTCCCACAATGTTTTCTTCAAATTCCATTTGGGGTTATCTTGTAATTGATGCATCTCTTAGTGCTCTTGGTAAAAACATATCCACTAACACCATCTCATTCTACTCCTCTATTTCACATGTGTGACATTTTTCATTTTCTTATGTTGTTTAAATTCTCTTTGGATCAACCTTACTCAGTAAATTTTATGTTTTTCTAGCTATAAATTAAATCTCTACCCATCCTTCAAGATGGAGAGTGAAATCATACCCTTATGTACCCACTTTATCACATGGAGAAGGTTTACTTCCTTTTGGAAATCTCCATCAATCTCTTTTTATATTCTCTCTCTCACCTACTTTTACATATTTATATCAAGATTGGAATCCTCAAAGCATTTCAAGTACACATCTTAACCTCAAAATGTTATATTTTTTTCCTAAAAGGGTCTCCTCTTGCAAATTCTTGTTATTGATTACAATGTGATCATCTTCACCTACAAAAAATTTAACATTAGAATAATCATGGGATTTGACATCTCCATAGTAATGACCTTGGTTGCACTATCAACTCATTGCAATGTAGCTATGGTGATCTCTTTATCTACATTATTCTTCATGAAGGATTACTCCTTCATAGGCTTCAAAAACATATCCCATTCTCAAAAGGATTCTCATATAGAAACATCACCCTCATATTACCTCATAAGAAAATATTATTCTCTTCACCCTCCACCATCATTTGGGAAGAATTATTGAGTTTTATTCTCTCTCTTAATATTTTTCAAAGTAGATTTGATTTTATCACAAAGAAAATTTATTCTCATTTCCTTTTACGAAAATCTTATTATCGTAACTCTTAATCCATGTTTCTTGAAGCTTCTTCAAACACTCTTAGATGTACTATGTTCTTTAGAAATTTGCAAACCAAATGTTCCCATCTTCTCACATTTTCCTTTTCTGTTTATTTGTCTCCTCTATTAGATACTTAAATTAAATACATATTTGTAACTCTACACATAATTGTGACTGCAAAATCTACCCACTTGGGGTCTTCAATACTTTTCTTCTCAAAGTAACATTCAAAATCAATTATCCATTTTGTTAGATATTTTAGGATCTCTCTACGTGAGGATATATCCAAAAGCCTTACCTTCATCTTATAATTTGATATTTGTTGGGTATTTTCTCTTCTTTTTGGTCTTCTTTCCAAGGAATCTAGTTTGGACACCATTTCTCACAAAAATCCATTGTTGCATCCTATGAATTTAATCCCATCTACACATGATAGAGAAAAAAATCCTCCTCTTTTGCGGGTGGATTTCCCTATATTTCCTCACTCTTAGAGTTCTTCCTTCACCTTCTCTCACGCATTTGAGAACATTGTCATGTAAAATGTCCATAATATCCATTTTTTCTTGAATTCCTCTAAATATGTTATCCAAGTATTCAACTCTAAGTGTGATACCTTCAATTTATTATTTTGAAAACTCTATATATTCTACCCATCCTATCAAGATGGATATCCATTTTCTTCTAAATGCTGCAAAAATGAAGGACATTATACTACACCACATTTTATCAAAAATTTGGTTTTGGAAGATGCTTCACATATTTCTAACCACGTTCAAAAATGGAAATCAATATTATATACTCACTTGTAGGATATGTCAAATTATGATACCAAATGATGCATACATGGTTATGGGGTCCAATGAAGGATAACCTTAGACCTTACAACCAAAAAATACACACAATGACAATGAACACATGTAGTTCATGGACAACATAAAATAAAAATATTAATTCTTATTTATGTAATGAGGAAATTAATAATGTCCACACACTACACTACTAATGTTGGATTACAAATTGAGCTACTTTCATCCTTACAAACACTCCCAAAATGGAAATGTAACACAACCTATAATAATACTCAAACTTGAAGCATCATAGAAGTCCTCTCGTTGAAGAAAATACCTTCTTTGGCTTTGTATATCTTACTTTTAGATCTTAGTTTCTTCCTATAGCTTCTTTTCAACCCCTTAAATGATTATGTTTGTTCCATATAAAAGGATTTAACCTAAAAATGTTATGTAATTCAAATGGCTTGAATTCCATTCATTAGATAATTGTCATTCCTTAGCGATTATTCAACTTCTTATTAATTAAATTGCACCATTTATTGGGAACATTATCATACTACATTTAATTCAAACATGAAATTGGGGCCTAATAATGATTGGAAATGACACATGTCAAGTATTATTAAGTTATTTTATAGAAGTGACCATTGCTTGTATTCATCGTATAGGATACAAAATCAAATATTCCTAGGTTATATAGAAGGATATCTACATGAAATTGTAGGAAAATATCGCACAAAACATAGTTTTACATCGAAGAAAACATGAGTTTGTGCGAAAATTCTCAATCACAATAGTGTGAACAAATTTTCAAGCTCACATAACATCAAAATATGTGCATAGCTTCACAAAACAATTTCTGCTAAGTGTTGCATGAATTTGTGCACATTGTCAAACCATGTTGCATAGAATGTGAAAATCTCTACACTAGACCTTTACACATGGTTTCAACACACTACTATGTAAAGTACACAAGAAATAATTAGAAACATTCAGACAAGGCTTGCCATTTGTGTGAACACACTAGTCTTCATTCCTTCTATTAATAATATTGCATGCACACGAAGGGTACAAAAAGGGAAACACGTTACTATTTTTATTTTAATTTTTTTTGGTTGATGCAAGATCTCTTGTGGAATTCGATGCTCCCATTGTTGGGGTTAGCACAAGGTTGTGTAGAGAATATATCAGATCTAAGCATACACGCAATAAAAGTGGATATTCTACCGAAGAAATATAAAAACTAGAGATATAAATCAACACCATATTTAACATGGTTCACCCGAGTGTGGTATACATCCACCAAGAAACTAGAAAATCGATTATCTAGAGCTTTGGAAGATATACAATGAATATTCACAATCTTCTACACCTCTCACGATGTATAGTACTTTCTTTCTCTTAAGCTTCTCCTTCTTCTCCAATAATTCTCTCTCACATGATTATTAAACTCTCTCAATCCTTACTTATAAACCCTAGATTTCATGCTTATATAGGCATATACAAACTTAGGATATTTAGCCATGCAATTACAATCAATAGATCTACTTTAATAGTAAAAATATATTTAATTCTCGTGATTTAAATAAAACACTCACACACAGTAACCGATGTCGAGTTAGCCCTAACCGATTTCGGTTCCTACTTACTGACCGATGTCGATTCTTTGTATTTTCCAGCAAGTTTAATATAGCATGCTAAACTGAAGTAATTGAGCTCCACATCTCTACACCTATATCACAAGGCCGCCCTTTAGTGAAGTTGCTCAACATGTTAGGCTATAAATTAGGGCTCATGTAGTTTACATGTAAGTGTGTGGCCCGTCTCAATTTGAGATAATAACCCAACTTCTCTCCATTTATACTCGATCAATAAATTCAATGATATTTATTTTGAGTTAATTATATGACAAAAAAACAAAGGTAAGACTTTAGATAAGGCTTTATATAATTTAATATTCTTGGAAGTGCTCTTGTGTTATGCACAATATAGGTAGATAGATGTTGGATCCTTATGTGATGTCCTAAATGTTTTTTGGGTTCTTGTTTATATATGGATCCTTAGTATAATTTATGTGCAAGATAACCCCAAAAATAAATGAATTATGACTACTAAAATATGACCAAACGATAGCAAGATTTAGAAAAATGTGAACTAAGAATTAGATGTTCATAACGGTCAAGAATATTTGATTTTGTTCAAATGGATCTAATAATGGTTGGGGCTCAACAACTCATAAACAAAAATAATTTTTCTATGGGTGTAATGAGTCTTACAAGGTAAGTTGATAATAAATTTCATATTGTTAGTGATAGAAGTTGGGAGTAGTTAATTGTAAAGGGAAAAAGTATGCCACAAAGAGCCTAATATCTATTATGATCCAATCATCCAAAAAGATGATAAAAGTGTTACTACCACATAATTTTGTACCAACATTATGTGTTTACAAAAGTCTAGTTAAACATAATTAAATATTTATGTTGCAATTTAGATGTAATCATTCAACGATATAAAGATTCCACTCCACAAGGAGCTTGACATTATATTAATGAATGAAAAATGACCAAGGGCTAGTTCTATTATGTTTTCAAACATGTGAAAAATCTACTTACATATTATTTTCATGAAAATTAATGCAACTTGTGAAAACAAAATTAAATGAAGAAATTCATTTCACATTTTTTTGAATCATGTGATTATGTTTCATAAGCGTTACTTATATTACTCATTCATGGGTGCTATTAAAACCAACATTAGATATGATACACTTGAAGAATATCATTCATATTTATTTTAAAGAAAACACTTGATATTAATAGATACAACACAACATCAAATACTGCATGAGAATATTATTTATAAACATTGTGTATATGATTCTCTAAAGAAAATATATTTAAATTCATTCACACTTTGCAAATTAGAGAGTTGCATCGTTCTTACTCGAGTAGACCGAGAATGGGTGTATTAATTACATTTAAAACATATATAGATTGTCCAAATTTTAAGTTTTAAATATATTCCATGACATTGGACTTAAAAAATTTGTATTTGGGCTGATAAAACTTGTGACCACTGAAAAAATCATTTATTTCAAATAATTTTTAAAATAAAGAGAAAAAACATCCAAGAACCATAACTATGTGATATTATTTCATTGTTTAGTCAACAATTCAACTTACTAACATATGGGAGATTTAGGTAGATCCATTCTTAATGGCCATATACCATTAGACATCCAAAAACATGCCTTCAATTCATCCTATATAGGTGTCTTGCTGACAGGGGTGAAGACTAGGAATATAAAGAGTGCGGGAATCTGAATTCACATACAATGAGAAGTAGTTAGTAGCAATACCAATGTACAATAGTGTGGAAAGATTAAATTCTAGACATAATAGAAAAGTGAACGGTTGTTATTATTAAAGGGATTAGAGTGGTTACCATCAAACATTATGGTACATTGACAAGTAGAAAAAAGAAGCGTATATGAAATCATTGTTGTGAAGACAATAAAATAATGTTATGTTTGGAGGAACTATAGAAAAAACAATAAATAGATTACCCAAATATAGATTCAGAATATACAACACTCGGTGGAAAATCACTCTACAAAATCTTGACATCAACATGCGAGAGGTTTTCAATCACTAATATTCCAAAGATTAATACTAATAGTACCGAATAGTTAACACATTCCATCAAAATATTATTTTTCATAGAATATACTATAAATATTCTAGTTACTGATCATTTCACTTATACCAATGCTTATTATTTTTATTATTAGGAATCATTACAAGTTTAATAACTCTCATTTTAACAAGGAATGTGTAGGAGAATAAAATAACATATTCATATTATTGTCCATATACTAACAATAACACCTTTGGTGCTATAAATAGCTCAATATGCCTATTACTTAAAGAATATTCTTTGTTGTTGTTGTTGTTGTGTTTGTTTTTGTTATTATTCTTAATATAAATTCTAAATTTATTATAATGGGGTGGAGATGTATTGGAGGGGAATGAGCTCTAGAGTTATCTTTGCTAGGGTTTCTTTCTTACAAACTTGTCATTCTGCAGCATTCTTGGGCTCTGCGGGATATTAATACCATCTTTTTTTCTAGGGCCTCCCCCTGTTGGGTGCCCATATATAATGAACTTTCCCTCTTCAATCCCAGTTGTTAAAACCATGGCTGGATATAATGGAGCTTTGATCAATGGCGCCACTTGTGAAACATCCTCAGAAGTTCATCCCGATGGTATTCCACAAGGTAATGTTTCTCCTCCTAATGTGGTTTTACCTATTCCTGACTTTAATGATGTTTGTCATTGGTTGGAACAATTTTGTCTCGTTGGGTATTTTGTGGGTTCGGCCCCTCCGAAATCATGCTCAAATCACGGGTTAATATAACCTAGACTCCTCATGGGGTCGACTTGAAAGTGTCTAAAATATGACCAAAGGATTCTTCCTTTTCACTTCTTTGACCTAGCCAATGCCCCCAACATTTTTTCCCAACAAGCCACCTGGTATGTCCACAACTCTTTGTTGGTCCTATCTCTATGGACCAAAGAATTTGTGGTTTCGAGTATGTCACACTTAAAGTACCAGTCTGGGTAGAATTTCCTAGCCTACCCTTGCCTTGTGTTCATTTATTGCATCATATTTCTTCCTCCATTTAGGCAGGTGGTTTTCCTTGAACCAGGTGGTTTTACCACACTTGTCCATAGAAGCATGTTTGCACATTGATGTAGATATTTCTTGAGACCTAAAAGAATTTTTGGAAATCTAGATGGAAGACACATGTTACTCTAGTGTATTTAGTATATCAACATGCCTAAAAATTTCTTCTATCCTGCTAGGCCTTTGATCATAAGATCAAAGACTGCCCTCTTTATGTTCCTCGCAATCACCTAGTTGCGAAAACATCCTTTGAACCAGCAAAACCCCCATAGGAGAAAGGTTGACAAAAAAATAAGGGGCGAGAAAAACAAGAATAAAATCTAACAATCCAAGTCTCGTTGGTTCAAACAGCGATCGAGTGTGAGTATGTTGTTAAAGAACATAGCCCGCTAGCTAAGGAGCCAACTGCGCTGCTAAGAACCAATCATTGCTTTACCAACTCATCATTCTAGTCACCAAAATAATCTAGCATGCCCAAGGCGGCCTCGATTCAATTGGACCAAATGAATTATGTTTATAATGTCACCATGCCATAAGCTTCACCGTTGGTTTTAACAAACAACTCACAGGGGCCATCCAAATGGCCTCGAATTCCTTCTTCCATCTCTCAAGATCATAGCTCGGTGCACAGTGTGGACTCAATAGAAGAGGAGTACAATATCACATACGCCGATCGGAAGAAAATCAATATG
Organism: Taxus wallichiana var. yunnanensis; assembly: GCA_018340775.1. NCBI lineage: Eukaryota > Viridiplantae > Streptophyta > Pinopsida > Cupressales > Taxaceae > Taxus > Taxus wallichiana. The sequence continues at coordinate 119,035,633 of CM031236.1, forward strand.
TAGGATTTTTTGCAAGTATAACACTACTCAATTCCTATAAAACTAGTTCAACACTCTTAATGGCTTGGATGGTGACGACATGGCTCTTAACCAACGTCTTCTATGCAATATTTATCTTGGAATGTTAGGGGTTAATAGACTCATGTCACAAGTATGTGGTTTTTGAAACTCGAAAAATATTTATAAATTTAGATGTTTTGTTTTTGTAGGAGGCGGAAATTATAGGTTTTGATTCTGAGATGGTTTGTAAATCCATCGGCCCAAAAACTTGGCCTTTTCAAGTAATCGGGAAGTGGGGCATGAGGGTTTAATTTCCCATTTTTCTCCCAAATGGTGGTCCTTGATGATCTGAAAATGGCATCGAACCCACCAACCGTGCCATATGGGTCTTATTTAATGTTGTTGGCTTCTCTTTTGGCATCATTAATATTTATGCCTCTAACGATGTGGTGAAAGGCCCGATCTTTAGCGGTGGAGAGATTACACAATTTCCGATGCATATTGGGTCATAAGTGGTGATTTCAATATGGCCGAGTCACCCTTTGAAATATAAGGCCACACGCAATGAGATGGATAGTTAGACAAAAGGAGGTCCGGTTTCACATGCGCAATAAGTTTGGGTTTTATGACCCTAATGCTTCTTACACTCCCACTTTTGAAGCATGGTATACTTGGTCCAATCCCTAAGGAGGACCAGATCGGGTTTTTAAGTGGCTTGATAGGGCCATGTGTTAGAGATATTCTATGTTGTAGTGTGAACATTAGGATATCATTGTTAATATGGATATAATATTATCATGGATAATATTAATGTAAATGTAAATGTAATATTACATATAGTAAATAGTATTTACTATATGGTAATTAGTAAGTTAATATGTTAGATAATAAAACAATGAGATATTGTTTTATTATCAATATTATTAATGTTGTTGAAACCATCCGGGTAGATTGGTTTCATGTGCAAACAGATATTGTTGAGAAGGTTGCACATGGAGACAAAGATGTTGTTAAGAGGGTTGTTACTATGCAGCTCCTATATAATGGAGTGCATAGGTATGGGCATATTGGAAGAGTTAGTAGAATGTAATAGAAGAGAAGATTGTGTGAAGCATTGTAGATATCTAGAGTGTTAAACTTGTGATCAATCATATATGTATTGTATATGATGTACTTAGTGTGGTAGATAGAGAAAGAATCGAAGCTATTACTTGCTCCTAACCTATGAATTCCTAACATATGATATCGAGAGAAGGTTCGTCTAGTGAATAAATTGTAAAAAAGGAGCTTACAAAGCCGAAGAAAAAGAAATATGGGTGCAGATCTTAATTTCTAGAACTATGTGTTTACACGTGGTGGCGATGACGGACTAAAACATCGCGACTAGACTTGAATCGATGTGACACCGACTAAATCGGTGGCGACCGATAGTGAATCATCAATGAACGATAGTGAATCGTCAAGGGCTAGATGAATCAACAACAATTGCTGCTAATCGGCCGATTGCTGCTAAAATTTGGTTTTTCCATTTTTGGACATACTAAAAAAATTCCATTTTGGAAAGGGTTGAACGATTTTTTTTGAGAAAATTTTTACTTTGAGCATAACGAAGTGTGGTTTGGTAGATCTTTAGAACAATATTATTTGTTTGCAAAAACACCATGGAAGAATTTAGATTTTCATTTGCTTCAAATAGTCTGAATATTAGCATTGAAGGTTTTGTATCCATTGTATGTACAAAAGGAAAGAAAAACAAGCATCCTAAGAAAGAAAAAATAAAGGTCATACCAAAGCCTTTTGCATGTTATTACTATAAGGAATCTGGTCACAAGAAAATAAATTTCTTTCAAAGAGCAAAGGACCTCATAGAGGGTAAACTGAATCAAAAGATCCCATCAGATAATAATGCTAAGTCTTGCAAAAGATTGACTACAAGAGAATATAGAGAACACTGGAAAAATAAAATGAAGAATTAGTTTCATCTTGTTGGAGGAAGGAGGCAATGGAGGAAGGAGGATAATCAGTGTCCTATCCTCATTCTGTGACGGGGTCGTAAAAGCACAATAAAATGTCCCACTTTTTGGTATGGTTTGTACCTTAGTAAACATGAATTTTTAGTTTAATTGATTTTCTAAAGGTAATAGCCACAAAACCGTACACATTCATGAAATTCCACAAACTAACAAAATGTTGTGTTTAGAGTGTAGAATACATGTATATTTAAAAAAAAAAAAAAATTGGCAAAAAATATAGTATTTTTCTTAATTTTATTCATATGTTGTTTCTTATGTTATTAAAGAGGAATGACTGTCCCTGGTGGTTTTTAAAATGAAAACTTATCTTTTCACTATGAAATTTTAGATATATGTTCAAGATTATAATTTTGACATGCTGTCAAATTTTCATATTTTTTTGACTTATATTTTTTTAATTAATTATTTAGTAACTATATTTTAAAATAAATGGCATCCATATTTCAATGCCAATAACTTTTAATATTTATATCGAAATTAATTTTTTTCATAGGTAAGAAGAAGAATTCAACAAATACTAAGTATATTTTTTTCAAATTTTTTGATATATTCTACTATTTTTCAAATTTGGTTGATTGTGTACTATTGATTGTCCTAAAATACCGTATGTTAGTAAAAATTAAAAAATAAATAGCAAAACATATTTTTAAAAAAATGAAAATTACATTTTTAGAAAGCCAATAAAAATATGAATTTTGTGTCAAAATTTTGTAAGTTAACTATTTCGTTTACCCTAATTACGTGGCACCCGAGTGGCAGATTTTGGCTCACAATTGTCCCCCAAAAGGATTTGGAGCCAAAATGTGCCACTCAGGCACCACGTCACTGCCACTCATCGGGGTTCGTGCGAAATAGGGTTGCGCGAACACCGTTCGCGTGAATGTGGTTCGCGTGAACCCCATTTCAGCACGAACCCCTCCACGCCACCAAAGCGCCGCCAAAACGTCTCCTTCTAGATTTAATGATTCGCAATTGCGTCTCCCCTTCTAAATTTAATGTTTTACAAGTTACTTACTTAATATTGTTCGCTTTTTATGTTTTAAATTTAATTTTTTACATATTTTTTGTGTTTTAAAGTAAGTGTGTTTTTTTTAAAATTGTTTTTAACCAAAAATATGTAATATTAAATTAGAAAAGTTGTTTTACATATTAAATATAAATTCTATTAAATTTAGAAAAGTTGTTTTAAAGTTATAGAAAACTAAAATTAAAAATAACCTAATTTCTACTGAGATTTGTATATAAATAGAGTTGCATGCACATATAGTTTTGTATCGAGTTTACTCTTAGACATTCAGATCTATCATGATTTATGTGTGCGGGTGAAAATTATTGAAGTGGATGAATCATGGGAAATGCAAAGAATGAGAAATGAAAATATACCGAGGAAGAGAATGCAGAGAAGAATGCTAGAAGATCTATTCGTAGGAGGGCACAAAGAGAGAGAGAGAGAGAAGACACAACAAGTGAAAGACAACGCTGCAAAAATTGGTACATATGTATAGAAACCCTTGATAGATCCTAATTTTTTTTTTAGTTCTAAGGTTTAAATATGATAATTTATGTTTTTTAGATTGCGTAAAGGCAAGGGTTTTGATAGGATCCCATGTGTATGTTTATGGACACAGATCATGATGCATGCAACATTATCTTTGAAGTGATAACAAAAGTTATGGAATTACTTCCAAAAAAAATGTGAAACACTTGGTGAAGATGGATTTACAAAAATTAAAAGAATTTTCCAAAAGAGAACCACTATCACGAAAGAAAACAACAAAAAGTGTAGAGATAGTATATGGTGAATTTGTTAATTTGACTACAGATTCTTTAGAGCACATTTGTTGGTTACATTCTTGAATCATGTTGATATGAGGGAAACATTAGAATTGTTAGGTGTTGATTTTGGATGGAAAAATTCAAAACGTGTAGAAGAAGAATTTGTTGGGAATGTTTTTAAAGGAATAAGTTCTTTGGGTACAAAAACTAGGTCTGTTGATAAGAGTATTTCTCGTAGAGCAATATTAACTTTAGTTGTAAGTGAAGATACAACAAAGAATCGTCATGTTACCGCCTTTGCCAAGGCATTGGGTTTATCTAGAAAGACGGTTAGCAGGTATGCAAAAAGGAGGAAGACATTGGATGACTCTACTATGGAAGGAAATTGGGCACTAATGTGTAGAAATCCACGTTCTGATAAAATAGAGGATAATATTGTGAAGATAGTTTCTGATTTTTGGACTAAGAGGATTCGTCCTTCTTCGAATGTGAGGGATGTTTTAAAACATAGGGTAACTCACAATAACTATGATGAACATATAAAACATTGGCTTGAAATAACTCAACATGAGATGTAATAAAGTTTACTAGAAGAAAATCCAGATGTTAAGATTGGACAACGAATGTTTGAAAATTTGAAGCCTTGGTATGTGAAGTGATAAAGTCCTTGACACATGTTGTTGTCACTATCACGTTGAGTTTGATTATCACTATCGTGTACATAAAATTTATAGATTCAATGTATATATATTTTGAGGCGTGCTTTCATTTATATCTATATATTTAAAATTTATTTAAATATCATTTTTTGAGACATGTGATTTAAAATTAATGTATTTCAAAATCTATGTTTTTTTCAGGTGTATAGAAAGTTACGAGAAGAAATTGCCCCACCTACACGTGTCGGTGAATTCATAACTTCAATTATTTGACATATATGATGATCATGTCGATGATCGTATGATTGCATCAAAGGTGTCGTGACAAGTGTGGGGACTTGAAATTATTGCCAAAAACAAATGAAGATTTGGAGACAGTTAACTTGGTTTGCTTTAAGAGGTGATATATATAAATTTATGTTTTTAAATTTGGATGTTAGATTTTATTTTTATTTTTATTTTATTGCAAATGAATACATGACAATTTGTCCATGTTATGAATTGATTTTGTAGGTTCAAATACATAAAATATTCAACAAGGCTTGGAAAAGATGCAACTAGGTTGGATTTGGTATAAGAGGAAATCCCCATTGCTACATTCATGCAAAGTTTCCGAAGTTTAATTAGTCGTACATCAAACATTCTCACTATTCAAAGTGGCAGGCTACACAATTCAAGACTAATAGAGACACATTCCCTATTGGTTCCATATTTTCGTGGTTGATTTTGCTAAGAATTACTCATTTTATCATCAAAAAGAAATTCAAACACAATATTATCATACTGACTAGGTTACTATCATGGTTCAAGTATTTTATAGGCATGCACAATTGGATTTGGATGGGGTTGAAAGTACATATGTGAAGCGAATGATCAAGAAGGAGTATCACTTCTATATAAGTGATGACAAGGAACATGACACCCACTTTGTGCAACATTGTTTTGGTTTGTTCTTTCAATATCTTCATCAGCGAGGAATACAAATAGATCACCATTTTGTTTGGTCAGATGGTTGCGCATCACAATTCAAATCCTCTCGCCCTTTCTTTGCACTCATTCGTTATCATCGTCATCACAAAATTCCTCATTTATGGAGTTTTTTTAGAGTGGTCATGGGAAGGGAGAACACGATGGTGTGGGTGCATGCATCAAACGTGCTCTAAAGAAACAAAGATTTGATTATGAGGGAGATCGATTGATTGATGCCCACACCGTTGTTGAATGGTGTAAGAAACATTTTGCAGTTCAGGTTTCAACCTCACAAGCTTCAACCCCACACAGAGTATTTTGGGAGATAACAGGTACATGCACATTTAAAACATAGATATGTAAATCTTGATGTGATTTATTAAGTGAACTACAAGTTACTAACTTTAAATTTTTTTATTCTGATTTTTGTTGTTTGTTTTAAACTTTATTGATCTTTTGAGCATGATTAAATGAAGGTATTGATCGGAGGACAAAGTATGGATGTGAAAGGATTCCCAATTCTAGGTCTTTGCACTCTTTGATGACTATGGATAGTAATAACTAGAAAATCTATACAAGAGATTATTCTTGTTTTTGTTATGAATGCATGAACAAATCATATTCAAAGTGCAATAGTCAAAAACATGGGTATGTAGGTGAGTGGAAGCAAGTTCCTTTAGTTGTGGATGACACATATGGATCAGATCATGATGATAGTTTTGAAGATGTGCCATTAATTTCAACTGATTATGACCACATATCTAGACTGGTTAAACAAGGTATGTTTTATTTGAAAGGATCAAGTATAATTTGATAATTAAATATATATGTATATAATTTATACTATACATCCGATCATTGAATGTTTCTTTGCATTTTGTTGTAGGAGATGTATTTGCAGTCATTTTTGAAGAAGCCAATATTGAGAAAGTGGAGTACTACTTGTTGCGTTGCATGAGAGGAGAGAACAAAGCTAACATGTGAAATAACAAGTGAAGTGACAACATTTTCTTGGCTCGGTTGTAGTGTAGGGAACATACTTACAACAGTGAAAGCCCTCCAAAGTGGGATTCACTTTGTTGATTACAAACTAGACAAAAGGTGTATCATTACACCCATCACATAATTGCTACGGAGGTTACAATTACAGAGGTGAAGACTAAATAGTAAACGCAAAAATGGAGACTAGATGTAGAAGACCATGAAAAACTTTTACAAGTCATTGAACAATGAGCAGAGCCACTTGGTATTATATAGAAGGACATGGAATAAATTACTAAACCTTGTTGGTAATAAACTATTAAGCTAGATAGCATTGTATTTTCTACTTGAAGGGACTATGGAGACCACTATACAATAAAGTTGTTTAATACTTGTGATTCTTACTTGTTGTGAGATGGTTTATGGTTTACAAGTATTGTGATATGGTTGTTACATGGAAGTATGTATGGTATAAACATGATTTATTGACTCATGATAGGCTGATTATGGATCAATTGCAACATTACATTTTTCTCTGTGTCAACTAGAAATTCATGTTTTCCATAAATTTATGCGTTCAAACCTTGTCTTGTAAATGATGCTATTAAGTCTATCATTGACACTTTTTACGACAATTTGTTTACTCTGCCTGGTTTGCCTTTATTTCTCATCATCGAATTCGATCGAACTACGGTGCTTTGTTCTCCATTTCAATTTCCTTTTCCACTCAGCAATATGTCTGTTTCGGCATTAACATCGCACACATCACGTGCGATTGCTAGTTTATATTATTTAAACATGTGACCTAGGTGAGAGTTGATGATATTTTTTACGATTTAATTCAAATTAGAGAGGTTAAGCTTAAATTAGAGAGGTTGTTTAGATGTTTGAGAGATATGTGCACAAACCATTTTTTGAGTGCATATTTAGGCAATTTAAATAATAGTGTGTTCAAGACAACTATATGGTGATTGTAAAATAAAATTTCCTTATTATTTATAGAAGTTCCGTATTGTACACTATTAATCGCATGAATGAGAGACAAATTCAAATTTGTGTGAATGCTCCCTAAGTTCAATCATATGTTTATTGTGGCTTAGTTAAATGCATTCATGGAGCGCATAAGTGATTCGGTGGACGAGTTTTCCTAACTTTTATATGGTATTAGAGCTCTCAATGGTTTTCTACTTCGTCTTAGTCTACCTTTATGCTTGTGTGCTTTGTTATGATTATTTTTTTATATACATTTTTTTGTTCCATCGCCACCAAGACCATCTTCTTGAGATATTTTTGTATGTATTTTTGATGGAATTATAGTATTATTTTCATAAGAAACTATTATGGTGCATACATGTTCATATTTTATTCTTTTATGCTCAAATAGTGTGCTTTGTCCACTCATGAAAAAATATATCACATCACTCAATCCACATAGTGTGCTGTGTGCTTTATACAAGATCCCTATTGTACATCATTAACCACATGAATAAGAAAAAAAATACAAAATTGTGTACATGATCCTTGAGTTCATTCATTTATTTGTTATAGATTAGTTAGTTGTGGCAATGTAATGTAGAAGTGATTGTGTGGAAGATTTTTTCCAACTCATATAGTAACAAAGGCTTTGTAATGGTATATTCCTAGCGTATGATGCATAAATAACTCCACGTTCACAAGATTTGTAATGGTATATTACTAGGTTATCCACGTTCACAAGATTTGCCAAAATTTAGTGATCTGTGTTCAAAGTTAATGGTCATTATCACACTAAAGATTTCAGGACATTGCCAGAAAATTCGACAGGATTTTGGTGTGCGATGGTACTACTTAAAATTCATATTTATTGAGCACAAGTAAAGCAGAGGAAAATAACTAGTACTCGCTTTGCAATTCATAATTGATCAAAAAGTTAGCAACCTCATTGCTCTCCTTATACCCATGGCAACCCACCAAATCTGCCAATATCTGCCAAACAGCTTTGTTAAGTAAAATATAAGTTGAAAAGTATTCAAGAACAACATTCTAATACACTGTATGACCCACAAAAGTCTTGGGAGCCTAAAAGAATCAGGTTGCAGGAAAAGTCCTGAAATATGATAGAGATATTGGCTATGACATGTCACCTAAACTTATGGAGAAAAAAAAAGTTTGTGGGAAAAAAAGCTTTAAGTGCCAGCAAATAGATATGACGGATATTCATACTGATATTCTGGTTATGACATGTCAACTAAGCATATCCAAGGCAGAAATTTTGAGGAAGCCTAGAAGCAGCAGCTCCCAGGAAAAGCCCCTAATATGACCGGTATTCACAAGGATTCACTGGTTATGACATGTTAGATACACTTATCCAATATATTATGATATGTTATGAATTTCACCTCTGGAACATATCCAAACACATTTCATGAAGTTGAATATTTGCTTGGCACTTTCACTAGCTAGGAAAGCCATGAAAATATAAGATAGCACATCCAATGTGATCTCTATCATATATTCATGATGCCAACTTAACATAATTTAATTCCATTCACAAAACTCATCCTAAGTTAAAGGATTACAGAGAAAGTACATATTTGCATGGCAGCTTATACATAAACCTAGAGAATTGTTTTAATCAAGAAAAATGAAAAGAACTCTTCTATCAAATAGAAGACATAAAGAAGATCCACTACATATGTACAATTTAAATATGACATTTAAAAATTTAGATATTTAATTGCTTTTGTTTTCAAAAATCTTACACATTTTTGAATGCAGCCATAAGGTAAAGGTGTTTTTAAGGAATAGTGAAACCCACATTTAGTTTATGAGACCCCTTTTGTGAAGCCCACAATTTAAATTGTTTTACACGCTTATGGTGAAAATGACTAAAGCATTTAAGCATTCTACTCAAAAGGATGATATTGACATTTACTTGTATCATGAGAGAAACATTCTTTTGAAAAAATTCACGAACACCCATCCAACTAAACCTCAATTCAAATAATTTTTCGGTAAGAGTTATATATATATATTTATATAGTCAATGCTGATTTAGGTTTTAGGAATTAGTAACTAATTTCATTGAAGTGTAGAAAACCAAAAAGCCAAAGTAGTGTCAAGATAAATTGAACTACAATATAGATCTGGAGGATAATTTTATCAAAATGTGCCAATAGGTGCCACGAATTAGGGTTAACAAATGAATAAAAAGAAAATAAAGAGAAATCACAATGATTCCAATATATAAGATGCAATGATATGTTTTACTATTTATTTTTATATTTTACTAACATATATTTTAGGACAACCAATGAGCAAGGATAAGCTCCATATTTAAAAATAGCAAGAATATATTTTGAAAAAATTAATTACTTTTATTTCTTCTTCTTTCTGAAAAAGTCTTCAATTTTGATATAAATCTAAAAGTTATTGGCATAAACATTTATACGGTTTATTTGAAAATATTTTTACTAAATAATAATTATGAAAATATAACTTGATATTATGAAACTTTACCCACTCAAGATCTCAAATCTTGAAATTATCTAGCCTTGCTCATCCCTTAAAATAAATTTTCATTCAAGAAACTTAATGAGGAAACTCATTACCTCTTTTAGAACATAAAAATCAATGTATGAATAAAATTAAGAAAAAGACCATTTTTTTGAAAAAAAAAGCATTATTCTAAATTATAGCTAAAAACAATATTATTTGTATCATGAATGTTACTGGCTTTACCAATGAATACTGTCTCAATGAAACTGAAAATTCATGTTTTTGTACAAAGATACCAAAAAGTGGGACAGTCTAAAGTGCTTTTACCCTTATATATTGTTCAAATCTGGTATTGTAGAGTTTTGACCTCAAATTTTGTACTCTTGTTTTGAGCTCAAATTGTGTACTTGTGTTTTGATCTCAAATTTTGTACTCACATTTTGAACTCAATTTTTGTATTCTTAACAGTCAACTTGAACTTTAAATTCACCTACACCTGGGGCATGAAACAGATGAGCTCACTCGGAAATTGTATCCTAAATGTAACAACAACAATAGCAAGAACTCGTAGGAAATCCCAGTCATGAATAAACATGGAAAAATTAGGTTCGTTTATTGGGAGCTACTCAGGTATTCTGATTGCATAGACTAAAAATCCAAGCACTGATATAACAGAAGTATAAAGGAATATTTACTATCATGGCAAATTGGCCTATTGAACCCTAACTAGCAAACATGATACAAGCAACTACATTCTCGTTCATTCAAATATTTAGCAATAGATGGCTCACATTTCTTTTCTATTAACTTTGTAGCAATAAAATACCAAACGACAACCTGTTCCTATTTCATTTCAATATATTAGAGAGAAGAACATTTCCTGTGGGGTCTTGAGGTTGCACAAACGGAATACTTGTAGTATTTGCATGCACCTTACCCAAAATCAAAGGAAGCCATGTAAATTACTAGCACACGGGGCAGTATTACAAAAGAAATTGATGATGCATGCTACAGACAATGAGAAAGTTCTGCGATCAGTCAAACATTTCATCAAGAAGACACCCAGGGGTATTGTTTTGTATTTTGACGGCTAGATATGCAGAGTAGGGACTATGGAGACTTGCCATTATTGCATACCAACAAATGGGCTAACTTAAATTTGAATTGCTGGAGTAGATAGCATTCTGAGAGATGCATAGAAGAACAAATGGGCTAACTTAAATTTGAATAGCAGGAGCAGATAGCATTTTGAGATATGCATAGAACTGAGTGTTACACGCCCCCTCCCTCACAATCCCCAAAGCTTCTAATAAGTGGCCGAGCCTTTTGGGTTGGTTGTGGGTCTCAATTTTCCATCCAGCTTCAAATTTATAAATTGGTAATTGAGGGCGACTTCCTTTTGGGTTGGTTGTGGGTCTCAATTTTCCATCTAGCTTCAAATTTATAAATGGTATTCTCGGTGTCCAGGGACCTCCTCCCTAGTTTCTGCTCCTACACAGTTAGCCGTCACTATTGGGAGAATAAACCTGTCGATTTGTTGTCTAACTGTGGTACTGAACAAGATAGTTTTGAGCAAAAAGGGAAGTTTCAGAAAATTTGTTGCCGTCTCTAGGATATAGCTACTTCCCTTTTTGCTCAAAACTCTGGTAGTTTTTGGTGTAGCAGCAGTGCTGCCAGATGCTTCAGGTTTTCAAGGGGTATGTACTGATATATTGGTTTGAACAATCCGTTTGCGTACTTTGCAGTGTTAGGTGGTAATGAGATCTAAGTACGTGTAGAAACTAGATAAAGTGGTCTTTTGAACACTGCACACAATTTCTACCGAGCTTGATCATCCAACTATCCAAATGATATTTTCACAAGTGCCGGTCTTAGATTGTGCCATGCTCTGGCTGTGCAAGCCTGATTCCATGGACTTTCATAGTTGTTGCTTCTTTTAAGTTATGGATGTCCATAGCTATTGCTCCTTTGATTCCAACTATACCCCTAGTTGGCGTTCCTTTGATGCCCAGTATATCCATAGATGAGTTCCCTTCATGCTCCACACCATGCGCCAAATTGTTTATAATGTGGATGTCAATATGTTGTAGGCTTAGTACTTAGCCTTGTGTTCCATTTATTTTGAATCTAAAACTTTGTCTTCTACCTATCCTCTTGGATCTTGAGTAAGTGAAGGGTTTGGGCTTCCCAGGCACACAACCAACTTTGTGCTCTTCTTCAAGTTCTTCCTTGTGCTCATCAATGACTTTCTTGTCCTTGGCTAGTGCTCTTCTTCAAATTCTTCCTCATACTCAATAATGCCTTTCTTGTCTTTCTTTTTCCTGTACCAGAGCATCATGAACTACTTTGCATATTAATCTGAAATGTTCACAAAGATTCTAACCAGCAAGTCCAAGAACAATATCGAAACCATCCACATGTATAGCAAAACAATCAAAATGCCAAAAAAAACATTTGTCCATAATGAGCTTAAATTTTCTAACGCCCCACATACTCTATGTTAGAATAGACTAATGGTCATCTAATGAATAATCCAAGATACATCTCATAGGAGAGACTCGTCATAAATATCTCCTATTAGATAAGATGGGAACAATCTAAAATAGAGATGAGAGTTACCTTCACGAAGTGGACACATAGATCATGAGTCACTACAGGGCATTAACAATTAAAAATAAACTAAATCTAATATGGACACTCTTATGACCCACAAACCCAACTCTAGGTCCTAGTACTATCGAAACAAAACTGTCAAAACAATATTCCTACCATAGAATATAAGATTTAACATTATGTCTAACACTTACTAGACTTCTCTTACTGAGAGGGCAACATATTGATCACTCATAAAGCCTTCTTTGAACCAGTGTAGCCCAAACTCAACTTTGATCCTACATTCCTCAGCTATATGTTCCTCTCAAAATTAGCATTCAGTGGCTCCTGTTGCAGAAACTAGACTTCGGCAAGTCCTCTTCTCTTTGCTGCCAAGTAAAGCTCCTGAACAAATGGATTTATGTCAATATTTTTCTAACTTTTTTGGGATAACTTTAAGGATGGATATTTTGGTTGCAGTATAAGAATCAAGGTCTTCAAAGCTTGTACTTGTGGAACTTCAAAACTACACATCCTATCTTGATTCATAAGTAGCATGAAGCAGACAAGGTAGATGCATTTCTTACCATATCTCTCTGCAATAGGATTTACAAGACAATCATAAAGATATTGTTAACTGGTTAAAGCCTATCATATCAAAAATTGTGTCTCTTCTGCATTTGCCTTTGCAAGCAAAAAGCAAACCTTTGAAAACATATTAACACTGGAAATCATGCATTTGCTTGAATATTCTCATCAAACAAGTGTGTTTGTAAAATTAGATACAATGTCCAAGGCCTTTGATAAATATAAGCCTGGTTTAAGTTCAGAGTGGGCACAATGGATAAGAAATTCATACTTTATGGTTACATTTTCACTTTTAATTAAGGGTTCCTCAACATAAGTATTTGAACCAAGTAGGGGTTTGCTTCAAGGTGGTCTGCTTTGTTTCAGTGTCGAGGGCCTTCCCCTTGCCTGCAGCCTGGATCACGGAGACAGACATGCGTTACTAGTTTTTTCTCTACCACTGGAAGTTCATAAGCCTTGGATGTTAGGAGAGGCCCTGGGGGGAGTTCTCAGCTTGCTCCTAAAATTTACACCAGCTCCCTCAGCCCTGAATATTCCCCCATGAGCATTTTCCAGATCATGTTTAGCCCTTTCACAATGATAGATAGACGCTCTTAGTTTTTTCGCTCTGAGATTTACTACAGACATGTGACAGCAATGGCCTCCTTTCACGGTCTACTGCTTGATCATCAAAGGTTCCATGTTTCTTTGTAAAGCCCTTCAATTGCAACTTGCAAGGCTACTTAGAATTGTACTATTTTTTTATGGCCCCAGTTTAACCACTTTAGGCTAACCTCCTCTTGCTTTGTTCACCTTTCTTGTGCTTTATGTTTAGTTATCTTTCATAACCTAGGGTCTTTTTACCCTAGGCTTCTCTTTTATAATGGTTGTACTCACTTGTACTCTATGAGCCCCATTGACTGATTTCGGTTATTCGTGGACGGTAATATAACTTCTTTCTTTCTTTCCTACCTCTTTATTGTTATGGGCAAGCCACTTATTAGAATAATTTCTTCAGCTAAGGTTATTCAATAAAGTTCTTGGAATCTTTCCTTGTCCTTCCACAGTGGCATATACTCATCAGCTTGTTGACGATTATATTTATATTGAATGCAGTGCAAATAGGAGGCAGACCTTTGAAAACATATTAACACTGGAAACCATAAATTTGCTTGAATATTCTCATCAAGCAGGTACATTTGTAAAATTAGATACAATGCCCAAGGCCTTTGATACATATAAAGTCTGGTTTAGGTTTAGATTGGGCACAATGGATAAGAAATTCATACTTTATGGTTACATTTTCAATTTTAGTTAAGGGTTCTTCAACATAAGTATTTAAGCCAAGTCGGGGTTTGCATCAAGGTGGTCTGCTTTGTTACAATGTAGAGGGCCTTCCCCTTTCCTACAGCCTGGATCATTGAGACAGACACACATTACTGGTTTTTTCTCTACCTCTGGTGGTTCATAATCCTTGGATGTTAGGATAGGCCCTAGTGGAAGTTCTCAGTTTCCTCCTAAAATTTACACCCGGAGCCTTGAACATTCGCCCATGAGCATTTCCAAATCATGTCTTAGCCCTTTCGTGGTGATAGACAGATGCTGTTGGTTTTTCCGCTCTGAGTTTTACTAGAGATATGTGACTGCAATTTTTATTTGATATTTTTAAGCAAATGCAACTGACAGGTGGAAGGCTAGACTCATATAGCATTACTAGTCTCCCCCCATCTTGAGCCTGTCTTGAAGCTTTGAAGCATGGTTTGGAGATCCATCGGAAATACTTGACAGCAGATCATGGTATGATGTGGATCATTCTAAAAATACTTGACAACAGATCATGGTCTGGTGTGGAGAATCCTGTATCTTTGGTGGAGAATCATTCTGACTGCAGACCAGACCAATAGGGCAGGGTAGAGAGTTTTGCCAAATGGGCAGATTTGGAAGCCGCAACTACTGCTACTTTGTTTTGCCTCTAAGATCCTAGCTGAAGCAAATGCAACTACTGCTACTTTGTTTTGCCTCTAAGATTTTGTCAAGAGCTCAGCTGAAGATGCCAGAAGAGCAGCTTGGAGATGAGGATGTTTCTGAGGAGGAATTGGAAGATGTTTCTGATGAAGAAGATGAATCTGAGTATGATAAGCTACCTAACTTCAGACCATTAAAAAAGGCTGAGCTAAATGAGTTAAGTAAAGAACAAAAGGAGGCTTATTATAAAGAAGTGGAGCACAGGGAAAAATTATTCATGAAAAAATAGTTGAAAGAAGAGAGACAGCGTCGGAGGCTTATGAGGAAGATGAAAGCAGCTGCAAAGGAGCAAATTGGAAATGCTCGCAACATGGAAGAGGAGAATGTTGGTCCGGAGCCTGTCCCTGTACCAATGCCAGATATGGCTTTGCCACCATCCTTTAATGCTGAAAATCCTTCTCATAGGTATCGGTATCTTGACAGTGAATCTAATCAATGGCTGGTGCGACCTGTTCTGGAAACTCATGGTTGGGACCATGACATTGGATATGAGGGAGTGAATGT
The DNA here is from genome assembly GCA_018340775.1 of Taxus wallichiana var. yunnanensis. Taxonomy (NCBI): domain Eukaryota; kingdom Viridiplantae; phylum Streptophyta; class Pinopsida; order Cupressales; family Taxaceae; genus Taxus; species Taxus wallichiana. Next base: position 119,051,216 of record CM031236.1, read on the forward strand.
GGAAAAGATGTTTGTGATTGGCAGCAAAATTCCTGTCTCAGTTTCAGGTCAAGCTACAAAAGACAAAAAGGAGGCCAGTCTACAGATGGAGTGCACAACATCTTTGAAGCTCGGAGAGGGTAAATCGACTTTGGCTGGACTGGAAATTTAGAGTGTTGGCAAGGAGCTCTCCTATTATAGAATAAGCCCTGGTGTTGTGCATCAAGTGCCAATACTACAAAATGATAGCAACTCAATATCAATCTAGATGGCAGAGGGTGTAATGTTTGGTGCCTGTGGCATCTAAAACCAGCAAAGAGATAAAGCCAGCTATAACATAGGACAAAGTAGAGTAACCTGGGTCTGTAGTAACACCAATAAATGTGAAAACATTTATCTATTGCTTACTAGTTTTCCCTGGAATCGTAAAACTACTAACTATATGGCCATTGTTCTATAGAACACATCCCAACAATACAGGTTTGTATGTTAGAAGTTTGAACCTTCAGAACCTCCCTTGATCTCATGACCAAGGTTCCTTTAGCGACTTGAATTGTCACATTATAAGGATCTGTCACTTTATTGGTAGCTTGTTTGATGTGTTTGAAACATATAAAAGGAAAATGCGTGGCTAGCCTCTTCATGACAATAATTTTGAACCCATATCTAAAGGATTATTCTTATAGCCTTTTGAACAAATTTTTTGAATGGCTTTTGTTTCCACGATGCTATTGATTTTTATAATATACTCCAATTGCATAAAATTGGAAACCATAGGATGTTGGTGAATTATACAAGAGATCACTTTTTCTTCCCTTCGAATAATATATTATTCCTCTCAATTAAAATACTCCATAATATCACAGTAGCGGTTGATAGACTTCTTGCCTTCCAAAAATCATTGTAATTGTGGTAGAATATCTCATAGTGTTGGATTTGGGAAGGATTAATATACCAGGATTGTGAGGGTCTCCCCGATCAAGGTATGAATGACATATGTCTGAATAATAGAAGAAATTACAAAACTAAAATCTGAAAACATTACCCCTCTTGCAAACTCCACAACAATATGGCTCCCATTCAAATCTCTTCCATTCAGATAATATCTTGCCTCGCATCCAGGAAAATAATCGAGGATCTCGAGTCATTTTGTCTTTACTATGGCTACTAAATTCCATCTAGGAGACCCTTGGTCTTCCAAGCATAACTATGGATGTTGTTGCCTTATAAAACCTATATAAATAATGAATGCCAATCCCTACCCTACAAATCTATCTCTCCATCAATATGATGAACAAAGGAAAATCAAAATAAATATAAAACCCAAAATTGAAACTGGATTAGCTTACTAACCTAAGGATTAATCACTTGTTGATGATTCATCTGATAAATTTAGCATGGAGAACAAGCCATCTATTTGTACAAGCCATCTATAAATTTAGCATGGAGAACAAGCCATCTATTTAGCATGGAGAACCACCCATCTATTTGTACAGGGTCCATTCTCACAACAGATTTGGAAGGATGTTAGTCAATGGTTGAAAATGAGGAATCTCTGGCAAGGAGCAAGACTAAAATGTAGAAACAACCTTCACATAACTATGCCTCTAAATCAAATAACTTATACCGATCGGCGTTCACATCTCATGAAACACATGCGATTGCTAGTTATATACCTATTATGATATCATCAAGAGACAAAAATGAAAGATAAGGGGGTGTCTTATATTCACATCCATAATTGTAAATACACGTGTCTAAGACATATATCAAAATATAATAATAATGTCTAGAATGAGTATGAATATATATACATGTCTAAAATCTCTAAAAGTATGTCTAAAATGTTTGAAATCTATAAAATATCATTGAAGTCTCCTCCGTGCACTAGGGCGAGTGCCAGACCCCTCACTACGCTCTGCTGCACCCTGCATGTTAAAAAAAAGGAATATACACGTCATAAACTATATATAGCATGTACCATATATTAAAATATATAAGCAAAAATCTACAACAATTTCTTGATTAATTCAATACATCATATAACTGATATGTACAATTGATTACCTCAGTATCTGTCCCTACACGGATGTTGGGAGTATCTACGCTACCCATAGATCTCTGTCCCGTAGATCCCTGTGAAACAAAATAAATAAAATGGAAGAAGTTGATAAATAAGTTTTTTGAATAAAGTTCATTAATTTCAAACATTTCAATTTAGATTAAATATTAATTATATTAAAACACATGTATTTATACCTCTGCAGAACGCATCTCCAAATGTATGGGATTGTCATCCATGACCTCAACACCAGAAAATATGTCGCCAACTAAGCCAAGTTGACTCAGACCCGGAACATCGAGATCCATGTTGTGCTCAGTCAAGAGCTGTGTGTATGTGACACGGGTAGATGGTGTGGGCTGTGAAGCTCCACACACTGGAGTAGAAGCCTAAACACAAAAGTACATGTTTAATTTTAATATTAATAAATTGTAAAGTAATGATCAATTAAAATAAATTTTAATTATATTAAAGGTTTAATTTTCACACACCAGAACAAAAATGTGCTAAACATCAGGTGTGACAATCCCAACAACAGGAAGTCTATCTGTAGCAACGGCAGTAGTACCCTAACTAGAAGATACACTCCCACTCTACTCTATAAAATCTAAAACCCCGATAGTGGAATGTTGCAATGCCGAGAAATCACCTCATACGCACGCAACAAGTCAGCAGACCATGATGCGTCCTAGCCGACGTGCCTGAGCGGGATCTGTAACTAGCTCAAAGTCATCTAGGGAAATCAAAGATGCACGAGCATATACCTCATTGCGTGCATCACTGCTGCTACTAGCACCTCCACTGCTAGTATCGCATCTCTAAAGGTACTGACCCACATGGTTAGAAGAGATCAATTGGGTCTCATGAGCAATGCCAAGCAAGACCCTCGATAGTAGCCTCATGTGCAGTCATAACAACAGGTGCTGTGACATCCTGAAAGCCTGATAAGAATGGTTGTGGCCTTGGTACAAGTTGTCACACATCAACAACTGCAGGAGCTCCCTCCTTTCTATATGCCTCCCTATGGCTAATACGGCCACGCCCCTGCCCCAAATAACTAGGGATGTCTAAATAGTTCACCTTTAGGTTTAAGTGAACCTCAACATGTAGCATCATTATGAAGTATAATGGTAATTGGTCATTATTTGGAAATTGGCCTTGAGAGGCCACAAATCTAGGATAAATCAAAGGGGCACATAAAGGACATGAACATTTGTTTACATAATATGCCCTTATTTTCCGTTTGTCTGCATAAAAACTCCAACAAGACCTCTTAATGAATTCCTTATCGGAAAGTCGTGATGTAATCTCATTATAACCTACATCTCCTGAGACACTTGATTTTAGTGAATCCATAAATTTTTTTATTGATTCAGAATCAAATGGATTATATGTTTTCAAACTTGTCTCTATTCTACGAAGATCAACCAGTATTTTTTCGCAATGGGATTTATACTGCCCAAATGTAGTTGGATTTTCAAGAATAGATTGCAATTTTGCAATCTCTAAATCGGTCCTCTCAAACAAATTAGGAGTTCAGAAGAAGCCATGACTGTAAAAAAAATAAAAGTAACATTCTAATTAATAGTACTGTTAGTGCAAAATCACAGCACACCACGGACGCACATCAGGCTTCTAGGTTGATGTTCAGGCATCCAGTGTGATTGCACAACATGGAAACCTCTCTCCAAGCGTGGGACTTGTAAAACCGAGAGAGGAATCTCCAGAGAAGGCTGGTTCCTGCTCCTAAACTACCTGCCACAAGCTATTCCAGTGCAGGCAAGCTAATCTAATCCTAATCTAACCATGCCAAGGAGACAGAGAGAGAGAGAGAAAGGAAAAACAACAAAAGCCTACACTAAAACGGTGATACACCAGAGAAGGAGAATGTTGGACATCTATCAAAACTGCCATGGGACAAAGAGAGGTGAGCAATGGGAAGGATGGATAGATGCATCACAGGCCCAAGGATAGATTTCACACAGAAAATGTCCCAAAACTCCATGAACACAGCTCCAGACCTGCAATGAACATTCAAACATGCACAAATACCTGCAATGAAGAGAGGCAAGAAGAGAACAAGCAAAAACGAGGAAGGATGGACAGATGCATCACAAAACACGTTTTGTTGCTCCAGAAGTTTGCACAGAACATCATTCCATTAGTAAAAGGCAAAAACGCCATTACAGAGCAGGGAGGAGGTTCGAACTCCATTTTCAACCCTAGAGAAGAAAAGAAGGGAGGGCAGAGCAGAAAGAATGAACCACCCTTTAAAAATGAGCCAAAACTGGCTTTTACATTGCATGGGTCGAACCCAGGGGACAGAAACGTAGGAAAACGTGCAAGCCCATTCCTCATTGACTGCAGATGCATAAAAACGGCATGGGATACCTTTCCAACCCATACCCTGCCATCTTTGACCGATTTGGGAGGAGAATGCGACCCATTTGTATTAATTTGGCCGCTAAAATGTCACTTCTGGCCGTGCAGAAGAAGAATGCGACCCATTAGCATTAAAACGGGTTGTTGAAAGGTCGCTTCTGGCCATTACCACACGTCAGAGCCGTTTCTCGATTTTCTCTCTTCAGACTGCACCAAAACTCGAGATTGATCCCAGAATCATGTAGAGCATCTCAACATCTTTCCGTTGATATAAGGAACGTGGAAATCCGAGCTCTGGATCAAAAGATATGGCGATCTGAAGATTTAGGGCACGGAGCAGACCAAGACAGATTTTAAAATGTTTTCCCGCTCTTCACCGTCTGGACGACACGTGGCACGTGCTGATTGGACGAGCAATTCTCTGTCCTCCGTCTTTCGCGGGCCTTCCTTTTGAAATTGCTTGCGGGCCCCTTAAACTTGGACACGTGGCACCATTTCATTGGTTCGGTTCAGCGCTCGATAACTCGCCCCTTTGACCTTTTGACTTTTTCTCCTATGAGGACACGTGGCAGCTTCTGATTGGTCCTCGGCTCCTTCAGCTCCTTCGCGTATTTCGCCTCCATTTGTCCGGATGTCCCATTTGATTTTGGACCCCTTTGGACTCATTTCGGCCGGTTCGGGCATTTCGCGTCCATTTGTCCCGGATGTCCCATTTGATTTTGGCCCCTTTGGACTCATTTCGGCCGATTCGGCCGGTTCGGGCATTTCGCGTCCATTTGTCCCAGACGTCCCATTTGATTTTGGACCCTCTGGACTCATTTCGGCCGGTTCGGGCATTTCGCGTCCATTTGTCCCGGATGTCCCATTTGATTTTGGCCCCTTTGGACTCATTTCGGCCGGTTCGGGCATTTCTGGCCCGCTTGTCCCACTTTGTTTCGGACTGCTTGTGCTCATTTCGCCCGGTTCGGCCGCTTCGCGCCTTTTTGTCCCAAATGTCCCAAAGGCGACCCTCCCAGCAGTTAGCCAATTTTTTCTCTCGGTCGAACCGGCATTTCGCGCCCACCGCGTACTTTTGTCCCAGATGTCCCCTGTGCTTTATTTGGGCGGCTTGGAGGCTTTTCGGCCGATCCGCGCCTTTTGTCCCGAGATGTCCCAATTGCTCCTAGGACTAGGACTTAGTCATTTTTATGATTTTTTCCTGGATCAACCTACTTGCCTTCTGCAACCTTTTTTGCATTTTCTCAGAGCTTGCTCCCTGTTTCTTCGGCCAGGGGAGTTAGAAAAATACCTGAAGGGACCCTAGAAACCTGATTTTTCTCTGAATCAATCAATTTGCTTGGGATTTGAATCTTCTGATGCATGTTATCAAAATTTACCCTAGGGGGGTGAATTTTGGATAACAATTTGGCGACTCAGCAGGGTCATCTGCCTGCTAGATGAAAAGACCAGTAGCCTGAAGCAATCCATTGGGCATGGAGTCATGAGTTGTAACCCGCAACTGATCTGAACTTTGAAAACCTCCCTCTGAGCCACTTGAAACCCACCGGACATGGAGTTGTTCTCACCAAAAACCACTGAAAAGAACTGTGCAAGAGCAAAACCAGCAACACCAAAAACTATGTACAAAACTGAAAATCATACATGCTCCAAATGGAACATGCAGAGTGTGCATAAGCACTTCTTCTGCTGAAAGCAAACCTACCTACTCTACTCTAACTGGAAACAAAGGCAAGCTAAACAAACCCTGCAACTGGTTGTGCAAAATAGCTTCCTTTCTTCAAAATTGGCAGCCATGCAATTGATTTGGCACTGATCATGGCTGTTTGGATGGATGGAAAATCAACAAGAAGCTGGTCTTCTATCCAAATCATCAAGGTATCAACTGAAAAATCCAATACCTCTTTTAGTTGCTCTGCATTTGGATTGGAGAGGTATGGCAGCTGATCCTTGGTACTTTGTAGCTCATCCTCATGCTCGAAACAAGCATGGTGGTTCAGGCTTCTCCTTTGGCTCTAATGAAGCCAAATACGATTGGGCAAGGTATGATCGGTTTGATATGCCCATAGCTCGATTTTCAACTCCAAGAATGGAGTTTTCTTGTAGACCTTCTTGAATGGATGGCGTGGAAGAAATGGTAGGACCCTTACGCCCTTTCTCTTCCTCCGATGAAGAACATGGAAGATTTAAATCTTCCAATTTTGGTTCCAAAGGGCTGCTTTATAAGATGCAGGTGCCGCAAATGAATGCTCTCCTTCATGACAGCAGAGACTCTTGTGTTTGGAATGTGGATGATGAAAGAGAGAATGGTGAAAACTCAACCGGATCTTCTCCATCAAAAGCAGTCCTCCAAATCCGCAGGTAAACTACCTCATTGCTATCCTGTTGCTCGTGTTCAACTTCCTCCATAGTGTCCTCTTGATCTGCAACTTGACCACCATGGTTTCCTTCACTCTCAATATTGAGTTTGAGAGATCAAACTCCTTTTCGATCTTTAGAACTTGAGAGAGATGAAGTGGAAAGAAGAACTGAAGGTTCTTCTGTAACCTGCTTTGTGCTCAAAGCCCTTGGATCTGCGTTTTTCTCCTCCATAGCTAGATTGTGCTCCTCTTCTTTTGGATTTGGAGCAGCTTCTCCTTCCTCCAATGTTTGAAGACAATCTTGCTCTTGATTGAACTCCTCCTCCAGCATGAAGTTTGTCAAGTCAAACTCTTCAATTTGTTGCTCTAGAGGACAAGTTGGGACTGCAAGATCTTCTTCTCCAACAAAATCAGTCCTCACCACCATTTGTTCAACCTTAGCCTCTTCTGTAGGCTTAACCATCAAGGGGATCTTTGTCATCCCAAATCTAAGAGCCCAACTCTTCAGATTTTGAATTTCTTCATCTTTGTTGGCACTCTCTTTTCTTATTGTTTTCCTTGGCGGCATTCTGATTTTCATCCTCCCAACATGGATTTGGGAATGCAAGAGGAGGGATGGGTTGAAACTCAGCCCGATTTGACATTTTTTGTGGTGGTGGAGGAGGTGAAACCTCTTGTTTCTTTGGAGAAGGGGTATTTCGTTAGCTCTTGTGGAGGGGATGACTGTTTGGAAGGGAAAAGGAAAGAAGAATCAAGATGGGGTGGAAGACTAGGGGATGGAGGGATGGATTCAACACATGGGACAGCAGATGGGGAGTTTGAATGAGATGGTGCTGCTTGAGTAATGGAAAGAGAAAAACCAGATGATGGTGTAGAACTTACCCATTGACAAGGTTGTTCAACAACAAGTCTGTAGGCCTCTATTTCTGCTGTCCATTGTGCAAGTTGGGGCAGCATCTTTATCATGAAGTCCAGCTTCTCCTGAGGGCTGAAGTGTCTTGGAAAAGGGCCTCCCCATGGACAAGGAGTCCTGTAACCGATTCCGAAAGCTCTCATTTGAGCTGTTGCTCTGGACTGCACCATCCCCACCTCCATCTTTTGGATTTTCTCCAACAGACCAGCATCTTGGATCTGATTGTCTTCATTGTATGCATACTCTTGCTCTTGGAAAGCTCCATAGCCAAACTGACTTTGGCACTGCTGCTCATATGGGTATGCATACTGATCTTGAATCTGCTCAAAATGCTGATTTGGAGGATTTGTAAAACATGTTGGAGGTGGAATATATTGTTGTTGTTGATGTGAAATCCATGATGGAAATGAAGTCATGATTGCACAACTTCATGGAATGGAAAAGAATGAAAGGGATGGAAAGAAAGATGGATGAAAATGTATGGAAACGGGTCTGCAAGCTCAGAGAAATGGGTTGCTGATCAGATGGAGTCGCCAGATGTGTTTGCAAGTGCCTCCAAAGGCTGAAATCTTCACAAGAACACACCAACCTGCAAAAGATGAAGTGAAAGACCTCTAAGGTCCCACCGGGCGTGCCAAAACTGTTAGTGCAAAATCACAGCACCCCTGGACGCACATCAGGCTTCTAGGTTGATGTTCAGGCATCCAGTGTGATTGCACAACATGGAAACCTCTCTCCAAGCGTGGGACTTGTAAAACCGAGAGAGGAATCTCCAGAGAAGGCTGGTTCCTGCTCCTAAACTACCTGCCACAAGCTATTCCAGTGCAGGCAAGCTAATCTAATCCTAATCTAACCATGCCAAGGAGACAGAGAGAGAGAGAGAGAGAGAAAAAAACAGCACAAAAGCCTACACTAAAACGGTGATACACCGAGAGAAGGAGAATGTTGGACATCTATCAAAGCGCCATGGGACAAAGAGAGGTGAGCAATGGGAAGGATGGACGAGATGCATCACGAGGCCCAAGGATAGATTTCACACGAGAAAATGTCCCAAAACTCCATGAACACGGCTCAGGACCTGCAATGAACATTCAAACATGCACAAATACTTGCAATGAAGAGAGGCAAGAAGAGAACAAGCAAAAACGAGGAAGGATGGACGGATGCATCATAAAACACGTTTTGTTGCTCGAGAAGTTTGCCTGCAGAACATCATTCCATTAGTAAAGGCAAAAACGCCATTACGGAGAGCGGGGAGGAGGTTCGAACTCCATTTTCAACCCTAGAGAAGAAAAGAAGGGAGGCAGAGCGAGAAAAGAATGAACCACCCTTTAAAAATGAGCCAAAGCGGCTTTTACATTGCATGGGTCGAACCCGGGGACGTAAACGAAAGCGTAGGAAAACGTGCAAGCCCATTCCTCATTGACTGCGAGATGCATAAAAAGCGGCATGGGATACCTTTCCAACCCATACCCCGCCATCTTTGACCGATTTGGGAGGAGAATGCGACCCATTTGTATTAATTTGGCGCTAAAATGTCACGGCGTGCGTGAAGAAGAATGCGACCCATTAGCATTAAAACGGGTTGTTGAAAGGTCGCTTCTGGCCATTACCACACGTCAGAGCCGTTTCTCGATTTTCTCTCTTCAGACTGCACCAAAACTCGAGATTGATCCCAGAATCATGTAGAGCATCTCAACAGCTTTCCGTTGATATAAAGAACGTGGAAATCCGAGCTCTGGATCAAAAGATATGGCGATCTGAAGATTTAGGGCACGGAGCAGACCAAGACAGATTTTAAAATGTTTTCCCGCTCTTCACCGTCTGGACGACACGTGGCACGTGCTGATTGGACGAGCAATTCTCTGTCCTCCGTCTTTCGCGGGCCTTCCTTTTGAAATTGCTTGCGGGCCCCTTAAACTTGGACACGTGGCGCCATTTCATTGGTTCGGTTCAGCGCTCGATAACTCGCCCCTTTGACCTTTTGACTTTTTCTCCTGTGAGGACACGTGGCAGCTTCTGATTGGTCCTCGGCTCCTTCGGCTCCTTCGCGTATTTCACCTCCATTTGTCCCGGATGTCCCATTTGATTTTGGACTCTCTGGACTCATTTCGGCCGGTTCGGGCATTTCGCGTCCATTTGTCCCGGATGTCCCATTTGATTTTGCCCCCTTTGGACTCATTTCGGCCGATTCGGGCATTTCGCGTCCATTTGTCCCAGACGTCCCATTTGATTTTGGACCCTCTGGACTCATTTCGGCCGGTTCGGGCATTTCGCGTCCATTTGTCCCGGATGTCCCATTTGATTTTGGCCCCTTTGGACTCATTTCGGCCGGTTCGGGCATTTCGCGTCCATTTGTCCCGGATGTCCCATTTGATTTTGGCCCCTTTGGACTCATTTCGGCCGATTCGGCCGGTTCGGGCATTTTTGGCCCGCTTGTCCCACTTTGTTTCGGACTGCTTGTGCTCATTTCGCCCGGTTCGGCCGCTTCGCGCCTTTTTGTCCCAAATGTCCCAAAGTCGACCCTCTCAGCAGTTAGCCAATTTTTTCTCTCGGTCGAACCGGCATTTCGCGCCCGCCGCGTACTTTTGTCCCAGATGTCCCTGTTGCTATTTGGGCCGCTTGGAGGCTTTTCGGCCGATCCGCGCCTTTTTGTCCCAGATGTCCCAATTGCTCCTAGGACTAGGACTTAGCCGATTTTCATGATTTTTTCCTGGATCAACCTACTTGCCTTCTGTGACCTTTTTGCATTTTCTCGAGCTTGCTCCTGTTTCTTCGGCCGGGGAGTTAGAAAAATACGAAGGGACCCTAGAAACTGATTTTTCTCGAATCAATCAATTTGCTTGGGATTTGAATCTTCTGATGCATGTTATCAAAATTTACCCTAGGGGGGTGAATTTTGGATAATGATACTTTTAATTAAAAAATTCCTAAGATATTCTCCTATATTAATGAAAACAAAAATATGAAATTTTCAAGTTCAATGCAACTAATATAGAAAATAAATTACAAAATCAAATAAATTACATAAATTACAAATCACAATAATAACAAAATATACCAAGTGATCTTTGCAAAGTTAAGAAATGAATAGTTTTTAATACATTTAGATGATCTTAAAGTCAAAGCAATGTTTCTAGAAGAGAATGTAAGTTTACAGGCACAAACCATTATCAAAGCCTCACATTGAGTGGGATTCACTTTTCCTGGAACACAATTTTTGTGCATATGATACGAGAATTAGCACAATCAAATAGAACACCAATCCAATTTTAAACAACAAAACACATTGGTAAAAGACATGTCTAATGCATCTATATCTCCACATGTACAAGTTGACCACTTATGCATGCTTAAAAATCACAAAAACATTGAAATTATTTGTAATCTATTATTGATGTCATCACGGTGTTTGTCTAAAAATCGGGGATAAATCAACTTTACATTTCAAGGAAAAATTTGTTTATTTCTAGTAATTAAGTAAGGAAATTCCTTAATAATAAATGAATGTTCATGTATTTTTCATTGCCTTTTATTTTCTTTTAATTGTTCTATAGAAGAATATCAACTTTCAATGTTTGAGCAGAAGAATATGCAAATGTTGATGCTTTGTCTTCATAAAATATCAACTATTCCAATATGCAAGCATCTGCTTCAAAGTCTGATCATGTAACTCTGGTCATAGGGAATCTCATCACTTCTGTTTATTGGATCGTTTTGTTTTTGGAAGAATCTCAGTTTAAATATTTTATTGAACCTGTATTAGAGGAACTGGTTAACCTGTATTGTTTGGATGATTTCTTTATGCAATTTGTCGAAATATTTACATTTTTCATAAGCTCAAAGAAGTCTTTTGTTTTTTCAATTCATCAGTTGGTGTATCATCATTAATTCCTTTTATTCCTTTCCCCTTTTAGTTATTAGACATCAATGGGTCCACTGGATTAATAGATGCTAACTTAAGTTCACAGTCTCTCAGAAATTCAGGTATCTAGATGCTTGTTTCTAGGCAACATTGTTGTATATTTGCATGCAACAGACATTCAATTTGAAATCTGTAAGGGGTATTTGGTTTCCTAAAAGTCCAACATTATAGGTGGGTAATATGCGATGTTCTCTTTTATGTGCGCCCAAATGGGAATGCATGTACAATGTTAACGCTCCATCCTCTGGTTTATTCAAGACTACTTAGAACACAAAACAGGTTTTGCAAGGCATTATTATTTTTGTTCTGATTATTTAATATTATTTATAATTTTTGTTTACAATGCATATAAGTATCACAAGAGGAAACTACATGTTAGATACCAAACATGTAAGCAACTGGAAGTTTTAAACTTTAGAAAGCACTGGCTATGATTGATAGACAAATATGGTAAATGTCTGGAGCATGTGTAATGCTCTGCAGTGATACCTAAGATTTGCAAAGACTGGCCATTTTTACTATCTGATTGTTATCACCACTAAAGAGTTTCCCATTTATTTTTGTTCCTATTGTATATTAGGTTTCTTATTGTGATGACGTTATTGCAGTCAAAATGATGCTTATACTTTATGTTGTTAACAGTTGATTGCCCCAAAAATGTAGTTATAAATCATTATGGTGATGTAGATGATGAAAGTCCTGTGTTCCAAGCCATCACTACATTTCTAGCTGGCCAAATAGAATATTGGGAGTGAGCAAAACAAGGGGCATTTGGTAGTCAGGAAAACACGTTTTCTGGATAGTTGGATCTATTATTGAGGTCAAACTTGTAAAAAATCATTTGGAACCCTCATCCTGGCGGAGTTAGAACCCAGGGCTTCTACCTAGCAATGTATTGTCTCTACTATCAACCAAACCCAACAAACCAAGCCAGGGAAACTCTCATATGTTAGTAACTGGTATATTTCATATCTATTCTTAAGGGACAACTCTTTTGATTTTAACAGTGGTTGTGTTTGTACTATTTTAAATGTTTATCTAACAGATAAGATTATATGTCAAATGCAAAGGTGAAGTCTGTTTTTGTAGGTCAGATTCATAGATGAGAATTTCTCTCCAACCTTATATTGCTCAAATTTTGTGTATAGACCTCATCACCAGGTTCGGGACTGAAAGCAAATTTGTGGAGCTTAGTACACCTTACCATTTATTTTTCTCATTGGTTGACCATATTCTTTAGCCTAGAGTTCGAAGAGCTTTCTTTCTATTTTACATTCTATGAATGTGATTATTCTCCCTAATGGTTGTGCCCATACATTTATATTTTATGATGTTAGGGTGCTCAACAATACTACAAAAATTCAACTGTGTTGAATATACTATAGTAATATCTGGTGTAACGACTGCAATTGCTGGTCCTTTTGAACTAGCCACACCACTGCATTTATTCCAACCATCATTCTAATAGAGAAGATGCATTATTCAAGAGAATTTATATGGTGATCTGTAAACTCTTAAGTGCATTTGTTTAATTTAATTTGCAGAATCAACATATGCTATAGCCCTTGAACTATACTTGAAATTGACAGTTTTGAATGCTTAAAGAATCTAAATTAGTGGGGTGTGTTGATGGAAACATCCAATATAAATAACCAAAACAATATAACAGAAAAGAACAACAATGAACATCAAAAATTTTAACCTAGAAATCTGAGTGGGGAAAACCAGCTAGAAGTGGAAATTGACGGGCTTCCTTGATCATATGATGGTCAAAAAAAGATTACGAAGAGAGTAATAAAATGAATGCAACAGACATTATATTGTTTGCTTGCTTAATTCAAATACAAGAAAATGTTAGTTGTTTGCTCACTTTGCTCATCTCTTCACCTTTTATCATGCTTTATGAGTGACACTTTATGCACCAAATGACTTACAATTGAAATGATCATCATTTTGCCTTTATTTTGAATATTTAATTCACTTGGGTTAAGCTCCTGCTTTAGGTAGAAAAATAGTTACGAAACTGCTCCTACAAAGTTTGACTGTTATATAACCACCCCTTGAGGGAATTAGTAGTTGTGCATCTACGCATGCATATAATGTTGGTTTTCCACCATATAAGAAATGCCCAACTTGAGCCCCATTTGTTGATTGATCCCAGGTGTACTTAGGATGGATGTTGAAGATGTTTGATTTTCTTGATCCCTATGGGAGGTTTTTGTCTGCTTAAAAGGTTAGGGGATATGGAGATGTGGGAAGAACTTTCCCACTTTCTCCTCGAGGTACCATATTACTTTGTCTTGATGTCTTCCTCTTGACAGCCACTCTAAGAATTGAAAGCACCACCATGTTTCTTACCCCAATGAAAACTCTTACAATTTGTTGCAATGGGATGTAGAGGCGTTGGAATGATGGGGAGAGCAGTTGTAAACTCTTTATGCACTGTATTACTCCAATAAAATCCCTGATCTCTGTGGCACTCATATGGTCTAAGTAGTGATACCTTGGATCCACTCTTAGTTTGTCTCCAATCATATGCCCTGAGTAGACTAGTGATTGTTTTGCGCACTTACATTTCTTTACATTGCATAAAATTTGTTTTCATTTCAACATTTTCAAGACATGCTTCAAATGATTTAGATGTGCTTTCCATGTAGCATTGAAAACTAAAATATCATCTTATCTAGAAGCTTTGAAGCAGCCCTAAAGGCACATTAAAACAGATATTGTAGAAGAAATATGCAAAGCTTCCTAGCAGTGGCAGTAGTATTAAGGTTTGTGAAAATGGAATATCTCCATGATATGCATTATTCTGGCAGTGCACTCTACAATCTCGGCTCCAATCAACAATTATGCCACTATTGGGATCTTAGTATGGCATAGGCAGCTATGAGCTACACAATATACTCATTTTTCTAGAAACTAAAAAGATCCTTTATGTTACAATTTGCAGCACATAAAAGAAGCCCTTCAAAAAAATACATTGAACAACGGGGGCAACCAAGAGGACCTTGGAAAAATGTACAGGTAACAACCATATGAATTCTTCCTTAGTCATGGATCAAAGCTAATAGAAATAAAGCTAGATAAAATTAGCTTGAAACTACAGTATAATCGTCCATTGTAAAAAACAAGTTTCTCTGAACCTGGTAAAAGAATACTTTTATTGTCTGATTGGACGTACATAATGGAAGGGTATAAATATTGCCTATTGCCCTCAGAGTTTCTCAAAGAGACCATTTACAAGTAACAAGGATGTAGCATACAAAACGGGGGCAACCAAGAGGACCTTGGAAAAATGTACAGGTAACAACCATATGAATTCTTCCTTAGTCATGGATCAAAGCTAATAGAAATAAAGCTAGATAAAATTAGCTTGAAACTACAGTATAATCGCCTTTGTAAAAACAAGTTTCTCTGAACCTGGTAAAAGAATACTTTTTATTGTCTGATTGGACGTACATAATGGAAGGGTATAAATATTGCCTATTGCCCTCAGAGTTTCTCAAAGAGACCATTTACAAGTAACAAGGATGTAGCATACAAAATGGCCAACCAGGTATTTTCAGAGTTGACCTTCACATTCAATTCATTTCTAGGAGAAAAAATGGGGTTTTACCAAAAAAAACGAGCCAGGGTTTTGCAAAAAATGGTATTTTAATGGCTACGATTTTGCTAAAAAATGGGTATGATTTTGCTAACATACACGACCTTGTCGTTCTTTGGGATTTGTCTTTGGTGGGATCAACTTTGGTGTGGTGGGCTCTGGTCGGTCACACAAACTTCACGTGAAGGAGGCGGGGTGGAGGAAAATGATTTCCTCCACAGCGCCTCCACTATATAAACAAGGTGGTTTGCATGAACACCCTTCGTGTGAACCCGATGAATTGTGACACACGGCAAATAACGACTTGCATGTCTCTTCATGCGAAACGGGTTCGTGCGAAAGGGGTGTTCACGCAAACCCTCCTTGGATAACGCGCATTCACCATTTTTGCTCACATTTTTGGGACAACAAGTGGGACACAACACCATGCATTGACCCTAATAGTCTTTGTGAGTGTAATTATTATTATTCTAATAAATTATAAATAGAACAAATTCTAATTTTTTCTCATAATTACTATTTATTATGTCAAAAATTTAAAATTAAGCATTTGACACCAAGAATTTACGCTTAGCTTTTATGAGTTGGAAATTAAATACAATGTTTTAAGATTGATATGCCTCACGGCTTATATATAAATCGATGTCATCATTTTCATGGCTGTCATGATTTTCATCAACACCACCACCAGTACCACTCTCATCATCATTGTCACTGTCATCATCATCATCATCGTCAATATTAATCTTATTACTAATATTAATATTAACATTATAATTTATCAAAAATAAAATTTATTATTATTATTGTTATTATTATATAAAAATATTATTAATATTAATATTATTATTAGAATTATATTAAAATATACATTGAAAAAAATGGAGTTGAGTAGAGAGCTCACATGGTGAATAATTGCGAAAGTGTTAAAGATGGCGGGAGGATGGTATGTGAGAAGACTAAAGTCGGGGATGATTGCTTTGGGTTTGAATGTCCCAAGGATGACTCTAGGGATGGGAGCGGGGCTCATGATGGGAGTCTCTATGGTTGGTCAAGCGAAGGAATATATGGGAATGGAGAGGGTCTTAATTTTAGGGAATTCAAGGATTTGTATGGAGAGTGGAAAGTCGTTTATGCGGGTGTGAACGTGATTCCACCGGGGTAGTTGGAGGGAGAGGTGGAACTCAAAGTGGGAAGGGAAATCTCGGGATTCTCATGAGATGGTCAATAATAACACCCCGAAGTCTAGTCTTTGTTTTTTTAAAGGCGGTGTTGGAGGAGGCTCCAAACCCAAAATATCATGGCTTCGGTGTCCACTGGGAGAAGTGGAGCTCAAGGTGCATAAAGTAGTTAAAATGGTCAAGGTTGGATCTTCGAATTTAGAGGAAATTTGGGATAGGATGGGAAATAGGGCTATCATCTACAAAATTATTGGAATTTTTCCTTTGAAGGATGAGCTTTGGAATTGGATTGATAAGAATTGGGTTTGCTGAGCACTTCATTATGAGATTCTGAAAAAGGCTTCTTCGGGTTTGTTTTGGAAATTTTGAGGATAGAGATAAATATTTTTTTGAAGGACCATGGTTCTTTAAGAATTCTGGTCTATCCACGAGAATTTTGTGGTCTCCCCTTTTTAATCCGAGAGGAGGTAATAGTATGGAAGGTCCCTTTGTGAGTTATAATATACAAACATCCCTGGATTTATGGGGTCAAGAGACATTGAGGTTGATAGCGAGATGCCCTAGGTGATTTAATCGACTTGGGTAAGGAAAAAAATCTGCAATCTTCTCTTATTTATGTAAGGATATGTATCAAGATTGATATAAGTAAGCCTTTAATTTAGGCTATAAGAATCAATACACATATGGGGATTTGGTTTCAGCCAATTCAATATGAATGTCTTCCATTTAGATGTTTTAAATGTACGGAAGTGGGACATAAATTGAATAAATACCCCTTAATCGCAAGAAGGATGGAGAAAAAAAAATTAGAGAGGAGGCTCCCAAATAAAATTGGAAATTTAGGGAGGTTGGAGATCTTATATCTAAAATCTGGTTATAAATTGTAAGAAGGATGTCCCAAAGGATGGGGAGGGTTCAAAAATGTAGGGGTGATCCATGAGAATTAAGATGTGGTGAAAGTATCAAACAGAGTGGAAGCATGATAATTTTATTAATGTTCGGGAAAATTAATTACAAAGGTGCAAAATGCAATAGTTGTAGATATTGGACAATGTCGGTTTACAAACAAAAGAGAAGTTACAGGTGTAACCAAAAACCACGTGTGAAATAATATAGACATAATATTGTTATAACTATACAACAAAAATAAATTCATATGAGAATAATATGAAAAATATGGTTTATAAAACCATATAACAATAATCAACTAATTACCAAAGGTAATAATACAATGCATAAATTACTACAGTAAAATAAGTTTACCCTAACATTCCCCCCCTTAATTTTGAATTTTTCAAGAGATGAGGAGAGGAACTATATGAACAACTCAAACTTGTTACTTGTAAGTGACTTTGTGAAGATATCTTCTCATTGTTCATTTATTGGGAAAAACTAAAGTTGTATATTGTGTTTCATGTCATGCTCGCGTATGAAATGTACCTATACCTCAATGTGCTTTGTTCTTTCATGAAAAATTGGATTGTGAATAAGTTTTAGAACACCTTCATTGTTAACATACAAGGTGGTTGGTTTTTCCTGTGGTATTTCAAGTTCTTCAAGTATGCGACGTAGCCATATTGCTTCTCAGAAAACTTCACCTGCAGTACCATACTTGACTTCTGTAGAAGAGTAAGAAATAAAGTGTTGTTTCTTGCTTCCCCATGATATCAGTCCAGATCCCAAAAACAACACAAATCCTGAAGTGGATGTTTTTTCATCAATATTTCCTATATGATATGGATCTGAAATATCTTGTTAAGAAGTTTTCGGTCTTCTTGTATTCTAGACCAAGACCCACTTATTCCCTTGAGATATCTCACTATTCGCCTTGCTCCCTTCCAATGAAAAACTATGGGTTCATGCATGATCCTGGATAGATAGCTCACTGCAAAGTTGATATCTGGTCTAGTATATGTGAGGTAAATGAGATTCCCAATCAACTTCCGATAGAGAGTTACATTTACCACAAGAGATGGATATGAATGAGATAACTACAATCTATTCTCCATAGGTATAGAAATAGGTGTGAAATCCATCATCCTGAATTTCTTGAGTGTTGTCTTGGTATACTTCAAATGAGAAAAAAATATGTGATTCTCCTTTTCCATACTTTGAATCCAAGACAATAGTGCATCAGCCTAGAGATCTGTCATGTTGAATGATCGGTTAAGATATTTCTTTGTTGCATCGATATTCTTGGTGATCTTCCATTGATGACTAGATCGCCGACATAGACAACAACAATCACAATCTCGCCCTTTATTTTTGAGGTAGAGATTGGGATCATATGGATTTCTAAAAATCCATGATGTATGAGATGCTCATCAATTTTGATGCACCAAGCATGGGGTGCATGTTTAAGAGGCATACATAGATTTACTGAGTTTACATACCTTTGTTTCTTGACTAGGTATGCCATATCCCTTAGGTTGAGTCATGTAGACTTATTCTTGTAGATCTCCATTTAGAAAGGAACTTTTTACGTCCATCTGATGGACTTTCTAACCAAATTATACTGACTAGAGTAAATATCATCCTAATAGTTTTGATCTTAGCTATGGGAACAAATGTCTCCTCATAGTATATGCCTTATTTTTGTGTATACCCCTTTCTTTACAGTATTTCTTTATAATTGTCTATTGTCCCATATTTTTGTATTTTGTTTTGAATATCCATTTACAACCAATGGGTTTCTTCCACAGTGGAAGATTGACAAGTTCTTAAGTATTGTTTTTCATCAACGACTAATATTTATCATCCATGGCATCTTTCCGATATTTTGGTGTAGGGCTTCTTGGACTATAGACGACTCATCAGATTCAATAACTCTACTCATCAAAGAAAATTTTACTTCTTCTCGTGCATTACTGTAAGTCCATGGTCCAGTGGTGGATGTATCTAGTGGAGCATCCAATTTTGCATCTCATATCATGTTCATATACCACTTGGGAATATGCTGAACTGATCCCACGGGTCATGGTTCTATCTAGTCTTCACCATCATCTCCATCATCACTATCATCTGTGGGAACATTAGCTTATGTTTTACAACAGGTGAAAAATATACATTAGGTGAGTCCAAAGAAGGATTATCGGCTTCCTTCTTCTAAAAAAACTCAACATCTCTACTGGTGTAGACTTTCTTGGTCTTTAGATCCATCTATCTGTACCCAAGAGTCTCTTCATTGTAGCTAATGGAGATGACTTTTTTTGATTTCATATCCAAATTATTTCTATTCTACTTGGGTATGTGTATGCTTTCTTTACACCTGAATACTCTGAGGTGTGCAACAAATGATTTCCGCTTTGAGCATGCTTCGTATGGTGTTACTCCATCAAGAGAAACTATGGGCGATCTATTTAGTAAATACACTACTATCTTTGCTTCTTCTTCCCAAAATTTCCTCGTTAGTCTAGAATCATCAATCATACAATACACCATTTGCATGATAGTGTAGTTTCTTCTCTCAACAACACCATTCTCATTACTATGTGTGTGGAGGAGGTATTTGTCGATGAATCCTGTGAGCTTGTAGGTATGCATTGAATTCGTTATAGGTGAATTCCCCCATTGATCACGAGTGGAGAGTTCTAATGTGATGACATGTTTTATTCTCAACAACCACTTTGAACTTCTTGAAAGTCTCAAAACCTTGAGTTTTCTTCTAAAGACAATATATCCACATTTTTCTTGAATAGTCATCAACACAAAGCATGAAGTACTAAAATCCAAAATGATTCGGTTGCATCAAACCACAAAGATCATTATGAACCATATCAACCCTACCATGAGCTCAATAAGTGCTCTTCTAGAATGAAGCTCTATGTTGTTTTCCTGCTAGGTAGTGAGAAAACTTATATGTATCCTTCTAGAGAGATGGAAATATTTTACCATATTATATCGACAAAGTGTTTAGAGATACTTGAAACTAATGTGACCAAGTCTATGATGCCACAATTGTGTAGAGGTAGAGTTCTTAGCCAAAAGTTTGTGATCATCTCCGTGGAAAAAATCAAGATGGAACATGCATCCCACATTGGAGGCTTTTGCAACTATTTTCGAGCCTCGTGATTTGTCTCGAATTAAACACATTTTCTTGCTGAAATGACTATCAAAGTCAATTTTCAAATTGTGATGTATGAGTTGGTAGTGATAGTAAATTCTTTGTGAACCTAGAGACATGTAATACATATTATAATCTACAATTGCTTGAACTAAGAGGAAGATAAATGTTCCCAATCCAGTGTACAGTGTATGAAGAATCATCACCTAACAAAACATGATTTTTTGAAGGTCGTCCCTCATTAAAGTAAACCATTCTTTGCAGCTTGTCATGTGTCAAGTGGCTCCCGAACCAACATATAAGACATCACTAGATGATGTGGAAGGCTCACTTGAATGAGAAGTGTACAAGAATTCTTCATTATCTGAAATTTCTTCTTACTCAACTATATTTCCTTGTTTATGGGGTTTTCTTCGCTAGCTCCCCTTCTTATGCCCTTGATTGTAGTTATAATGTTCCTTATAAGATTGTTTATTTTGAGGTCTAGAGTTACTTTATGAACCTCTCTTATAGGTATTGAACCAACAATCTTGTAACTCATGTCCTCTTTTACATATAGGTAATTTCTTCTTTTGTTGGTTGTCCCCTTTGTGATGATGATTTTGGGACTTTTGAGAGGAATTAGGTTTTCCTTTTCCTTTCCATTTCTGATGATAAGAAAGTTCCTGCTCCTCTTCATCAGATTTATTGTACATTGCTTCCTCTTGTTACAGTAGATTCACTAACTTGTCGAAACTTATTGTCTGATTTGAGAAGTTTAGTGTCATCACAAAAATTTGGTATGAAGGAGGGAGTGCTCTCATAAAAATGGGAATGAGAGTTGTATTAGTAACCTCCTCTCTTAGGGATAGAAGTGAAGCCCTTAATTCTACAAATATTCACAAGAAAGCTTCTATTTTCTCATTTTGTTTGAATTTCGGTGTGTGGCCCTGAATCGCAAATTGATATGAAATTCTTGTTCTTGTCATCGTACATTGTGCTCAACTTATCCCATGCTTATTTGGCTGATTTTGCATCTCAAATGTGGGGTTGCACATCATCAGACATTCCAAATAAGATTATTAGCTTGACCTTCTGATTGGATCTATCAAACTATCTTTGTTGTGTTGTATTAGTTGTTGATCTAGTTACTCAACCATCAACAACATTCCAAATATCTTTAAACTCAAGTTGTGTTTTGATTTTTGTCTTCCATTCTACATAGTTATTTCCTCCTAGAAGTTATGAATCTTGAAGAAAGAACTTAGGGGCACTAGTTCCCATTTTGCAGAATTAACCGAAAAAGGGTAAGGCTCCTATCACTCTAGGTATATGGTCTTCTAATCTATATATTTTCAGTCCAATATACCAAATATTTCTATAAACGCGCCCTTCTGATATACCCATCGGTACATGGAAGAAGCTTTCCCTTTATTTATACTTGGTAGTACATGAAAGAGGTGTTAACATATGTGAAAGAATCTAATACATGGTACCAAGATAGTATTGAAAGGGGTATGTGTAATTATCGACACTAACTCAAATAAATATCCTCATACACACATGTCACTTCTCTATATACTCAGATAATTTCTCAGTCCGGATTTAAGTCGAGAAATCATTCACAGATGGATGGGAGGGATCAAAGCGTGTGCACTATGTCCTTATTACTCCTTTTCAATTTAAAGGGTCGATGCTCCAGATGATATTGTTGCAACTATATTAGGCATTAAGTGTAGTAGTAGTCGTGACAATTTTACGATAAGACCTTCTAGAGGCATTGTTTATGAACAACTGCGATAGAGATCGAAGATCTCGTGAGTGATTTGTATCCAAATTTTTATTATTTTTAATTACAAAAATTTGTTAGTTTTAAAGTAGTTACAATGGTTTGCGGTTTAATATGGAAACATGCAAATTAGTACAATACACTAAAATATACAATTACATCCAAAATTCTAAAAAAATTGAATGACATGCAATCATTTTTTTGTTTTGCGGGGTCCTAGTGGCCTCCGGAGATCAATACCACTCTTTGAGGAAAAAAAAAAGGTAAAAATGCAGTTTGGGATCACCACTCCTTTGGAAAAAAGTGCTCAGAATCAAAAAATAACTAAAATGGGAGAAATTGTTTTTAACCCAAAAATAGGTTTTTCTTCTCTAAATGTGGCAGGGTGTTTGGAGACAGATAGGTGGATTTAGAAGTGGTTTTAGGCCTCTATATTTGGTGGTTCTTCCAAAAAATTGCCAATATCAATATGGTTAAAAAAATTATCTCATGTGGGGGTTGAACCATGGACCACTCCCCCCTAAGGATTTCATCCCTTTCCAAGTTGGCACCTTGTGTGCTTGGAATATCAAATGAATCAAATAATATTTGAAGAATTTTAAAACAAGATTAACATTTGTTAACCAAAAACATGGTAGTGGAGAGGATCCACATGGCAACACTAATAATTTAGGGTTCTCTGCCCAAATCTGGAAAAGCTGGATCTCCTCCCTTTAGCTTTGGATTTATATCTTTGATTTCTGAATTTCTTTATTGTTTTGGCCATCGTGTAAGCTGAGGTCTGCATTTTTGATTGATCCATTGTTTGTGTGATTTCGTCCCTAATTTTTATTGGTTGATTGTGCTTTTGATTTGTTTTGCGGGAAGTTTGATATACTTTGCAATGTTATGGCTATTTGTTTGTCGTTTATTTTTTTACCTCCACCATTTGTAATTTTTGTTTTGTGCGGGATCATTCTTTGGTGAAGGTTAAAGCTTAGAGTGGGTGAGAGGAGGCTCTGTTTCTTAGAAGAGAGCTCATCGATACAAATTCAACGCTTTGATTTTTATTTAATTTTAATACAAAACTTAGTCGATTTGGAGAGGGCTTGACCCATAAAAACATAGCTCACCCAATGATGATCAAGAGATGGAGTTTACATCAAAAATAATTTTATTGATATGCTGAAAAATAAAATAAAAAAGAACTCAACCGGTAGGGCTCTAGCTCAAAGACACATTGAGGCAAGTAGGTGACTCACCGATGGATCGGGGAGTACTTTAACCAACTCGAATCCTTGTAGCTCGGTTTCCTCCAAGCGTAAATTGACCTCCAAAGTTGTCTCTGAGACCTCCAAATACAACAAACTACTAATAATAGCAAAGGATAGTACTACTCTAATTTTAGAGGTAAAACACCTAATGGGGAAAAATGATATATATATTTTTAATTTTCGATTTGATTTTGAATCGAGAATGGCTCTGCGATAAATGTTTTCTAGTGGAGGGCACTAGTGCAAAAAAAAATTGAGTTCCGATCATCCGGAATGGAACAGGGGGTTGTGGGGATGCAGGGATGTCTCGGAAGTTCTTTGGAAGTAACACAAGCTCTCCAAAATGTAGATTTCTTCTCCAGGACACTTCTACCACTACTGACCTCTCTCGACCCTAGCTAGGAGCTTTAACTGATCATGGTACCAAATGAAAGTATCGAACAAGGGTGGAATCACGATACTTTTATTAATGTTCGAGAAAGTCAATTACAAAAAGAAAGTTACAATACTTAAAGATATTGGATAACCGGTTTACAAATAAAAGAGAAGTTGCACATGTGCAACCAAAAATCACATATGAAATAATATAGATAAAATATTGTTATAACTATACAACAACAATAAATTCATATGAGAATAATATGAAAAATATGGTTTATAAAATGATATAACTATAATCAACTAATTACCAAAGGTAATAATATAGTGCATAAATTACTACAATAAAATAAGTTTACCCAAACATGTGAAAATTCCTCTGGGAGGCTCGGAGGCGAGAATATTCTCTTATGATAACCCTTGGAAAGGATGATGATGAATAAATTTTCTTCCAAGGTAAATATGTTCCCCTAGATGGCCCTTTAGAGAAGGAGGATTTGGAAATCTTAATGGAATCATTTAATTGGTCTAGTGGTCATGGTGGGAAGTCTCCATTGAAATGTAGTTAGGAAAGCCTATATGGAGAGATGAAGCTTTGGATTCTAATAAGGAGAACATGACCTCTCCGGCCAAGGATAAATATGTTTTAGGGGAGGCCTTGATGGAGGTTAATATGAATAAGAAGTGTGCTGCTCATTTGGTTATAAAATTAGAAAGAATGGCCTCCTTCCAGTCAAGTATGACTTGACAAGTTGTTAGTTCCAAAACCATTGGGAGGTGCTCGATGCTCTCAAAACTCGAGTTAGAGGCTAATTTCAATGTTGATATTAGAAACAAAAGTAACTTAGATGATTTTTGTATGGTGGAAGGGACTCCCCTTCCACACGAGGACCATGAATCTTCTTAGATAAAATGTCGAGAGGCTTAAATTCCTTTGACAAAGGATGTTTGGTTAAATGACTTGGAGAATTAGAATCACCATACATATTTATGATTTAGGAAACCAAGATATCTAAAGATGATTTTGAAGGAGTTAGGAAATTTTTTGAGTACAATTATAGGGAAATTATAGTAGAGGTTGAGGGGAATGCAGGGGACTTTCCATTGCTTGGAATCCCAACATGATTCAAGGATTTCCAATAGCAAAATGTAAGTGGTTCATTATCTTAGATTATCTTGATTTGCAGACCAATGTGTACTTTGTGCTGGTTAATGTTTATGGGCCTATATTGGTTGAAGAGAAAAATGATCGTTATTTTTCATTAAATGGTGTTTTGAAAGAAGATTTTGGGAAAAAAATTCTTGGGGGAGATTTTAATGTGATCCTTACTTTGAAGAAAATAAATGAGGGAAGAAATTCGGCCTTTAAGCTCTTATGATTTAATAAATTTGTGCGGTGATTGATGTTGAACCTAAATATGGCGGCTTCACATGGACTAATAGAAGAACATGGTCTAAGGTGATTTTGGAAAGGTTTGATAGGTTCTCTACCGAGCTCGGAATTGGGAGTGCTGGAGAATTTATTTTTCTCTAAACAATTTTAAAGATGGATGGATATGATCATGCTCCAATAAGGTTATTATTAAATGTGGATGTGCATCTTGTCGGTATACCCTTTAAGATGGAACTCATGTGGTTCCTAGATCTCTCTTTTGAAGATAATCTTAAGTCACGATGGGATATAAAATTAGATGGTAGCAAGAGCTATTTCTTGATGCGAGAAGATGAAGCATGTAAAGGAAGAATAAACGAAGTGGAATAAAGCCTCATTTGGTAATTTATTCCAAAAGAAAATGAATTTTCCTCTTATTTGGAGTTCATGTAGGAGGAGCTAATGAGAGAAGGATATTTGGACTCTTTACTTGCCCAAGAAAAGGAAGGGTTGGCCCAATTTGGATCACATCCTTCGAATAGAAAAAGTTTATTGGAAGCAAAATTCTAGGGTGAAATGGTTGAAGGAAGGAGACAAGAACATGAAATTGTTTCGCCTCTCCATAATGATTAGAAGAAATGCAAACAAAATTTTGTAGGTGACTCTTCCTTCTAGGGAAGAAGTTTGAACATAGAAAGAATAAAAGAGGTTGTTACGAGAAAGATGTTTTACTTTCTATATCCACAATGTTACGGATGATGATGAGGCAAAAATATTAATGTGCCCTATTTATTAGGATGAGGATCATGCAACAACCTTTAGCCTTGAGTACAGAAAAGAGCACTATTTCTAGATGGTTTCCAAATTGGTTTCTTTCAAAATTTACGGAATATTTTGGGATCGATGTATGGGCTATGGTGGATGAGCGTAGAAGAAAGAGATTGGTCTTGAAAGAATGGAACTTGAGTTTTTGGCCTTGATTCCAAAGAAATAAGATGCTAAGTATTTCGATGCTTTTCGTCACGATAGCCATATACAATAGGATTTACATGATTATGTCAAGGTGATAAATATTAGGATGAATTCATTTTTATGCTCAATTATCTCGGATGATCGAGAATGGTGTCGTGGAAGGTAAGAAAATTCTTGATGGTATTGTGGTGGCTCATGAATATATTCATTATCTTTCCCATAAGAAGAACCCGGGATGATTATAAAGCTGGATATGATCATGATTTATGACAAGGTGAATTGGAGGTTTTGAAAGATGTTATCTCAAAGTTTGGATTCCCTCGACATTTGGATTCATTTCATCAATAATAGATTTTCAACTCCTAAATTTTTAGTGTTGATTAATAGTGTACCAACTGGGCACTTTTACGCCTCCAGATGTTTGAGGCAAGGGGACCCAATCTCTCCCTTCCTATTTATCATAATGGTTTAAATCCTTTCTAGATCCATTCATAATGTTGTTGAGAAGAAAGAGTTAAAATCTCTAAATATCTCCTCAAAGTTGGACCCGATCTCAAATTATCAATTAATGGATGATACAACACTTTTTTTTTGAACCTTTTGTGGCTAAGGAAAATAAATTCTAGGAGATTCTTGATCGTTATGAGAAGGCTGCGGGCTAGAAGGCGAGTGTCTAGAAATTTGTAATTTTTTTGTGAATGTTGATCTTAAACTGCAAAAAGGATTGCTATTATTTTTGGTTTCTCTATTAGCTCTTTGCCTAGTTCATATATGGGTTTTCCTTAATTGGTGGGGCGATAGGGAAGGATTTGTGGAATTATGTGGTGGATAAGATTCAGTTAAAACTAGCCTTGTAAAAGGTAAATGGTTACCTTTTTCTAGTAGGGCGGAGTTAATCAGACCGTATCTCCAAGCTATACCCTCTTATTTTATGTCTCTTTTTAAAATGCCTAAAAAAGTGGCTATGTGTATTTTGGGCATACAAAGGAAATTTTGCACGGAGTGGATCTGAAGACAAAAGAAACTTTAGTCTAGTGGCATGGGATGATGTTCATCATCCCAAGAAGGATGGGGGCCTAGGTTTTAGAAATTGTTTGATGATGAATAAAGATCTGGGGAAAAGTAGAGATTTTCTGAAGATTGAGACAACCGATCGAGTAGGATCATTGTTGCAAATTATCTGGAGACATAGGATCTGGAGGAAAAAAATACAATAGGAAATTCCATCTGGTTCGGGCATCTATAACTTTACTAAAAGTTGTCACTCTTTTGTAATCCTAGATCTAAAAAGGGAGATTCACATTGACAGAAGGGTAGATATTTGGGAAGATAATTGGCACCCTTTGTGTCCCTTTGCAAGGTTTGAGTCAATAAGTATGTTTAAAGAAGAAGCAATTGTTTCTTGGGGGCTAAAATATGCGAGCTATTCAGACATCTCTAATGGCCTTAGAAGTTGGATATCCCCTAATTTAGATGGATTTGAAAACAGGGAAGGTGTGAATTGTTTATTTAGGATTTTATGCTCCACTCCTTTTCTTGATGAAGTCTCTAAGGATTTCTTGATTTGGTCTAGTTTGAGCTTTGGGTCAGTGCTTGCTAAAAAAATTTATGGTAAGATTAATATAAGAATGAGGATCAAGGAAGTCTCGAAGTCGTTCCCTTTTTCTACTATTTAGACCAAAGAAGGTTTGCCAAACGATAATTATTTTCTTTGGCTTGCTACGCTAGGAAAATGCTTGACTTATGATAATTTAATGAAAAGAGGCTTTCACGGTCCAACTTTTTGCTTTCTTACTGAAGTAGGGGAAGAGTCTGGGAGTCATCTCTTCATTCATTTTTCCTTTTCCAGCTAGTTATGGTCTTCCATGTGGAGCCAATGGAATATTTCTTGGGTTTTACCTCTCTTAGTTTCAAATATCATGTCTCAATGGTAGAGGAAAGTAATGCACAAAGGTTTGCATCTTGTTTATAATCTTACTCCAGCAATAGTCATTTGGAGTTTGTGGATGGAAAGGAATAGGAGAATTTTTCAAGGTATTAAGCTCTCAATGTGTCGGGTTGTGAATAGGATAGAGGGTCTTCTATCTAAATTTGTTGGCTCAGTGCAAGGATTTAGACTCCGGGAATAAAGAAGATAGTATCCTTTGTGGTAAATGGACTTCAATCCCATGGAAATATGTTGTAGTTACTCGATAAGGGGAACAAGGAAATAATTTGGCTGCATGGATTCCCTTAGATGAGCAGTGGAATAAGTTAAATTTTGATGGCGCTTCTAGAGGCAACACGGGTAATGTAGATTGTGAATGAATTTTTAGGGATTCCTTTATTTAACCTATTTTTTTATGGGTGTTAATTGTGGTCTTTCTAAAAATAATGTTCTTTGAAGGGATGACCCTTCTCTTTGGCTTATTGGAAGCTAATAAGATAAATTGGGGATGCCTTTGGATTGAGGGTGATTCAAAGACTATCATCGGTTTGATGAAAGGGAAAGCCCATAAGGCTTGGTCTTTGAAACCAGTTTGAAAGAAAATCAAAGAAATTATTTCTTCCTTTTCGAGGTCAAATTATTGCACTTAAAAATGGAAGGAAATTAATTGTGAGGTAGAATTTCCAATCAATGATCTAAATTATGGGGCAATCATTACACAACATACAAAAATTGGGAGACATTCTTTCCGGATGATATTATGATGCTTGTGGCAAGGGACGCATGGATGGTGTCGAAGGAGGGTGAAATGATTGAATAGGTTATTTATGATTTATTTCATTTCTTGTGTTTTGATGATGTTTACTATGGTGGATTTGGATGGATATTTCAAATCTTGGCGTGTGTGGAAGTATTTGAGATTTGGGTGAATGAGAGTATATTTATGGTAGGTTTGGGATGGTTTCATTTATATCTCCTATCTTTCCTTCCTCTCTCCTTGTGGTTTTGGTTCTCTGTTGGTTTAACCCTGGTGTCTTGCCTAGTTTTCATGGGGAATGTAGAAGATTTGAGTGTAGGTCCTACAACAGAAAGTGATGTCGAGATCTAATAGGGGTGGATTTTGGGAATCCTTTGAGACTAGATGGAAGGGAAGATAAAAATGCTTCGATGAGGAGTTGGTTGCACAGTGCAGTTAGTAGTAGATAGTATCGAGGAGATGGAGGATTCAAGTATCTACGAAAAAAGTGAAAACTATTGTTGGATCCTAATCAATCTATTGGCCGTAAGAATGTCTTTGAGGTTGCTCAGGGTTTGAGCACTACTAATATACTCTCAAATTCTTCGGGCCAGTTCATCCTCCAGAAAGAGCATGAAGGCTTGGAAGATAGGTTGGTGAGCATGCAGTACCACATTCATGCATTGGCGGGGGTGTTCATGATATTTCCGGGGTTTGGAAACTATAACGGAAAATCGAGTGTACGGTTCCTAAAAATTTCAAGGTGAAGATGCCAGGATCTTTGCGTGGATAGTTATCATTCTTCCTCATTGTGCAGGAGTGAATATGACGTGGAAATTTTAGCTAAAATTCCTTCTAGTGAGAAGATAAAATAGTGGGTTTGGTCTTCTCATTCCTAGGTCACTCTTTTGATGTGGTCGTGGTAGGATATGGTTATATGGCAAGGCATATGTGCTTGGTTTTTGATAAATGGACATTTTTAGGGGTAGTTTCTATAAGGCCCATGTAGTAGTTTCTCTATCTTATGTATTGATGTTTTGTACGGTGTATGATAATGTGCAAAAATGTATTATGGGAGTCCATTGATGATTGTGCATAACATGGTGGTACAAAAATGTATTTTTATAGGCTAGGGCCTTCTCCTTAGGGATCAATAGAATAAAATATTATTATTAGAATTTTATTAACATTAATAGTAATATAATCATCATCAAACTCATCCTTATATAATGGTTATTGCCATCTCAATCATTGCCATTTTCCTCATCATCATCGTCTCATCATCATCATCATCATCATCATCATCATCATCATCATCATCACCATCACCATCACCATCACCATCACCATCACCGTCACCATCACCATCACCGTCACCATCAAAGCATCGGCGTCATCGTCACCGTCACCGTCACCATCACCATCACCATCACCATCACCATCACCACCATCACCATCACCATCACCATCACCATCACCATCACCATCATCATCATTGTCATCGTCATTATCACCACCACCACCATCATCATCATCAACGTCGTTATAATTGTCATTATCATTGTTGTCGATCATCGTCGTCGTCACCATAACCACCACTATTATAATCATATTTATAATTATACTATCATCTTATGTACAATTTATAATAAAATCATATATTTAAAATATAACTTTTCACCTTATAATTTATAGAATTTATAAAGAAACCTAAAATATGATTTATAATAAGCGTATAAATTTAAATGTTCAAATCTGAAATTTAATCATCATAAAACTGAAGTTTATTTTCATTTTAAAATTAATAATCAAATATTATAACTATTATTATTATTATTGATATCAATAATATTAATATTACTATTACTACTATTATTAATATTGTTAATGCTAATATTAATATTAATGATATCAGTAATATTATTAATATTATTATATAATTAAAATTTATAATAATAATAATAATTATTATTTTTATTATTATCATTCATCGTCATCATTATTATTATCAATGTTAGTATTAATACTAATATTAATATAAATATTCTAATTAGAATTTTGTTAATACTAATAATAATATAATCATCTTCATGGTCGTGGTCACTTTGTCATCATCATTTACATTTTCAACGACATTTTCATTATTGTTTTCATACATTTAGGGTTTAAGGTTTACAAATATAGATTTTGTACAATTTTTTTGTATTCTTTGAGCATGAATGCTACTATTGAGGATCTCATGTCAATTTGTTAGGGGTCTAATGTGTTTTTAACATTATCATTTAGTATTTATAGTCCATGACTTTATGTTCTACATTCAATGTTTATGGTGAATATATTGTATGATTTCTTCGATCTAGTCATCAAGTTATTTAGCTTTGAATGATTGTGTGAACCATTTAGTGTCGAGGGTCTATGTTTAGTGTATACGGTATTATGATATTGTGTTTGATTATGCTAAAATGTAATATCCTAGCCTAATCTAATGTGAGTTTACGAGAAAACAAATAAGAAATGAAATAATTTAAATACACCAAAACAAACAAAGAAAGAAAAAATGAAACCACGATGTGCAAAGAGGGTTGGAAGATCCTTAGCTGATTCAAAGACACTACAAGATTGTGTCATAGTGAATAACAAATGAACAAGGATGAGATATTGTTGCACAAGAGCTTGAGAAAATGTGTATCCAAGTGATTTGGTGGACTAGGGCACTGGAAAGAGATAGAGGCGCTTAAAGCACCCTGGTCTATGTGAGAAGTCCGGAGGCCAATTTTACAGAGTTTCTAGATGATGTGAATCCTTCACTACTTATCATGTTTATGTCACACTTAGCTCATTGATGTCACTTTGTAAACATGCAATAAAGGAATCATCTGCAAAACCCAGAAAAAGCATCAAAACCCTAAAAAAATAAAGATGCATATGAAGGGGATGGACTATCCTCAGCTATAAAATTGATGGACTTATCATTGAGTGTTACACTACATCTCATACCCAATGTAGTTCTAGGTGTGATTGTGGAATAGTTCCCTAGGTTGCTCTTATGCTAGTCACACTTTGTGAGTAGCAAGAAAGTAAGTAGATGTAGAATGTAAACAATGTGTGCATAGAAATAATAGAATCCCCTCCTATGATGTGTGATTCAGATGAACCAACCTTATGTCCCTTGTGATGGATCTAGATAGATGCAAATGTAGTTATATATGCCTTAATGGATGTAACCTTAGGTGGTGATAGCTATTGTTTAGTGCTTGGTCCCTTATTATGGTCACATAACTTTATATTTATATGATTCCTTTGATTCAAATTTTCTAATTAACCCCAAAAAGGACAACTACCAAACTATAAAATGCTTGAATGGCTAGAAATAACCCAAAAGGTGAGAGTAAAGTATAAAGAGGACACGAGCTCCTAAAGAGTACGAGGGCACCTAGCGCTAACATCACGGCTAGGCGTTGGTGTCTGAGATAACAAATGATCAAGGGTAAAAACACAAACTGTGAAAGTAAGAGTGTAAGACTAAAAGTGTCAATAGAAAAGAAAGAAAGATGGCCAAAGACATGGGTTAATTAATACTTTTCTAACTTAGGAATCATATGAATAGTAGTATGCAACTAGGACTAGATAGTTACCCAAAGTGCGTGATTTTGTGTCTACATTTTCCCCTAGTTTATTTTGGTGATAAGAATGTTTGGTAACATAAAGACCATGTAGATTGATGTAAAAAATGTGTTGAGGGACTAGAAAAATCCTAGAGTGATAAAAAAACGTGTAGTGTGGATACTAAAGATGCAAAAGTGAAAAAAGTTGATGAGAATGAACCTAGGCTGAAAACACGTGCATATATGCTGATGTGTGTGATGTTAATGATGTTGACTTCCTACTTCCCATATGAACAGACCTACAAAAGAGAATAAGATCGAGTACTCAAATAAGTATGTATATGTATAAAAATCATGTAAGGAAGTATGTAAAAGAAATATTGAAAAATGTGAAAAAGGAACATGTGCACCTAATCCATGAAGAGGAAAGAGTGTAGAAAGGATCTTGTAGCTGATGTCTATGTGCACAAATTTTTGTGTGATCTCACGCCAATGAAATGGAAGAAGTGTAGGGATAAAATGTCTCGGGTGTCGACCTCCAACCTTTAAATGCTTCCCAAAAATATAGAGATATATGTACTATTTGGTTATTTAGGTGATCCAAAGCCACAAAAGAAGTAGTGTAGAGAGGAAGGTCTGGTGTTATCCTATAACCTTTAACTACTCCCTGAAATAAAACACCACTAGAGATGGTATGAACTAATGCATTTGCTAACGAAAATTTTCACTGTAAAATCCATTGTGTATGATTTATGTAAACTATGCTGAACCTAATTCGTGTAACTACCACCTGGTTATAGGTGCTCCATGAAAGGCATCACTTTACTAAGGACGAAGTCTAATTTTGAGCCCTAAATTGTGTGATACCGGTATTATCTTGTGTTTTGTTCTATGTGTAAGCTGTTGTATGGGGTGAATGATTCACCCAAACTATGCCCCCCTCTTTAGGGGTGCATACGACATTGTTGAAGGAGAATGCAGCCCAAAAGAGGACCAACCACCAAAGCTGTGTGCTCTATAGGGGGAAGGTGATGTGTTTGGTAGAAACAAAGGCACATGTGTAAATAAGTGGTTGGGAGACAAGTGTTAGTACAAGAAAATACATACATGCACGTATAAGACAAAATTAAAGCTAACCAAATTATGTGTAAGCTAGAACACACAAGAAGACAATGAAGACCACAAAAGTGGGTTGAAAACATGGGACATCACTCACCATGTCGTAAGACAATCAAGGCCGATGAAGCCAACAGCATACAAGTATGCACATAAGATAAAGGGTAAATCCTACAACAATGGGATATAATGACAAATAAGTACAAACAAGGTGTAGTCACAAAATCACGCACTTATTATTACATTTATACCACTAAGTATGTTATTTTATATATGGATCTCGCGTAAGAAAATTATTCACTAATGGCTCATCCCCTAGTTCTTTTCATCACTTAGTTAGTCGTCATTGTAATTTGTCTTGCATAATTATCAGTTGTCTACACAGTTATGGTCATCTTTCAACAAGTATTAGGTGTCGTAATTTGGTCATTTGTCATCTCTAGTCCCTGACTAGGGTGCCTAGGGTTATGTTGGGGCACCCATGGGTGCCCCGGTCCTTAATTTTAGGCACCCTAGTTTCCATAATACTTGCATCTAATTTATTTGTTCGAGGTTGGTCTTTATAGTTTTATGGTCTCATTCACCTATGTGCTAGTCGAGCATGTCGGGCCATTAGTGTCAAAATTTAAGCAAGAGATCCCTATATAAACATAGCATACTCACCTTATTATGGGTGAACTATCTACTATCAAGAGCTAGCTACTACTAAGGAAAAGGACTGTATTTGGGAATATTCTACATCTGCATCACACAAGCATAGGGGGAAAGGGTTGTATTCATTCTATTTCATCCACCATTTGCATTTTACATCTATTTATTGCCCCCTACTTCCATGTCATTGATGCTAGGGAACCCTAGGCACACAATTGCACATATAAGCACACAGAACTACATTGGGTCTGGAATGTAGTGCAACACTTAGTTGTAAGTCCACCATTGTGGAAGCTAAGGTTAGTTCAACCCCTTCATTTGCATATTTATTTTTAGGGATTTGATGCTTTGTATGGGGTTTTGCAGGTAACTCTTCGTCACACCAATATAATGACACAAGAATGGATCTGCAAAAACTAAGTGACAAAGAAGAAGAAAGCGGGAAGAACTTGTGATACTTTTGTAACCATATCCCGAGCTTTTCTATAGAACAGTGCCAGATCACTGATCGGGGCACTGCAGTTCCCAAGTACATTAGCGGGTGTTCCAGTACATACATATTTCGTGTGCTATAATTTTTTGGGTCACATCTTCATACTATGCCATATTTTCATGTCACTAATCACGGTCCAGCAACACATCGAGGTAAGTAGTTTTCGGAGTTAGTACCCTAATCGCTCCTATTTCATTTAATGCATTTCATTTAAACTTAGTTTACATTTCATATAAGTTATTCTCTCATTGTTACTAGTTAAATTAGCTTTAAAACACCCATTTTTAGTTAATCATTTTGGTGAACCCAAATTTTAGAATACCTTGCCCTAGTATCCACTACATGGCTAAGAATAGTTCATCTTCTTCACCCATCATGTCTCATGTTAGTGTCAACCCTATTTACGATAAGACTTCCATCACGAGCTCAAAACCATCTATAGTTCTCCGTTACTATACTAGACTATGTCAAACAAAAACTTCAATATGGCTTACAACATGTGCCTACTAGCTTTGAAGATTATCCTTTAGGCATTAGCATTTTTGATGATCCAATAGCCTTTACTTGTTGTACACCATGTTATATAGTTACTTGTGATCCACCTTCTGATCTTTCACATGAAACATTAGATGATTCTCTTATTGATTACTTGCTTGGTATTGACACTTGGTCACCTGTGCATACTGATTCTACCTCTACTTTGGCCATTGATCTAGTGCCTTCTCATGATACATCCTCTCATGATACATCCTCTCCTAGATTTTCTACTCATTCGTACTTATGTTGATGACCCTATTTATAGTGTGTAAGTGTTCTTAGTGACATTCTTATTTCTGAATCTTTATCAGATAATGGTGAGGCACTTGATAGTCATGACTCTCCTTCTTTCCATACAGCCGAGTGTGCCTCACCTCCTCCATTGTTATCTTCTCTAGAGATTACATCTAGCACTATGCATGAGTCACCATCATCTATCACTTCTTCCTCTCTTATTGTTTCATCTCTACTTGATACATCACCTATGTCTCCTAGTCAATATTCTCCTATAGATGTATCTCCATTGGTCATCCCATCCATTAAAGATGTTGTTGATGTTAGTCATACTATTTATATGGATTTTCCATCTATATCTCCTACTATAGATTCTTCGACACCTACTACTAGTGTGCCCTTAGCATCAGATATTTCTCCATCATCTTTGGAGATCCCTATGATCCATCATAATGGATAGTTACAACCACTAAACACTTTACTTCCATATTCCACCATTCCTTCATAAGATATTCTCTCTCTCATGCATGTCGTAGGACAATTACAATCTCAAGTTCAATCCCTCATTTTAGAAAGTAGGGCCTATTATGCTTCCATTGACAAAAATTCATTACATGAAATCCAATCCCTAAGAATATTCATATTATGCATTTCACCATGCCTACTTTTGCATGTTTTGATGGTACAGGTGACCCTCATTCTCATCTTTTATATTATCATAGTGTTATGGCCTCTTACTCTAATGATAGATTATTACTCAAGGAATTTCGCTACAGATCTTATCGATGAGGTGTTACAATGGTACACTCATATCCCCTTTGGATCCATTAGTACTTTCTATGACATGGAGGACACTTTCCTCCATCGGTTTATAGTAAAAAATGGCCCTAAAGTCACTTATGACTAATTACCGAATTTACATCAAGGCTCCACTAAACCTATCAAAAATTATATTTTACAATTTAATGTTTGTAAACATCGAGATAGTATTCCAACCTAAATATCTTGAGAAGCAATTTATTTTCTATCATGGCCCCATTCCTCCACTCAAGAAACAATTACAATATGATACATGTGATTCATTTATTCTCCTATGCTATGAGGTCATTGACTTAGATCAACATATTCTCTCTCTACACATATTATAGGTCATCCACAAACTATTACGGCTATTGCCTCCTTTAGTTCTACACCATGACCTTGATTGAGCATCCTACACAATCTCCACTTTTTCCTAAAAATTAAAGAAAATAGGATCAACCTACTTCCCCACAAAAGCATACTCCTTCTCTGGCTCCACGACAGGTTACCCCTACCACCACTCCACCTAGGTCACGAAGCCTTTACACTTCTCTCATCACGCTTGACCACATGATGTGATGTGAGTATTACTCAATGAGTGATTAATTCACCTACCTTCAAATCAGCATCATCCAAAACACCAATTACAATGTTAGCGTGACCAACATTATTACAACTACCATCACATCAATGGCCATAGAGACAATGATTGTCTTTCCCTTTATGATAGATTACACCAGCTAGAGGATCAGGGAATCATCTCCTTTGGCTCTCACCCACATGAGTGATCCATCTCCCCTCTACCACGCCAGAGAGATTCTACTATAGTCAAGTCTTCTCCTCAATTTGATACTTAATCCGTGGTTCAGCCACCACCATAGTTCAGTACTCATGCATGCTCTCCACCACGTCTATAAATTGTTGCACCATTGCATCTATCACATTCATGCAATCCGTTGCATCACGCATCTATACCACATTGGTCCCCATGGCATTTTGATTTCACCCATTCCACTACAGCTCCATATGACAATCAGTTCGATTAATACACTCATGTTACTCCCATACCACATGCTTCCACCTCTTTGACTGCCTTGATATTTGGTAGGTGATTACTATCACCTTACCCCCTGATGAAGCACTTGTGTTATTACGGTTCTTACATGATTTTTGAGGTATTTCTCTAAGAACCTTTCATCATGTGCTTATTCATTCATCTAGCACACCTCAATCATTTCCCGATGACACACTCTTTCTTTTCACAGTTCATCATTTACTGTTGAGGGATCTTAATTCAATGAACCTACTCATCCATACACTAGGGGAATCACTAATTCCCCTACCATTCATCCTACTAACACGTTATGATCACATTACATTGTTTCGACATACATTCATCACCACACGTTAGTTCGATCATTATACATCATCACTTTTTACATTTTACTTTAACTATGCATCACACATCTATTTACTAAAAAAATTCAATTAACTCATCACAGTATATTTTTCATCATTATGTAAATATTACATCAACTAGCATTAACAATATCAAAAAACATCACATACATTCCAATAACAATTACCAAATCATACAACATCATTACACCACAAAATGAAATCATCACACACACACACACACAGATATATATATATATATATATATATATATATATATATATATATCACATGTGTGTATATACATAAATGTAGCAACAAAAATCATCGTTGGTGGGTACCCCTACATCATATACAATAACAATAATAAAAATCATAATCACTATCTCTCTTAGGTACTACAAGAGCCCTAGAACTATATGCCTTGCCACCAACTCGGTGTCGGGTAAGTGCACGAAGTTGGTGGACAATTCCGTGGACATAAAAACCCAAAATAAATGTACCGCGATCGCGGTTTTAAAACGCGAGCGCGGTCCTAAAACCGCGATCGCAGTTATTGAATTCTAGGTTCGGTAATTACGAACCTAGTTCTGCGATCGCGGTTTATAACGCGAGCGCGATATAAACCGTGATCGCGGAACTCGAGACAAAATTTTGATCCGCGACTCGTTATTTTCCTAATTTTCATTTCGAACGCGACTTTTCTTAAGCGTTTTCACTCGCACTTTCAATACTATCTCAAAATTGCTCATCGGACTTCTGGATAGCGATAGATTCAACCATGCCGCCAAGACGAGGAGGTAAGTCCCGATTGTAATCATTTTTTTGCATTTTAGGTTGTTTTTTTTGCATTTTAGGTTTTTTTTGGCATTTTCATGGGTTTTGTGAATTGTTTGTTTATGTATACAATTTTATTGTTTTATCAGTTGGTCGGCAAGCTCGGGCTCGTGCAAACCGTCAAAACATTCCTCAAAACCCACCGAACATTCCTCAAAACCCTCCGAACATTCCTCAAAACCCTCCTCCAAACATAGATCCGCCCCCTGTGGCTCCTTACATCCCCCCAGAGCCAACGGAGAACGCAAGATAATATCATTGGAAGAATCCAAGAAAATAAAATTGTCATTGAGAACCTAATTCAAACTATAAGACAAAACCATGCTACAAATCCATCCCGCTTGACTTTAGCCAATACATTGCAAACATTGATTGGAAGTCGAGTCTATGCAACCAACCAAATACATAGATGGAACACCTTTAGAAGTGATTTGTAGGCGGTGGTATGCGGATAAACTATCTCATGCGGCCGTCAAAGACAAAAAAATTGGAAAAGACCTAATTTGTGCATTATTTATCGACCCTAGAACCAATGCCCCCCTGCAGTTACTTGCAAATGGTTCCCAATCCATTGGTGCCATGATGATAGAATCAAAAACAATTTTTGGGACCGATGGTGGATGGTTTTTGATTATCCACCATGCAACAACAATGAGGTTCCTCTTTATTTTTTGAAGAAATTATATTGTGAGTTTGTGCTCAATGAGGTCCCGAATTATTTTGACTTTTCAGACTTTTTTGGTCGAGGAGGTGGCTCTGCACAGAGCAGACCTGGTGCACGCGTAGGTCAGCCTAGGATCCCCCATGCCCCAAAACCCCCATTGCCTTGATTATCCCTCCTACGGTGAAGGAGGTTGTGGAGATTGATACATTGCATGCATTGAGGAGCTCACTGACACTCTCACCCAGCATAGCACCCAGATTGCATCCGGTGATGTTGGTGGAGGTGCCAGTTCTAGTGCACCACACCACTGTGGATCATGTGGTGCCGTATGCACTGCAGGCGAGACATCATTTGCTGGTTCACAGGATTTTTTTTCTATAGATGAGATGCTGGGGAATGTTTTTGGAACTGGAGCCACTGATATTGGTCTTTCACAGGTAAATTTTAAATAAATTTAAATAATATATATATGTACAATAGTTTAATTCACATGTTTGAGATATTAATATATATATGATTGTACTTCATGTACATACATGTAAAAAACTAATTTTTTATTTTATTTTAAATAGCAAGAGCCGGTGAAGGAAACATCCGGTGTTGACATGCTAGCTACTGCGGTTGGGCGTGTTTCAAACGTAAGTTTCAAGTTGTACAAACTTACATTTTTAATAAATCATTTAATTGCACTAGATTATTATTATAATTTGTTTCACGTGTATGTTGCACATGTATTAATATTTTTCTCTTTTATACACAGGAGCCTGGCGGGTCATCATCTGCTCAGGGAACTGAAGCTACTGGCATGCCTCCCGTGAGTTTTACGCAGGTTAGTTACAAATCTCTTTAATGAATGATAAGAGTGATGAAGAAATGTAAAAAAGGTTAAATCCTCTCGTACCCTTTATCTAAAAAAATCTATGCGTCCTTTCCATATGATTATAAGTTTTATATGGATTGGTGTACTGAGATTTAAGAATTTACAACATCATTGTACCCTTAATAGACAACTCCTCCAATTTATGACAACTCCTGCGAACCCTAACTCCACCACTCATATGAACCCTAATAGATTTGGAGGCGGCGGACATATATATGTGCACACGTAGGGTTGTGTGAAATTACGTGATGGAGGTGTCCTTTCATTTTAGAAACTACATCCCCTCTCGAGAACATGTAGACCCCTAAGGGTTTGTTTCTAGAAATATTCTTGGGCACTGGGTGTGGGGCTTCAGTTGCTCAAACTGTAGGTGGCAATGGAGCCATTGTTGGGGTTGGATCTGACACTACTGGCACCAATGTTGCCAAGAACTTGCAAGGAGGAATGGAAAATCCTGTTATCTTTGTTGGGGACACTAATAACCCATTGGGAGGTTGAGTGAATCCTAACATCTTTGTTAGGGGTGCAAACACTAGGGTTTTCTCCTTGTTGATAGCTTGGAAACTCTTTGCTACAACTAAAGCTTTAGTCAATCACTCATTTAATGAGGTTTTGTAAAAGAAGACATAGATCAAAACCATGAGGCCTACTAAGAGAAACCCAAGTGTAACCTTTGGCGATGAAGTCCTCGAAATATATTCATTTTACCAAGATCATGCCTTGATCTGTAGATTCACTCATCTTTAGCCTAGCCTCCCTATCCTCCATGATTAGATCTCAAGAATTGGTTCCGCTTCTAGCGGGTAGGTTAACCTCTACCCCTATGCTTTAAGGGAATTTTTATTATTTTTTCCCCTCATAGGTGACATGAGGACAAAATTTCTAAACAAATTTGGGTTTTCCAACAAAGGTACCTTATCTTAAAACCATGGTTCCCATCATTCAACCCTCTCACTGAATCTTTATCACACAAACCAATCTAGATCAAATTACCCCACTTACCCCTATAATTTTAGGACCATAGTTGTCTGATATCCATAGGAAATACCTTGGGAAACATCATTAACATCGAATCCCAAACCTATGATTTCACACATACAATGTATATGCAAGAATCCTAGTTGAGATTGATACTTTAAAGAATCTTCCAACCCACCTTAATCTTAAAGTGCAAAATCAAACTTGCACTCATCCTCTGGACTATAAGGGCCTACCTTTCAGATGTAGGAGATGTATTTTTTGGGGCATTTCTGCTTCCGATTGTGAGATGGTAAAACATTAAAAAGAGAATAATAATTGGTGGATAAATGCCCTCCCTAAACATATCGTATTTAAATCTAAGTAAATCCCTAATTCAAACACTAAGGAGGAAGACATGGTCAAATCTTTCCTAAGACCCCTTTGAGAGAGATCACGAGATCATGTAAACAAGGGGTTATCCGTGGGTGAAACATAGAGGACCGGAAACACTAGAGAGGCCTCGTCTCGATCCGACACCTCGGCATACGGACCCTCTGGTAGCCTCTCTCATTTTTTTCCTTCTCATTTGGTGCTCTCGCTGTCCTAATGTTTACTGCGCTTGCGAAATAGTGCAGTTGGAGCCAGTGTAAGGTTGCCAAACGCTGTATTTTGCAAACGGTGGGCCGTGGCACCGAACCGCCTGCGCCGGCACGTCCGGGTGGCCAGGTGAACGCTAGAGGAGGCGGTGTTTCGGTGCGCGAAAGGGTCGTTGATTCCGGGCTACTTCGTTCGGGCTTAGTCCCTTAAGAGCCCTGAGACCAAAATATCGTTCAAATTCGTCGGGTGACTACTCGGACTCCGTGGCACCTAGAGAGGCCTCGTCTGATCCGACACCTCGGCATATGAACCCTCTACAATAGCCTCTCTCATTTTTTTCCTTCTCATTTCGGTGCTCTCGCTGTCCTAATGTTTGCAAACGCGCGAAATAGTGCAGTTGGAGCCAGTGTAAGGTTGTCAAATCTGTATTTTGCAAACGGTGGGCCGTGGCACCGAACCGCCTGCGCCGGCATGTCCGGGTGGCTAGGTGAACGCTAGAG
Organism: Taxus wallichiana var. yunnanensis; assembly: GCA_018340775.1. Taxonomy (NCBI): domain Eukaryota; kingdom Viridiplantae; phylum Streptophyta; class Pinopsida; order Cupressales; family Taxaceae; genus Taxus; species Taxus wallichiana. The sequence goes on from CM031236.1 coordinate 119,093,364, forward strand.
GAGGTGGTGTTTCGGTGCGCGAAAGGGTCGTTGATTCCGGGCTACTTCGTTCGGGCTTAGTCCCTTAAGAGCCCTGAGACCAAAATATCGTTCAAATTCGTCGGGTGACTACTCGGACTCCGTGGCACCTAGAGAGGCCTCGTCTGATCCGACACCTCGGCATACGGACCCTCTACAATAGCCTCTCTCATTTTTTTCCTTCTCATTTCGGTGCTCTCGCTGTCCTAATGTTTGCAAACGCGCGAAATAGTGCAGTTGGAGCCAGTGTAAGGTTGTCAAACGCTGTATTTTGCAAACGGTGGGCCGTGGCACCGAACCGCCTGCGCCGGCACATCCGGGTGGCCAGGTGAACGCTAGAGGAGGCGGTGTTTCGGTGCGCGAAAGGGTCGTTGCTTCCGGGCTACTTCGTTCGGGCTTAGTCCCTTAAGAGCCCTGAGACCAAAATATCGTTCAAATTCGACGGGTGACTACTCGGACTCCGTGGCACCTAGAGAGGCCTCGTCTGATCCGACACCTCGGCATACGAAACCCTCTACAATAGCCTCTCTCATTTTTTTCCTTCTCATTTCGGTGCTCTCGCTGTCCTAATGTTTGCAAACGTGCGAAATAGTGCAGTTGGAGCCAGTTTAAGGTTGTCAAACGCTGTATTTTGCAAACGGTGGGCCGTGGCACCGAACCGCCTGCGCCGGCACGTCCCTTAAGAGCCCTGAGACCAAAATATCGTTCAAATTCGACGGGTGACTACTCGGACTCCGTGGCACCTAGAGGAGTCGTTTTCAAAATTTACAACTTTTTCAAAATTTACAACTTTTTCAAAATTTACAACATTTTCAAAATTTACAACTTTTTCAAAATTTGCAACTTTTTCAAAATTTACAACATTTTCAAAATTTACAATATTTTCAAAATTTACAAACTTGACTTTTCAAAATTTACAAATTTTTCAAACAATGTTCAAGCTTCTCTTAGCTTCGAGAATTTAAAATTCTCTACTAACGATACCAACCACGTGAAGGTGGAAGCTTTTCTGGCACCACTAACCTAAACATAAAATTGTTAGTCAAAGAAATTTAAGTTTCAAATCAAAACCATATACTAGATCTATATACATGACACACAAAATACACAAATTTAAAATAGAATATATTCAAACTTAAATCTAGATCTTTAAACTAAAAAAATAATATATATATATATACGCTATATAAATTGAAACTTGAAATTAAATATATACCAGACATGTGAGCATTGTAAATTCATTCCAATGAACCATCAGGATCGGATCTACTCTGAATAGCAGACAAGATTGCTTCATGATCTGACTCTCGAACCTTCCAAAGAATCTTGTTATTAGGTCTTCCTCGATATCTATACAACTGAATATTTGTCGCTAGAACTAGATGTGAATATAAGAGTATTTTCCTGTGTGTCTCAAAGTCTTCAAACACCCAAACAGAGGAGTTTTTTAATGGATACCGTCGAAGCCAAGTTCCAGTAACTACCACTGACCCTGTAGGATACTCAATCTCTTCGCCATCTATAATAGGAGAAGTCAACTTCTTTCTTTCCTCGATGCAACGACATAAGAAATAGTCTGTTCCTTATTCATTGTCTTCTGTCGCAATTACTGCAAACACATGTCCTACAAAAAAATAACCAAGGTTGAAAAACTCAAATTTAAATTACATATTAAAATTTCAATGGACATAACTCAATACAAAAATTAAATAAATAACTGGATAAATACCTTGTCGCACCAAAATTGAAATTTCGTCAAAGTCCTTGGATGTTGTAACTTCATCTGCAGAAACAAGTTGTAGTGCTTGTGGAGGTTGATAACTAGGAAGCGGAGTTAGAGGCCTACAAATCCATCCTTCCACCCATTCTTGTGAATCACACTCAGCAGTGACAAATTCGATACAAGATGCACAAAAACATGTCAACTTTCTTGTCCATACGGCCCACGAAGTAGCGTCTGAGCTACAAAATGAGTGCATATCACTGGACCCAGTGAGTGTCATACAATCCTCGTAGTTAGCAATATGTTTTCCTCTATCAACCAAAAATATCTGCAAATTGTGGAATTTTCTTGAGAACCTCGGGTCATGTTGTCAGTACACCATTCCACTATGCTCTTTGCATCTTTTAATTTAGCACCATCTTTGTACTTCAACTCTTCTCTTGCAAGAGCTCTTTTCACACATGCCCCTACACCGTCATGCTCTCCTTTTCCATGTCAGCCTCAGTGAAACTCCAAATATGTTGCACACCCATCTTGACATGCATTCTGCTCATCCAATAAAACATTCGTGCATTCTTAAACTGAGACGTGCAATTATCTGACCATATATAATGTTGTTTGAAGTGGATGTCCCTATCAGACAAGTTTCCATAAAATAGCTTTGGAAACACCCTTGCACAAATTCAGTAGAATGAGTACGATCATCACTGATATAAAAGTGGTACTCTCTTAAAAATTTTCGATCATTCTCTGTACTGTCAGGAGAATGTAGAAATGCTATATGCACAAAAATGGCAACTTGTACTGAGTTGTAATATTGCGATTGAACCTCCATTTGTGGTTGCGATGTAATTCTCTGCAAAATCGACCCTTTGAAACAATAGTACCAATAGGAAATGTGTCTTTGCATAGCTGGAATTGTTCATCCAACCATCGAGCTCTATGTGTATGCCTCGCATACTCATAAACAAGTTCATCCTTAAATTTTCTCATAAATTGAAAAATGGGCATTTGTTCTGTAACTAGCTCACACCGTTTCGATTCTTTTCCATCTTTCAATTTGGTATGCAACTGATTTATATTTATCAAATTCAACTAAATTATGTCCTATTGTACCTTCCATTTGCTCATGGATGCAACTTTCCAATTTAGGTAATCCGCCGCATGTACTACAACTTTCATCTAAACAATCCTGACTATAAAAAAATTGTCCAACTTCTTTTTCACAAAATATAGTAGGAATGAAATCCCTAGAAGATATTGGTGGAACTTGAACACCACATTCGGATAACATAGTTTCGAATGAAAAATGGAGCGAATACGTAAAAATTTAGCATAATGCATTGCAAATTCAACATGTTGCCTACAACAACAAGTGGTGCGAGCATGGTTGATTTTCACATAGAATGGTTTCAACATTTCAAAAAAACGTTGACTAATTTTAATTTCCAGATTCTCTTGTTCAAACTTACGAAAAAATTGAGTTTGAGTCATATCTAAGAAATGCTTTGGATGTGGTTCACGATTAGTAGAACCAACTCTCCGTTTTATAACATCTCTTGTATTAGGTGAAACTCTAGTGTTATCATGCCAAAATTTAATAACAACTTCTCTTATAGCATCAGAATTATTTTTGTCCTTACGCGGTGCTCTAGCAGAAAATGCCCAAAAATCGACATTATTGAGTGATTGAAGGATATTACGTCTTTCAATTGCTTTCATTAGAGTTTTTCGATTAACTTGCAACATTCGACTTGTTTGCGTAATCAAACGTTGTTTTTTTATTGATTCACTTACAACACTAGTAGCAAGTACACAACGCACAATATTACTATCCCTAGTGCGTCTCTTTACACCAACAGTGTGATATGCATCATGAAGGTTTTCAACAATTGTAGAGGTTTGACCACGTATGTTAGATGTTGTCAATCCTAAGGTGTTTAATGTAGGTCTCATTTTAATCAATTTCATCAAACTAACCAACAACTGACATCTTTGGGAATCATTTAAAATTTCAAAATGATTATCCCAAATTTCACTAGCTTTTCTTCTGATTTGTCGTTCAGAAAGTTTGTCAGACATTGGTTTCAAAATGTTTTCATCAATTTCAATCAAAAAATTAGGTTTCTTATGTAAAATCCTAGGAGGTGTTTTTGTCAAATTTTGTTTGTCTACATTTTCAACATGAATTTCCTTATTCACATTTTCATTGTCTCCTTCGATTTCAACATTTGCTACATCATGAGTATTTAATTCTTCTTCAACATTGTGATAAAAACTTCTTCATCACGAGTATTCAATTCAACTTCAACATTGACAGTAGAAACATTACCTAGTTCTTCATTGCTTACAGTAGTTGGGATTGAAGATGAACCTCTTCTAGATTCACGAAGTTTCCGCATCCGCTCAGCATTTTCAATTTTGTTGGCCTCTAATTCATCTGGTGTTTTTTTACTTAATGACTTCCTTTTTTGACTTCGTTTTTTGTCTCCCATGATGTTTTGCTTTCGGTGATAAAAAAACGTGCCTGGAAAAAGACAGAATTTCGCAGTAATTCGTACGGTAAGGTCAGAGAGTAAAAATCACATGGTAATTCGGACGTTGGGATGTGTGTAAATATGGTTTATAAACCGCGAGCGCGCTTTATAAACCGCGAGCGCGCTTTATAAACCGCGAGCGCGCTTTATAAACCGCGTTCGCGGTATTTTTACAAAAAAACCGCGATCGCGGAGCTATTTGCCGAACCTTAGCCTCGGAAAATCTTTGTTTTTCCCCAACCAAAGCTATGGAAGGTCATTATGAAGTGCAAAAGATCAAAAAACCTCAAATCTGCTCTTCCAAAGACTTGAACCATGCTAAAAAACTGAAAACATTTCACAAAAATGGTGCCATCACGTAGGGTAGACTCTTAGCTTTGTAAAAATATTGTTTTTAAAGTGAATAGAATAAGATAAATATCATTTTATAATTTATTACTAACAATAGGTCCTTAAGACATTTTTTCCCGTGAATGTTCATGTCTACGTTTAAGACTGTAACTTTTGTTTCGCTTATCAAAATATGATAAAAATTATACCATCCCAAGCATGGACAAATTCTATGCACCTTAAAAAAAAAAAAAAATTTGATTTCGATATTTTTTGATATAGTTATGGCGGGCAAACGGAAAGCGCTCCATTTTCTAAATATTTTCAGACCACTTTCACGGAAAAAATCATAAAAAAAAAAATATTGCTAAAAAAAATACAAAATAAAATCCATCCCAAGATAGACAACTACATCTAACTTTTCACCAAAGGAAAAAAAAAAATAACAAGATTTGGTCATCCAAAATGCGGGCAAACGGACTACAATCTTATAAGTTTTTTCGAAAAAAAAAAGTAAGTCATATAATTTTAAGTGTTTAATATAGCTAAACTTGTCTGTTTTTTACAAAAATTAGTATTTTAGAAACTAGATTCCGAATGCTACGATTCATATTTATATAACTTTTTCTAATTTAGAGTGCATGTATAGCTAATAATCCCTACAAGTTGAGATTTCACTGTTTTTTGCAATATGACGTCCACGGATGACCCTATATTTGTCCATCAACTTGGTGCACTTACCCTGTCATTGTTTGCAACCACGATACCTCTCTACTTTCCTATGTAAAAAGGTGTAATCTGTAGACTACTTGGAGAACTTCCATTGTAAATCAACATATCGATAAAACACAACCTGTGCTAGGGGACAACCACCTACTACCTCTCTAGCCTAGCAAGTCTCCTCAAGTGCCTCGTCTCTCTTGTATAGTAATACTATACATGTCACTGCTGCCATGGCTACCAACTCAAACAAATGGGTGTTCTCATGGGCTATATTTTCCACTCGCTCGAGTATGCCTTAACCAAGCACATCGATTGGCACATTCCACATCAAGGCGCAGATGGATGTGTCAAATATCAATGATCTATATGCATCCACTACAAAACATGTTCTGCCCACCATGTGTGATACTCCTCGGTACTATCGGCATCGTCTGAATCTACCACCTCTATCATAGTATCTACCTCATCTAGACCAAGAGGTGTTAACTACTTTGTTTTGGACCCTGGTCTAGCCCCAGTCATTCTTGGTGCCCTAATAGCTCTTAACCATACATATGGTTATTGGGGAACATCCTAGGTCATAATAAATTGACGTAAGACTCACTCCACTTAGAAGAGCTCGGATACACCTAGAAATCTATCCTTCACCACATCATCTTCTGAATACATCATATCTCCATGAAATCCTCCATAGTCCCGATATGTCCTCCACATGTGACTCGGGTCCCATCTTCTCTATTAGGGCCCTATAGATATCAATATCCATCCCGCACACATGAATGTTAATCCACCTCCACGCGTATATGTTAGGCCTTACCCACTCTTCTCGTGGCCCCCAATAGGTCTCAATATTACTATATGATTATATGCCCACATGTGCAACAATGTTGTGGCTCCTATCCCACCATCGTGTTTATCATGAGTGAACCGATACAAATCTATATATAGATCAGCCTACACACATCATGCCCATGCATATCTCGTACTATCCTCCACTATCTAGCAGAAGATATCGTGCATCTTATATAAGATTCCTATGCCTCCTCCCTCCACCATTATGCAAGATGCAATAACCATCTTTATAAACTTCTGCAAATGCGAGAACATTGGATCTCAAAATAACATCTAAAATAATATGAGCCTTGACGGGTGTCGAATACCTACAAAATACTTTTGTATCTCCACTTGCATCTTCCTATCCATGTCCTCCAATGGCATCACCTGTAACCTCTCCACCAAAATTGGTAGCCGTAATATATGATACACTTCCTCCAACGTCATAGTCATCTCTCATGTAGGCAACCAAAATGTGCATGTATATGCACACCGTCTGTCACATAGTGTAATCAACATCGGTATATTATGGGAACATCTCCCATCCATACTATGTTACGTAGTACATAACGGTCCATCACATCCCAATCCTCATCAGATAAACCCAAACCAAGAAACGTGCTCAAATGATGACCTCCGCGGAACTCCCTTGAGTGGATATCTCTGTGCACAACACCAAACAACAATAAATGCAAAGTGTTATAATAATTTACAAGAATCAATACACTCATTTATCACATTAATATACACTACAAACCTGATTTTCACCATCCTAGGCCATATACACACTTTCTAGACCAGGGCGCCTAGAAGTAGGACACCAAAGTGCCTAGTTCTAGGCACTCCTGTCTCGGGGTCATTAAAAATCTCACCACTATTGTCTAGGTGTGAAATCTTTGAGAAAATTAAACTTCAAAAAATTGTACAAAATTTACTAAAAATGACTCATACACCATACATTTTGTGAAAAACAATACACTTACCAACTCTGCGGTAGTACGGGACGCCACGATGACATCGCCACTCTCTCAAACCGACTAAGACACGATACTCTCGCTTGCAGAATTTTTCTCACCTCATGCTCACCCTAAAAATCATGAAAATAACAAATAAGGTGACTAAAAACTATTTCACCTTACTATTTATAGTTCCTTTTTCACCTACATTACTATAGTCATTATTTCAGGTACATTTCCTCTACTAATACACACTACACCATTTTGACCATATCTTAAGAATTTTTACTCCGATTTACACCCCGTTTGTAGCATTGTTTTCAAAATTCCACCTACAACAATACCAAATGTATTAAATGCATATAATATTTCGTTAACATGGTTTTCCATTTGACTTATCCACATTCTCACAATTTTTATCACTTTCTACATATATCGTGCTTACTTTTGGCTTAAGCATTCGTTCTTCTCATCACTTACCCTTTCGCCAAAAGGGGGAATATAATTGGGATCATCCTATAATTATCCTTATATCACCATGTTCTTAAAAAATTATTGATGTGACAATCCCAAAAAAACATTTACTAATTCACAACATGACATTTCACCATTAATTTCTCCTAATGACCTAATTTGGGGGCAAAAAATATATAGTATTTCTATACGATGTTTCAGTACTTCCCCCTAATGACCTAACTTGGGGGAAATAAGTGATTAAAAATATTTCCATTATTCACCGACTTTTATCGATTCCCCCTAATGACCTAATCTGGGGGAAACTAGCGTAAAACCTCTCCACGAGTAACCAAGTAGCTAACACATTCAAACTTCTAATAATTGAAATCATATCATTCCATTAATATAATATGACACAATTGGCCTCCTAGATGACCTAACATGGGAGTTACACATAGCCTCCTAGATGACCTAACTTAGGAGATTACATTATTACTTTCCCAGATGACCTAACTTGGGAAGTTATTCTACATTTCATGTTCGCTCTCAGATGACCTAAATTGAAAGCCATCATACATTGCATGTTTTATTCCAGATGACCTAACATACTCACCATATTATGGGTGAACTATCTACTATCAAGAGCTAGCTATTACTAAGGAAAAGGACTGCATTTGGGCATCTTCTACATCCGCATCACATAAGCATAGGGGAAAGGGTTTTATTCATTCTATTCCATCCACCATTTATATTTTACATTTATTTAATGCCCCCTACTTCTTCGTCATCGAGCCTAGGGAACCCTAGACACACAATTTCACACACAAGAAAAAAAAACTACATTGGATCCGGAATGTAGTGAAGCACTTAGTTGTAAGTCGACCATTGTGATAGCTAAGGTAAGTTTGACCCCTTCATTTAAATATTTGTTTTTGGGATTTGATGCTTTGTATGGGGTTATACGGGTAAATCTTCATCGCACCATTACAAAAAAAACAATGATATTGTGACAACTAAGTGAAAAAGAAGAAAAAAATTGTGAAGAACTTGTGACACTTTGTTAGAACCGAGATCCTAAGATTTTTTGCAGACTAGAGTGCCTAGATCACAAACCGTGGCACCCGTAGGAACCCCTGTACATTCCTAGATGCTCCAAAGTATAGACAAATCCACGTGTGCTAAAATTTTATCGGTCCACAACTTCATATTATTCCTTGTCCATGTGTCAGTCATCACGGTCCAACAACATAGTGAGGTAATTAATTTTTAGGTAAGTACCTTAATTTCTCCTATTTCATTTAATGCATTTCATTTAAATATTAAATAAAATCATTAGCACGTATTTTAGAATTCATATCAGTTATTCATTTTCAGTTAATCACAATGTAACAGAGATAACCATGGTGGCAAATAATCCTACAAAACAAATGTTACAGATGAAGCACCTATTAACATGTTAGAAAGATAAAAAGTATGTCAAAGCATGTATAAACTGATAAAGCAGTTTTCTATGAAACCAAATGAAACATTAACACATGTAGTATACAAAAGTATATGCCCCCAGGAGCTGATGTGGGAGTGGTAATAGTACTTGTGCCAAGCATCCATATTGTGTGTAAGGGATCTATAGTATTTACGATCATAACTAGAAAGAAAGTGAATGGGCATGTGTGTATGATAAAGATAATGAAATACATAATATTTATCTAGTATGTGTAATAAATTTAATATGTTCAAGTAAATGTATGTAAGAGTGATTGCAACCAAGATATGAAGTATGTTATAGATGAGGTGGAATGGAATGCAATGTGAATGATAGGAACCATGTACTCCCTAATTGAATGGATTTTTATGTAATGAGGTTCATTTGTTTATGCCCCATCAATAGTAAAGAATGAGTGTAATACGAGAGTGTTTCATTAGGAAATGTTTTGAAAGGTGTGCAAGAAATATGTTGAATGTAGGTTGTCGCGTGATGTGTAGGATGCAATGTGACAAAATAAAAGTGATGAGGTGGTATGATGATTTATCCTAAAGTGTATATCACTTAATGTGTGAGGAAGGTGCCAAAAAACATGATCATATAGCATAAAGCGTATATCATGAAATGTATGAATGAGATGATAAAAATGTGATGATGTAGCACAAAGTGTATATCATGAAATGTATAGATGAAAAGAAAGTGTGATTATATAACAAAAGTGTATATCGCAAGGTATGCGTATAAGGTTATGCCTAAGAATGTCATATAGTGTGTTAGAAGAATTGATTGATGAAGTGTAAATAATGATGTAATTGTGATGGGGTCCATTTTATGTGTATACCCTCAATATTCGAGTATGGACCATGAGACTAGAGTGCGTCATCGGGAAATGGTTAGTGCTAAATTATGAGTTGTGCATAAATATCTAAGTGTGGTGTGGTGAGAGCGTAAGACGTGTTTTAAGGTGAGGGTGGGAGGTAATAGGTGTGATTCCCCCAAGTGTGTGTTGACGAATGACTTATCCTATAAAAGTAAAGGATGAATGTCCTCTACCGATGCTTGTGGTGATGAAAGCGTGTGACCATGCTCTAAGGGTGGTGGAATTTGAAATGTGTCCGGATTATTAGTATAAGGATTAGTTGCTTTGAAAATATGAATTAGAAATGAAAGTGGAGCGGGATGAAGAGGAAACTTGAATGGTGGCAACCTATATGGGATTGATGAAATTGGAGATGACTTGATAGGAGAAGAAGGTGGAATGAGTTTGAGAGGTGGTTGTGTATTTGAATTGGTAATTCTATAGATAACTTTAGAGGAGGCGAAGTGAGACTAAATTTGAGAGGAATTTGATTAATTTTAGTGGATTGAATGGGTGGTGCCTGACTGAATAGAGAAAGCACATTAGAAGTGAGTACTTGATGCTCCTTAGACATAAACAAGTCATATTTAGGAACCCATTGGGATGTAACTAGTGTAGATGGGAATGTAACATAATGTGGTATAGTAAATGAGATAAATCCTTGATGCTCAAGATGTTTTATTCTTCATCATAAAGAATAACAATCATTGTCATTATGTCCATTGATTCGATGATAATTACAATATGGATGACACTGATATTTTGCAAGAAGATAAGGAGGATATCTATAAGTAGAAGATAAAGTGATCAATTGATGACTAAGGATCTCAGTAATAATGGCATTTTTCTTAGCAATGTGATCAAAGGTGAGAGGATTTGGTAATTGTATGAATGAAGATTGGATGTAGATGAAGAACAAACATGAGCCCGAGAGGCATCCTTAAGTTGTTGGATTTCATATTTTAGAGATGTAATCATGGATTCCATAGCCTGAAATTTGTCTTGAAATAAATAATATAAATATTTAATTGAGTCCAACATGTATTTATGAGATGGAGGATCAAAAATCCTAGGGTCATCAAATAAACAATAAAAATAACACTTACTTGATGTAAATGCATATCTCGGGGAGGATATATGGTGTTTAGGGCCTTTTTAAGAACAAATTGGCAATTAGGATGCATTTGAAGTAAATCGGACAAAGATTCTTGAGGAATGTTATGAACCATGATAGAGGAAAATGAGGATCGTAAGCGTGAAAGCATCGAGTTCACCAAAATTATTAAACTAAAACGTAATATCCTACCCTAATCAAATGTAAGTTTGTAGAAAACAAATAAGAAATGAAATAACTGAAATACACCCAAGAAAACTAAGAAATAAAAATATGTAACCCTAATGCTTAAAGAGGGCTAAAAGAGACTTAGTTGATTTAAAGATGTCACAGGATTATGTTGTAGTGAAGACCGACCGAACAGAATGGGAGACCATCGTACGAGAGGCGAGAAAATGCAGATCCAAGTGATTTTTCTAGAATAAGATGCATGGAAAATGGATAGGGAACTTAGAGTGCCCTAGTTTTTGTGAGAATTATATAGGCCAATTTCACAATGTTTCCAGATGATGTGAAGCCTTTTCTACTTTTCACTTGTATGTTGTATTTAGCTCGGCTGATGTCATTGTAAACTGCAATAAGGGAATCACTTGTAAACCCAAGAAAAACCATCAAAACCTTAAAAAATAAACATGCATATGAAGGGGTCAAACTATCCTCAGTTTCCAAATTGATGGACTTATTAGTCGGTGATACACTACATCTCGGACTCCAATGTAGTTCTAGGTGTGTGTATGGAATTGTTCCTATTTTTCTCTTGTGCTAGTCGCACTTTGTAAGTAGCAAGAAAGTAACTAGATGTAGAAATAAATAATAAGTGCATCAAAAAAATAGACTCCCCTCCTATGAAGTGTAGTGCATATGAACCAATGTTGTGTCCCTTCCGATGGAGCTAAATGGATATAAATGTAGCTATAGATGCCTTGATGGATGCAACCTTAGGTGGTGATAGTTAGTTCTTAGTGCTTGGTCCCTTATTATGGTCACACAAATTTATATTTATATGATTCCTTTACTTCGAATTTTGCAACTAACCCCAAAAAGGCCGACCACCAAAATATAAAATGCCGAAATGGCTAGAAATGACCCAAAAGGTGAGAGTAAAGTATAAAGAGGACAAGAGTGCCTAGATGGGATGAGGGTGTCTGACACTAGCGTCATGGCTGGGCACTAGTTTCTGGGATGAAAAATGAGAAAGGGTAAAAACATAGAGTGAACAAGTAGGAGTGCAAGAATAAACATGTCAACAAAAAAGAAAGCAAGATAACAAAATACATGGGTTAATTAGTAATTTTCTAACTTAGGAATCGTATGAATTATAGTATGCGTCTAGACTATATAATTACCAAAGTGAGTGATTTTTGTCTACGGTGTTTAGGGTTTTTTTATGTTTTTACGCATAGTTAAAAATTCATAATGACATATTGAGTTTTTATGTATTTAAAAGAAGCCCATTAGAATTCATGGTTTTCGAAAGGCATTTAGGATGTCGCTTCAATATCATGATGGTGTGTCATTGTTCATATTATTCAATACAACTCATTATCATTTAGTGTGTTTGATGAGAATTTAGGATGTAAAATGAGAATTCCACATGTCATTTCATCATATACATTGTTTTGACCAAATTATATAGGGTGACACTACATCCTAACTAAGAAACACTTGTGTTACGCCCGTATGCTAGAATTTAAATTCTTAACATAAACATAAAGTCTAATTGCTATATATTTACGTTATACACTAAGATCTAAACCTTAAATACAAGCTCCCAATCATCCATTAGTTAAAAATGTACTTTAAGGCTGATTGTTACTCACAATTATAAATTAGTGTTTCGTGTTTTCCGTTTAGTGTGTATATTTAAAATTTATGGTTACACATTTATTATTTACGATCAAGGACTTCATGTTCTACATTCAATGTTTACAACTTGAAATACATCATATTGGTGATTGAGGTTTTCATTAATGTTTATGGTGTAGTCATCGGGGTATTTACTTTTGAAGGATTGTTTGAACCATTCGGCGATGAGGGTATGTGTCTAGCATTTACAATTTATGACATGGTGTTTAGGCTTTATATGTTTTGTTTCTAGGGATAACATTTCATGATGGCATGGTATTGTTTATATTATTGAAGGAGTCTCATTAGCATTTACGGTGCTTGAAGGTCGTTTAAGATGCGGTTTAAATTTTGTGATGGTGTATCATTGTTGATTTTATTTAATGAAACAAAAAAATTTAGGGTGTTTGACGAGAATTTAGGATGTACAATGAGTATTCTACGTGTCATGTCATCATATATAGTGTTACAACTAAATTATGTAGGGTAACTCTACATCTTAAATAAGAAACACTTACACTAAGCCCTATATACTAGAATATAAAATCTAAATATGGAACATAAAGTCTAGATGATAGATCTATACCTTACACCCTAATCTCTAAACCTTAAGTACAAGCTCATAATTTCATATTCACATTTAGGGTTTGGGATTTGGTTCAAGATTTTAAGGTTTTGTCTAATTTCCACAAAATCATGCCTCAATGTAAGAATTTTGAATTTATAATATACATGTTTTGAGTTCACATTTAGGATTTAGGATTAACATTCACATTTTAAGATCTCTACTAAGGGTATAGGGCTTAGTGTTCAAGGTTAATATTTATAATTTATGTCTATAGTTCGGGGTATATATTTTACATTATAGGTTTATTTGTTGAGTATTTTGGGTTTTGGTGTATAATGTGCTCTAATTATAATTGTTACTCATAATTATTGTTTTAATATCAAGGTTTCACACTTATGGTTTTCATTTAAGCTTATAGATTTACACTTTACGATCCACAATTTAGTTTTCAATACTCATGGTTTAGTGTTTCCTCTTTATATTTCAATCCTTAGTATGTAGGGTTACAAATTATGAGTATTTCATTAACAATAAATATTTTCACTATCACTATCACCCTTCTAATCATAAGGATTATGTATATTTCCACAATTCATGATTTGATTTTCAGTATTTAGATTTCATGGTTTATGAGAATAGTTTCCATCCAAGGTGGCATGTTAGTGATTAGGGTTTCATGAGATTTCTTTGCTTTTCAAATGAGTTTTTAAGGTATTTTATTTATTTGATAGTGTTCTCATTGGGTAAAGCGTTCTCTAATTATTATTTATGGTTTACAATTAATGATTTCAAATGAGTGTTTGTGTTATTCAAAGTGACCCATTGGTGTATAGGGGATCACATGAGTGCTTAGTATGTCGAATGAGTGTTCAAGGTGGTGCATTTATCCTTAATAGTGTCCTCATCATGTATAGAGTTATGTGTTTGGTGTTCATATTTCATGGTCCATGATGTCACATAAGTGTTCACACTGAAAATAAAATTAAACCTTGACGATAAAAAACAAAATGTTCAACATGAATACATAGCGCAAACAAAAATAAAAAATGTGAATTTTTAAACACAACAATAAGATCATTTGAAGCATTGTGTTATCATTTATGTTTCCTTCATTGTGTTATGTAGGTTGTGAGGTTTGTGTTAAGTGTTTAGTGTTGAGATTTTATGTTGAGTCTTTATGGTTTATAATATAGTGTGTAGGGTTTTGTGTTTATGGTTTACAATATATAGTTTACAATGTCATATAAATGTTTACATTGTTATTCAATGTGAGAAATTAGTATTTAAAACCCTAATGTCATGTTTACATTTAGGGTTCATGTGTTTAGATTTTGTATTTAGGATTTATGGTTTATTATTTATTATTTTTCATGTTTAACATTTCAATTATAGCATGAATGATGTTAGGATCCATGATTCATTTATATGGTTTATGGTTTGCAGTTTATAATTTGGGGTCAAGTGTCCAATACTTAAGTCATATGGTTTAATAATTTGTATAAGTGTTGTTATTAAACAAAGTGATTGTTTTTCGTTTAGGGAATTTGAGTAGTTTTTAATTTGTTGAAAGATTGTTTAAGGCATTGTGTTATCATTTACACTTTCTTCATTATGTTATTTAGGTTGGGATGATTATGTTAAGTGTTCAACGCGAGAATTTACGTTTAGATTTTATGAGTTGCATATTCAATACAACGTTCTAAGCTTGATATGCCTCATGTTTAGAGATAATTAAAATTTGAATGAAAAAATTACAAAAAAACAAATATGTATCTTTTAAGACCCATCTCGTTATTTTCTAAATAAAATTTAAGTTAATCATAAATGATTAATAGAGTTCCACATAAAACTCTATATGAATAACCCCACATAAAGATAATAAACATAAATAGAAAGTTATTTTAAGAGAGTTTAACAAAGTAAGAACAATGTAATACCAAGTTATTATTTAATAAAAATATCACCAAATCAAATCTATTCATTTTGAGCACTAAAAGTTTTTAAACTCGTAAGCTTTCTTTGTCTTATTTAGACAATCCTTTTTAGACCTCATATTTTGAACAAAAATTCTATTTTTGGCTAGTTTATTTCAAGTTCAAACTGATTTGCATCATCCATAGTTTCATAGATTAGGGATTTTTAAAATTTATTAATAGAAATATGTAAAACCTTAGGGGTTAAGGGATCTAAGAGGAAGAGGAGATTTCTCTTTACAAATAAGATGAATGCTGTTATAACTAAAGCAACCGCATGTGAAATGTACGATTGAAACACTTGAAGGGGATATGTCGAAGGAGTAAAATTGGAGGAACAAAAATAGTGGGAGGGGAACAGGGGTGAAGAAGGAAGTGTTTGAGAGCGGAGAAGTGGGTAAAATGGAACGAGGAAACAATGTTAAAGTAAACAATCCAATTTTATTTTTAGCATCAATGGTTTCAAGTGGATAATGTTTAATTTGTTAGATAAAATAAAGACATGAATGTAACTCTAGAAATAAAATGGTGGAAACTAAATACATGTATGTCACACACTACGGCTTAGAATTTTCTGCCAAAATATTGTTTGTTTTTTTTGCTCCACTTTATCGTCTCAAACTCGCTTGCATTATTCATATGAGTGCAATTGGTGCTTTAAGGGACCAAAAAAGAGGAGAGGCCTTCAAGTGATAGGATATAATAGCAAAAGGTGGATTTTATTTATCAATTAAGATTTTATTTTTTTGTTTAATAACACGAAGGATACAATTGGAGAGAATATAATTTGATAGGTTAGACTTATACATGAATGTAATGTTTGAAATTTAAAGGTGGGAATAAAATACTTGCATTTCCCACACATATTTAATAGAGAAAATTATTCTTACAACAATAATATATGTTATATGTGCTTCACCTATTCGTGTCAACCTCATGCACATTATTCATGTCAATGCAATGTGAGATTAAAGGGGCCAAAAATGGTGAGAATTCAACTGGGGCCAAGTCTAAAACCCAACCACAATGCTTACTTCTTGTAGTACTTTACAATAATGATTTTCAGTTTTAAACTTGAGTAATTGTAAAATAACAAGTGATGCAAGACAAAATAGTTGTAATTAAACCCCTTCGTGGTATGGACATATGAATAAATGGAAGTTTCTATCTGTCGACTAAGGTTTTCTATTTTTAATTTTACTTTCTGTGGTGTTAATTTTCTAGTTACACCACATTTAATTTTCTAGATAAGGTGAAGACATGGATGGAAATCCATAAATAAAAAATGTGATAATTAGAACTATGCATGGCATGCTCCTATTCCATATAAAAATTCTTCCTAGCCAAAGGACAATTGTTATCTCCACTATATTGTCTCGATCTTTCTCACTATCCCGAGCAATGCCTAATCATTCCTACGATGTTGCTCACTATAAATATCACCTCTAATGGAAGCTCTATTATGTTCATTCTCACTAAGTTGAAGAAAAATATTTTGAGAGGCCTAATATAATGCTTTCATTTCTACTCAAGGTCCTAACCTCCCAATTCAACTAGGGATCACACAAGGTGAGAGATGCATGCCTCATAAATGCTACTAATATGGAGTTCTTGTTTCAATTGCCACGCAACATGGAAGATCGTGTGGGTGAGATTATAAGTGATTTCAATTGTGCGAAACACCATGTTACATGTATGGTCACATATATATTTCGAAATGGGTGGCACCACATGTAGAAAGACAAACACCATCATGTTTCATAGTTTTATGCATGTAGATGGGCTATGCGGGTGTGTGTGATAAAATATGTACGATAATGAAAAAATGTCGTTGCACCATCCAATTTACATTGATGACATGCATGAGCGGTGGTGGAATCAACAACATGTAATCCCCTATATATACTTTAGAAAATGCCTTCGATGTAAAAGTACAAAGAAAACATGCACCATTTAATTTTTCTATGTGCAAGTATATTATAGAAAGGTTATTTAAAAATAGGACCTATTTAAAAAAAAACACTTAAAATTAAATCAAATAATTTTTTTATCATAATGGGGGTGGGAGTCAAACAAAACCATTAATCATTTGCACACTCTATAATACTTAGAAACTAAGTCTCAACCACATTAATTTTATCGATAACACGTTTTATTTGGCTACTAAAAAATAATGTTATAGTCTTGAAAAATATGTACTCAACCCTACGGCCACCAACCACAATCATTTTTGTGACCACCGAAGTTAGTTAAAAAATGATAAAACCGCATGACCAATCTCGAGTATAAAAATAAAAACCTACAAGCCAAACCCAAACAATTAAGCTAAAAACTTAAGGGTTTTTGGGTGGATCTATAAAAACTTCATGCTTAATTGAGGTAAAAAATTCAAGGTTTTTGATTGCACAACATTAAATTTGTTGAGATACTTGATGAGGACATGAAGTTGGAAATGAACACGTGGGAAGTAAATAATTGTGGATCCAACATGATAAAGAAAAGAAACAACATAAAATAAGTTTAAACAGAAAGTTGAAACCCACATGTTCATTCAAAACACGTAACAAAGAGATGATGGTTAAGATTCATAGAAGATATGATGGTCAATATTTGATAAAGAGTTTACGACATGTACCATGACATGTTTGGTCATAGTGACTACAATAAATTGGGGTTGATGTAATTTATTTTCATCAACGGTTTCAGTTGGGAAGTGTTTAATTATTTATATAAGGAAAATATATGAATTTAATTCCATAAATAAAATGGTGGGAACTAAATACCTGCATGTCCCACACTACAACTTAGAATATTGAACCCAAATATTGTATTTTTGTGTGCTTTATTTTATCATCTCAAAATCGTTTGTGATATTCACATGAGTGCAATTAGTTCTTTAAGGGACCAAAAAGAGGGAAATCCATTAGGACAAATGTATAAAACCCAACAACACCGCTTTGCTTAATTTTTGTAGAAATTTGCAAGCCCCCTTCTCATTCGTATGAGAGAAATGACCTCTTTAAGTGGTCAAACTATGTATTTTTACTTCATTTTTTTGGTTTTAAGGTTGTCAAGTGCATAAAATTTAATTTATTAGTAAAAACTAGTATATGAATGGAAATTTGGACATTAAATGATGGATATTACATACTTGCATGCCCCGTACCTATTCCATATAACAAATTGTTCCAATGCAAAGAATATGTGTTATATGCATTGCACTTTATAGTGTGGCTCTCATTTACACTAATTGCATTAGTGCAACTTCCAACTAGGTTTTTCTTCCGATCAAGTTTAGGTGTGTTTTTATTTCATGGAGTCAATGTTTTCGAATGGACAAATTTTAATTTGATAGATAAGACACAAACATGAATGGAATGTTAGAAATCAAAATGTGTGAATTAAATACTTGCATGTCCCACACCCATTCCATGGATCATATTGTTCTTACCCAAATAATATATGTTATTTGTGCTCTATTTAAGCATTTCAATGTCAGAAAGAGGGGGAAATGGGGAAATCGAAAAGGTGACAATTTTTAATTTGATAAATAAGACACAAACATGAATGGAATGTTGGAAATCAAAAGGTATGAATTAAATACCTACATGTCCCACACCCATTCCATGGATCATATTGTTCTCACCCAAATAATATCTATTATTTGTGCTCTATTTAAGCATTTCAATGTCAGAAAGAGGGGGATGGGGAAATCAAAAAGGTTCAGGGTTGAATGGAATGTTGGAAATCAAAAGGTGTGAATTAAATACCTGCATGTCCCACACCCATTCCATGGATCATATTGTTCTTACCCAAATAATATTTTCTATTTGTGCTCTATTTAAGCATTTCAATGTCAGAAAGAGGGAGATAAAATTGGGAAATAAAAAAGGTGACAATTTTTAATTAGATAGATAAGACACAGACATGAATGGAATATTGGAAATCAAAAGGTTTGAATTGAATACCTATATGCCCCACACCCATTCTATGGATCATATTGTTCTCATCCAAATTATATTTGCTATGTATGTTCTATTTAAGCATTTCAATGTCAAAAAGAGGGGGAAATGGGGAAATCGAATAGGTTTAGGGTTTGAAATGTAACCGAAATGATTTTGTCTTATAGCATTTTATGGCCTCCATATCGAGTTGCAAGCTCAATTAATTGTAGGATAGTAGATTGTGTGTGAATAAACATTAGATAATTTAGGCCTTGGAATGATTAGATATTCTAGTGCCCACTTCCATTCGAACCTTATTACTTTTTATTTCAATTACAGTTGGTTATGCATGGATATTATTGTATCATTTTGACTTAGCATGATGATTAGACGATAGATATACTTGGACTATTGTTGGATTTTGATTCATAGTATGATGTGTGTGGATTATTAGAGACATTTTATATTGATGATGATATGCTATTGACATAGTTATATATTTCTGACATGTGATATTTTCGTCATATTGAGTAGACTTTAACAGTTGAACTAATCTTGTGATCCTATTGATATTGATGTGATGTAGAATTGAGATGTTGTTAGAAATTGAAAATAATAATGTTAATTTCTAGATGATGATTTGATTCACACGTAGATGATTATGGATTTATATTTGTATATTTTATCTTGGATGTTTTGATGCAGCCACAAGGTGAAGGATGTATTATGTGTTTTTAGGTAAACATATCACAACAAACAACAGGGGATTGGAGACCAACCACATTGGAATGCTAGATGAATTCAACAATGGTCACCATGGCAACTTGTGTTATATTGTTGTGTGTGTGTTTAAATTGTTGTTAGGGGTTTTCCATGGGGAATTACCTCCAATTGTGACCAAGGGGGCTTGTGTGTTATTCTTTTATATTTTCCTTTATTTAATTTTAGTATGTGATTTTATAGTGATGTATTTTCCTTTTATTAATTATTTAATTTGTGTCTAGATTAGTAAATTAATCTTGTTACTAAAATAATTATGGATGGGACAAAATAATTCATTTATTAGATTAGATGTCTCTTTGGGTTATGTGTTGTAAGTTGAGTGCTTGTGATCTTGAGTGTTGTACACTCTACCTCATCTTGGAAATTCGGATTTGGCCTTAAGGGCCAATTTTGGAGGCTTGTGGGACAAGTTAAACTTGTCCCACACCTCTTAAATTACTATACAAACCCTACCTATGGATTGGGGGTAAAAAATAGACCCCATTATGTGTTTTTAAGACAAAAAGTGACATTTATCGTACTTTTCTTACATGGGTTTTAAAGTTTATCCTTATGGGGTGTGGGTTTAGATTGTGTGTGTAAGAGGTTTCTCATTCCTCTCACCCACCAATTTATTGTGCATTGGGGTCGAGGTTTGACTTGTGAGGTGGATTTGAGGATTAGTGATGTGGCATCGTACATGGAGCAACTTAGCCCTCCTCTCTCCCTTTTCTATTTATTCAAGTTCTTTTGCTTGTTTGGGGGTACTTCATTTCTTCTTGTGCTCTTGATTTTTTGGAGTTGGAGGATTTTGGAGTGCTTATGGATTTTTGGAGAGTTTTGGTGATATTTTGGGCTTGAAGGAGCTTGGTGTGTGACTCTTGGATCAAGCTCTACCATGGAAAGGTAAGATCTATACCCTTGTTTTATTTTTTTTCTTTTACTTATGTATATGTGTATGTTATTGAGTGTTTTGGTATGCTTGTTGGGTCCTTGGGTAGATGGCCTAAGTCTGGTGTAGGAGAGGGCTATGGGGATCTTATATGTAGGGAGGCATAATAGTTTATTTCATGTTTTAGAGGGATTTGGGTTGGGTGCCCCACCTTGGACAAGAAAATTCTTGCATTTCTTACTTGGTTTTTATGAGGGAGACATAAGAGATAGTAGGGAGGCATAAGAGAATGTGGGAGGCATAAGAGGATCTTGAGGGAGGCATAAAGAGTTGTGTAAGGGTTTTGATATATCTATTGGAGGGTTTTAAGGTGGGCACATAATTCCCATTGGAAGGTATAAGTGATCTCCCATATATCCTTGCTTCATTGGCTTGCATTTTGAAGCATTGTATATGTTTTTAGTTTCTTCCTTGTAATTGTAGTTTGTGTTGATTGTGTTTTGGTATGTTTGTGAAATCCTTGTATTGTGATGTGGAATCTTGTATTGTTTCCATGATTTAGATCCACCTTTTATTGCATTATGGTTGGGGCTCGGGGCCAATGAGGAGGATAACTTCTTCTCCTCATTGGATTATTGGTTGGGTGGAGAGTGTTTCCTCTCCTTTTTTTTGTTGTTGATCAAGTGAAGACATGGGATATCTCTTTAATGATGTGAAACTTGGAGCATTTGTTGATGTCCAAAATAAATCCTTCCTTTTGAGAAAACCTTCTTGTTATTCCCACTTGAGGTGGAAGACTTGTAGTATTGTATTTTTAAAAATAAATGTTGTATTGTAAGTTTCATTTACCAAGTTATATTATTATTTTAAAGGAAGCTCATTGAGGAATTGCATAATTTATTTTCTCCTCAAATTGTAGTACGTAAAGAAAAGAATAAACATGGAAATCATGTTAAAAGTTTAGTTATGATTTTGATTGGGAGAAAGTAAGTTCTTTGCATTAAAAGGAATGAGCTTGCTCAAGAAAAAGAAAGTTTACTTTCATTGTTGAAGTTGTATTATTGTAAATGAAAAAGAAGGAACATAGAAGTTGTAAAATGCTAATAGTGTATGCATGGAAAACTTGAATGTGGAATAAATTTGTTTGTAGTTATTTGAATAAATGGTTGTAGTGGAAATGGAAAGATGTAATAAATTTTAAGTAAATTATTATGTTGAAATAATGCATTTAGTAGTAAGGAAAAATAACAACATTAGAAGTAGATTTAGTTTCATTTTTACTTTTGGACTTGAAAGAAAATTTGTTGAACAAAAATGAAAATGATCTTGTAGTTGTTGTTATTATTGAAATAGGAAATGCTTTAAAATGAGTAATTTTACTATGGAATGAATAGATGGATTAAACCCTTCAACTGGAAACTTTAGGCACATAAATTTAAGTTCAGGATGAATTTTAAATCACTCTAGTGAATTTTATTTTTGAAAAATCTCGGATTTGAAGGTTCTATTTCTAAGGAACAAGATCGCCGCCCTGTGTATAGTTACGGTCTCGTAACTATTGTTGAGGAAAGGCGGCAGTCTCGGAACCGCCTTACAAGAAAGGTAGAGGTTTGTGAATCATCACTCAGGTAGGGCGGCGGTCCCAGGACAACCGACCTTCTTTGGGTGGTGGTTCTATCACCGATGAAAGAAAAATGTAGATTTGCCCATGTGCAAATTTTAACTTGGTCTAACTAAAATTTAAGCTTGTAAAAATAAAGAGGAAACCTCTAGCAAACAAATGAAGGTAAAATTTCATTGTTCAAAACAAGTAAATCTTCAAATGGATAATTAAAAGTGCTCAATCTCATACATATAAATGGAGGTAGGGTTTGGCCCAAATAAGGAACTCAAACTAAAAACAATTTTGTAACAACACCATATTTGGAAACAAAACACCTATAATCTTTAATGAAAGAAATTACAATGATAAATCTACAACCTAGACTAAACTAAGCTTGTTTTTGTAAATTCCTCCATAGTTCTTCCTTTCTTGCTCCCATGGCTTCCATCTCTCCAACCTGCAAATTAAACAAAGGAAAAGTGACCAAATGAGGAGACTAGGGTAAAGAAAATGATTTAATAAGAATTCATAAGGATATTTAGGGTTAGTTTGGAACCCTAGGATCTAGTGGCCACAATTGAATTGATCCAAGGGTTGAGGATCAACCCTACATTTGTTTGGTAGGAATTAATTTTTATGGGTGTTTTAAATAAAATTAAAGGTATGTGTAGATGGGTGAATGGGGCCATTTAAATACCTTGGTGTGCAAATTCATTATTTTAGTTCCTAGTATGTTTTAGGAAATTAATGAAATGGACATTTAATCTATTAAGATAATGGAACTAAAGTAACTAAGTATAAGGTTAATCATTTTGGGTTGAATGTTAATTAAGGAGGAGAAAAACATTTAACCAAGTAAATTAAATTATGGCACCTTCCTAGTTGATTCTAATTAATTAACCTTAGAGATAAATTAAGAATATTTAATCATTTAACTTAGACCTGGTCCATCCTTTGTAAAGTAGAGATTATTGGTGAAAATTAATTTAACGTACACACTAGGGGTTGGCACCCCGCAATCTTATAACTCAAAACAAAATGAAAAAAATTCCTTAACCTTCTAGATAATGTATTAGGTTTAATGTGTTCCTAGAACATATTTTTGTGGGTGTTACACTTGGTATTAGAGTCGTGGGTTCAAATCTTGGACCCTTGGGAAAAGTTGGAAACACGAGACATGAACTTTTAACCTATTGCAATTTTAAAAAAACTAGAAAAAAACATTGTTTGATAATTGTATAATGTAGTAAACTTGTAAAATTGAAAAAAAATTGAGGATGATGAAATAACACTCGCCTTGGTACGTGCGGTAGGCATGAACCAGACAAGGGGTTCTTGCACATAGATTTAGAGTTACCACCTCTAGATCAGGTTGTATTAGCCATTCTACCTCAGATTTTACAGATGCTTCAGGACGTCAATGCTGCTATACGCAGAGGCTCCTTAGGAGGACGAATTGCAAGATAGGATAGGAGCCATCAATTGAGGCTCGTGTATCTCCTTGACACAAAAAGGAGCATAGGGTAGAGAACTCTTGCATGGATTCAGCTAGGGTAGAGTCACCACAGAGGGGACATGGAGACATGATTTCAGGACATAGGGACAAATATCGAGCCCTAGGAAGAGGGAGGAGCATGCAGAGAGACCTAGGGGTCATCAGTCATCAGTTGTAGACCATATCAGGGAGATCTTGAAGCTACACCCATCTCACTATTCTGGAGATACAGGTGGTTTTTAGGTAGAGGCCTGGTTAGTGAGCTTAAGTAGATGCTTCAAGATTTTCCCTTGTACTAGCAAGATGAAAGATCGTGTTACGATCCATCTTCTGAGGGATGGAGTAGGTGTCGAGTGGACGATCGAGGAATAGAAGCTCTATGTTGACTCATAGACAGTTACCTGGGAGCTCTTTGAGGAGCGGTTCAGGAAAATGTATTTATCTAGAAGGTTTATTCAGTAGAGGATAGACATGTTTCACAACCTCTATAAGGAATCATGATATTAGGTCTCATACCCTATTGTTCATTAAATGTCAACCCAGGGGCGTAAGATTTTCAAAGGGCCTACAAAATATATGCTACAAGTACTTTGGAGTGAAGTCTTTGTAGGCTAGAAATTCATCAAAGAGTATAAAGTAATGCTTATGCAAATTGGAAAGTAAACTATGGAGGTTGTTGATCTACGTAGATCTAAAACTCAACACACTATGCACTCATTAACTTTTAGAAATGAAAAAAACTAATAATCAATCCACACAACATAAATAGGAAATGGAGGAATAGGATCTTCCCTGCAATTCCTTCCGAGGGGGCCCTTCCTCATGCAGAAGTGAGTTCCGATCCTACCCTAGAAACTCACAGAACTGCTCAAGAAGATAAACGATTCATCTATTGAGCTATAGCAATTAAAGATTGCTACAACAAAGAGAGATTACAATGAACTCAAGAGCACAACTCACATTAATATATTCTATCTTCACACATTTACAATTCTGCTTTTCTCACACAGCTATCACTTCATTCTTTATCTATCTATTCTCTCTCTCTTGTTCTTTACATTTTATATATATATATATATATATATATATAGACATATCACTAACTTATTCTATACTAGGAATATGATCAAAAACCACTCAAATAGATTATAGTTGTTTGGTTTCATATTTGTTAAGTGAAGACAACTAATTCTGTCTTATTTACATGATAGGAACTAATTACAAAACTACTTAACAAAATAACCATAATATTACATATGATGTGTTAGGATAGCTGGCACTTTTTGTCTTATGTGGTGGTGTGAGCTGGATAAGTTCTCTTTGGCTATGGGCAGCTGGAGGTGCATATACTACTTGTTCTGTAGGTAGTTTGGAAGATGCTATGGAAGCCTCGGAGCTTGCTATGGGTAAGATAAATCACCCAAAGACTTCTTAGACTTGTCCAAACAATGTTGCCACTTGGTTAACTCATTCTCCAACTTCATATGCTCAGCTCCATATACTTCATGATGCCTCATTGTTTGTTGAATGCCATGATTCTCTCTTATCATTTCCCAGCTAGTGGCTATGGGCTATAGAGGCACAGCAGCTATCAGAGGAGCACACCAGAGTTGCTACTAGTTGCTATGGGTTGGGGCCTACTACTTCAAAAGCTTATGGCATCTTGTATTTTGTTCATGGAGACATCAGAAACATCATTTTGCACAAGAGACAAGATTCACCAAAGTAAATAAGTATATTAAATCTTAATGAACATATAAAACTAAATATATGCAAAATCATAACTTTATCTCATATCAACCATCAAGAGGAGATCAAAGTCTCAAAACTGTATGTGCAAGAGGCTTCAAAAAGGATTTAGATGGGGCCAAAACATGCCAATATGTGGCCTCATCACACCCCCCAACTTAGCTTCTTGCTCGTCCCTGAGCAAGTTGGCTCATCTTGAGGGCACAATATTTTCTGTAGTCATAGGGGTCTTGATTACCTATCTGGCCATATCCATAGAGACCTCCCCTTATCCCAAGCTCATGCCATAAGGCTATTTCTTTTTCTTTATCCAAAGGTACTATTTCCCTCCAATCTGGAATGGGATACTAGAAGATGGGAGGATGAAACCTCAATCCTATCCATCCTTCCTTTTTCATTCTTACCAGTTCTATGTAATCATGCACCCTTTTTAAGGCCTGCTTAAAATTTGTAGGTGAGTTTGGCTCTTTATTTCTCAATATAGTGGGAAACTCATCCCATCTTGATTTGCAGGATACATAAGTTGTTTTACCTTCTTTATCCAGGAATATCAAATATCGGTTCTGGAGACAACTATCACCTTTTTTGACCCATGTAGCCAATCTATCCTCTGATACAAACTCTACCCATTCTTCTACAATGTCCTCAGGGTAACCACTTTCTCCCCTTATCATTAAGGTAGACTATTTTTCCATTTCTAGATACTCATCTACCTCTTCTTTCCTTCTCTTCTCATTTTTAGGTAAGATGTGAAGGCATCTAGAAGTATGTCACCCAGGTACATGTTAGGATTCCACTTTACATTAGAAGGAACAACAAAGTTATGAATATAAAACTCACTCAGTTGTGCCTGAGTGTCAGGATCAGATTCTCTATACATGTTAAAGAATGTTTTGGGGTCATCCACAACATAGGGAAGGTTATTGTATACCTTCTCATATCTGAAATGCAACCATTTCTCCTATAGATATAGGGCATATACTCGTGGTGGAGGTCTGCATTCTAAAATCCTAGTAGAAAGATCATACATATTTTCTACTTTCATCTTGAGTCCCTCTATTTCTGCTTCCTATTTTTCCACCTTCTCCACCAATGTGTCATGTTGTTGCCTTGCTTCAACATGCCCTTTAAATCTTTGTACTAGCCTTTGAAAAACATTATAATCTTCAAGAAAATTTTCTTCTAAGAATGTATATAGGTCATCCTTAGGTCCAACTGAATAGATATTTTCAGAAGTGAGGTCAAAATGTATTACCTCAGGCTCTGCAGGTTGTTTCTATGCTTTATATGGGACCATTTGGAGTAAGGACTCATTCTTTCCTCCTTTGTATTTACCTTCATATTTTGGTTCAGGTTCAAGTTCAGTTCTTCTACAGGCTCTTCTTCTTTTTCTTCTTCCATGGGAGTCTTTTCCAAGGCTTTTCTGCTCTCCTATCAGGGCATCCAATCCTCTTGTTCCCTCCAGGTTTCTTATGATGCTTCTCAAAATGTTGATTTCCTCCACTGCTTGCTCCAGAGTTTGGAATTCAGGTTCTTGTTTCCCTTCACTTTTCACCTCTTCAATTTCTACCTACTGTGGTATCTCAGGAGGTATTTGTTCTTGCTTCTCCTCTTCTTCTGAACTGTCCATCTCTCTTACTATCTCAAAACCTTCTTTTGTGATAAAGACTTCTTCCTTTTTCTTCTTTGGAGGTGTTTCTTCATTGATTTCTATGGTCTCTATTTGTGTTGTTCTTTTCCTCCTTATCCTGTGAGATCTTCTTACAGTTGTTATTTTTCTCTTTTGTTCCTTCTTGGGGGTAACTTCCTCTACTACCTTTTCTTTTCCTTTTTCTTAGGTGCTGAGGTAGTCTCAGTTTCTTCAGGTGCCTCCTCTACTATAGGTGTAGGGGTTTTTCTTCCTTTTCCTGCATGTTATGCTCTCTAGCAGGTGATGTTGCCTCTACACCTTTCATCTTCTTGGAGATAGAGCCCTTTGATTTTACAGATAGAGAGGCATGAGGGCTACTTTTCTTACTCCCTACCTCTTATGTGGTTTCCTTCTCTGAGGAAATGATGAGCCTCCTCTTCTTCTTCTTGTAGCAACAGAGCTCCTAGTATTTCTTGCTACGGGTATGCTAGACTCCTCTTCTCTCTCCCTAGGGACCCTTATGATATGCTTTCTTTTTGTCCTCCTTTCTTGTTGTGGTTGTTTCTCAGGGGTTTCTTCTTTTTCCACTCTTTCTTCAACTTTTTCTTGACTCTTCTCTTCTTCTGATGCTGTAGGTGGCTGGTCTGGATTCCCTATTACCTAGTTTAAATCAATCCTGGGTTGGATGTTTTGGAGGCCTTGCTTGGTGATTAGCCAGATCAGATGAGACAGTGATGAGACAAGGTGTTCTTCACCCCTTTCTGATATTCTTTTTCCATTTTCTTTAGGCTACTCAACAAGTGGTTTGGGACATTTATTACTATTCCATGCCTCAAGTGATTTAAGTATTTAAATTACATTGTATAGAGTAGGGAATACCTTCCTTCACATGTGAAGTATTTGATGATGAATGTAACAATTTCTCTCTAGGCCTCAGGTAGGCTTCTTGTCTCAATACCCCCTTTTGTCTGATTGTATTGCTCCCCTTGGAAGAATTGTTGTCTGATTTGTTGTGCATTGGGTTTCTCCTCCCAATTTTCTCCATTTTGAGGGAGTCTTGTCACTTTCCCAATCAAGTCTTCTTATTTGGAAATGATATGCCAGCTACCATGGCTTGTTGTCCATCGAATGTGCTTGCAAATTGCTCTTCTCTCTCATTCGAGTACTTGGTTAGCAAAGTTGGAAGTAATTTTTCCATCCAACCCATTCAAATATATCCCAACAATGAGGGTTATTTCTCAAGGGTGTGACATCGGTGGGCTCTCTGTGAACAACTGTTCCTCCCATAGCTTCTGCAGAAGTTTTTTTTCTTTCTTCTCTCTACGTTGATTATCACCCTTTTTTTTTTATTTTACATCTCGGGGCAATCTTTAATTGTCCCCTATAATCGAGGCATGCATCATTACTTCCTCGGTTCTGTGTTGAGGGTTAATTAATCTTCCGTAGTGAGATCCAATCCTGCCTCCTCCCCAGACAAAGTTGTCACTCATCCCGAGTGAAAAAAATGTTTCACGCGTGCCATATATTTATTGTTGAAGGAACTTATTAATGTCCCCTCATGATGGTGATAGAAAAAAAGTAAATGATTAAGGCGTATATTTAATTTTAACATGTCTTTTCAAGAAATAAATACTTACTACTTGTAGATATTACCTTTTTACCTTAGTGTCACCTATTTGTCCTCCACGTGACACCTTTTTATGGAAATATGATTTGTGCAAGGGTTTGGCATGCAACACTTCTTCCAATGAGTAATTTGATTGCAAGGATCATCTAAAAATGATTGCTCTCCTGGAATTTGTTTATGTAATTTTTATGCTTATGTAGATCAGACATGAGGTTCCTCTTGGACTTTGGAGGTCCTTGTTTCTATTTATGCATCTGCAACATGTGAAAACCTGCAAAAATGATACCTCCTTGCATGATGCTTGTGATTTTTAGAAACTTACATTCCTTCTTCTTTTGTATGATGCCTGCAAGTTCTAGAGTGGATTTGTGCATCCCTTGTCTTGACTACCCATAGCACTGCTTTGCTGTAGCACTCTGAAATTGTGCCTGTAGTGACCATGAGGTGGCCCGTAGCACTGAACAAGTAGCCTGATTTAACCAAGGGGTTTCCCGTAGCAAGCAAGGAATGTTTACAGGAAGGGAAAGAGTACTGCAGCATGAATTCTGCTTTGTGTAATTGTTTGTGACTCCAACTTTTGCCTTACCTCCTTTTGAATATGCTGTGGCTATCCAAAACTCTACCCGTAGCACTTTTAGAAAGTGCCCGTAACAACTGTTTGAGGAGCCTGCAGCACTGGAAGGTTTCCGTGGAAGAAGGTTGAGGAGGTTACAAAGAATCGGAAGGTTGAGTTTGAGGAGCACAAAGCAATCGGAAGGTTCCCAATTGGAAATGAATCCCTGAGAAGTTTCGCAACAACTGGAAGGTTTCAATTGGTTGAGTTGAGTAGCCCCCAAAGAATGGAAGTGGAAAAAGTAGGTTTGGCTGAGGTGTTTTTCTTCCCATTTTTCTTGAAAACTGTTTTTTCCCCTTTTTTTTTTTTTTCCCCTGAATGGCCAGTGAGTTGGTTTTCCATTCAAGGCCCTTTTTTATAGTTCTGAGTAGCCAAGTAAGCTGGTTTTCTACCCAGAATCTGCCAACAATGCCCAAAAAGGGTTTTCATTGTTTTTTTTTTTAATTTTTCTTGCTACTGCCTATAGCAGGATGTTTATTATGGCCTTATTAAGGTCCATATACAACATTTCAATCTTCTTCCCATGGAAGGTAGAGATCATCCTCCCTTCCTTCCTCATCAATCTCCTTTTCCTTTGAACTTGGTGGGTCAATATGAGGGTTTTTCTGCATGGACTGCTACTTTTGTGAAAATTGCTCCTTTGATAAGGGTTTCTTGTATACTTTGAGTCTGTGACCATTAACCAAGAGTTTGAATCTCACTGGATCAATTGTTCGTAGTTGGACTGCACCATTATCATAGACATGTTCGATCTCATATGGCCCAAGCCATCTTGTTTGCAATTTTCCTTTGTGGTCTTTGTATTTTGAATCGAACAGTAGGGCCCAATCTCCATGTGTGAACTACCTAGGCTTGATGTATCTATCATGCCATCCTATTCATTTGTTGTTGTATCAATTCTATGTTTTGAAGTGCTTGTTGTCTGTACTCATCCAAAGCATTGAGTTGCATCAATCTTTGCTTGTGTGCTTTGGAAATATCAATTCCCATCTCTACTGTAGTCCTCAGAGTTTTGTGTTCAAATTCTATTGGCAGCATTGGTTTCTTCCCATACACCAACTCATATGGTGTGAAGCCAGTAGTTGTTTTCCATGTGATTCTGTATGCCCATACAACCTCGTGGAGTCTGGACTCCCAATCCTTTCTTGATAGATTAACTATTTTGGTCAGGATATTTTCTAATTCTCTATTCGTGACTTCAACCTAGCCATTGGACTATGGATGGTATGGTGTGGACTTCTTGTGTCTTATCGTATATTCTTCCACTAGGTCAAGCAATGAGATCAGCAGTAAACTATGGCCCTTGATCTGTAACTATTTCCCTTGGTACACCGTATCTTGTGAATATCTCTTCGTATAAGAAAGCTGCTACTTTCTCATCTCGAGCATGTGTCAGTGCTTTTACTTCAGCCCATTTGGTGACATAATCTATACATACAAGGATGTACTCTTTGTTATTTGATTTGGGGTCTATGGGCCCAACAAAGTCCACCCCCATTTGTCAAAAGGTTCTAGTTGAAATGAGGCTATAAAGGCATCTCATCTGACCTTGTAGGCCTCCCCATATGTTGGCATTTATCACAGTGGGTTGTATATCTATTTGCATCCTTATGCAATGTAGGCCAGTAGTATCCTGCAGTCAGGATTTTGACTGTTGTTCTTTTGGCTGCAAAGTGTCCTCCACATGGCTCATCATGGCATGCTTTGAGAATGTCAACTACTTCATCTTCTCGTAGACATCTTCTTATTACACAATCAGGTCCAAGTATAGAAGAGAAAACTAGAAATCCAAGAGTACTTACCACTTTTCCGTATCAAGGCACGCTTCTCTTTTGAGGAAAAGTGAAGTGGCAGTTGTCCGAGAAACAAGGTAGTTTGCTATATCAACAAACTAGGGTGTAGAGATAGTGAGGGGAAGAGGTGCTCATCGGGAAATGAGTCATCCACTATGCCATCCTCTTGATTGCTTTGTAATCTTGAAAGGAAGTCAGCTACAACGTTGTCCTTCCCTAGTTTATCTAGTATAGTAATGTCAAATTCTTGCAACAAGAGAAGCCATCTTACCACTCTTCCAGATACCGATGGTTTATTCATGAGGTACCTGATGGCAGCATGATCTGTGTGTATGAAATTTTGATAGCCTGTGATGTAATGTTTGAACTTGTTGATTGCATATACAACCGCCAAGAATTCTTTCTCCATCACCATGTAGTTTAGCTCTGTTGCTTGCATATTTTTTCTTACAAAGTAGATAGCATAGCTGAGATGGCCTTCTTTCTATCCTAGTACTACACCTAGGGTAGTATCAGAGGCATCTGTATGTATGTGAAAAGGAAATGCCCAGTTTGGTCCACGTAATATGGGGGTTGATATGAGCAACTACTTCAGTAGATTGAATGCTTCATTACAGGTGGGAGTCCATACAAACTCAACATCTTTGTTTAGCAAGGTGAACAATGGGGCTGCTATTTTGCTGAAATTGTTGATGAACCTCTAGTAGTAACCAAGCATGACCCAAGAAGCTACGTACATATTTTTGTTTTTTGGTACCGGTAGGTCCTTGATGATAGCAATCTTGGCTGGGTCCACTCTGATCCCCTTTTCAGAGACATGGTGTCCTAGCACTATCCCTTCCTCCATGAGCATGAAACATTTCTTATGACTTAGGGATAGGTGATTTTCTTGACAACGTATTAATAATTTTTCCAAGTTATTCAGACATACCTCAAATGTGTCTCCGTAGATGGTGAAGTCATCCATATATATCTCTACACAGTCATGTGAGAGATCTAAAAATATGCTAAGGACTGCTCACTGAAATGTGGCAGGTGCATTGCATAATCCAAATGGTAGGACAACATATGTGAATGTTCCCCATGGGCATGTGAATGTGGTCTTCTCTTGATCCTCAGGAGCAATGTGGATCTGATTGTATCCGCTGAAACCATCTAAGAATGCAAAGTATTTCTTTCCTGCAAGTGTATCTAGCACTTGATCAATAAATGGCAAATGGGAAATGGTCCTTCCTTGTAGCTGCATTCAATTCTCTGTAGTCTATACATATATGCCACTCACCTCCTTTCTTGGGTACAATGACTAATGGAGAAACCCAATGGCTGTCAGAGATTGGATAAATGAATCCTACATCTAAGAGTTTTGTATTTCAGCCTTGACTATTTCTTTTACTATTGGGTTCATCCGCCTTTGTGGTTGGCGTATGGGTTTGCATTCTTCTTTGATGTAAATGTGGTGTGTACACTTTTCTGGGCTGATGCCTTGCATGTCTTCATAGTCCCATGCAAAGGCTCCTTTGTTTGCATGCAATATGGCTGTCAATTTTCTTTCTTCTTCCATACTTAATTTGTTATTTATGCGGAGTGTCTTGCCTGGCATTATTTCTATGGATTTTGTGGCTTCTGTCATTTTCTCTATGTTGTTGATTGATCACATGTGGTTGTAGCTATGTGGCAGCAGTTGATGGAAGATCCTTTGATCACTTTCAGTTGGTTCTTCTTTTGACCATAGATTAGAAAAAGGACAATGAATACAAGGCAATTCTTAGGAGTGGATTGTTCTACCTGATAGTTGTTTTGTAGTATGTTGGAGATGATGGTATCCTCTTCTAGATCTACCAATGTGCATGCATGATCTATTGTTAAAGCAGGGAAGATGGGTACCTCTTCTTCTTCTTCAATCCAGACAGGTTGGTCCTTGTCTTGTGATACTATGTGTGGGTACAAAACCAGTTGCTTGGTGATGTTCCCATTTGAAATCTGCATGTTTCAGATCTACAACTGATTAATGCATCTCGTAGTGGCCAACCATGGCCTTCCCAAGATCAGAGGATATCCTCCAAGTTTTGTTTTTGGCTGCAATACAATAAAATCTGTAGGGTACTCCCATGAATCTACTGATATGACCAGATCTTCTATGATTCCTTCTGGTCATACTGTGGATCTGTCTACCATTTGCAAGCATTGTAGATGTGGGATGAATATGTTGCAGGTCTAATTTATGCATTGTTTCCATTGTTATGACATTGATGGCAGCTCCCAGATCGATCAAGGTATTATGGACTTGTTGTCCATTGATCTGAATAAAGTGACAACTGGATAGCCTGGGTCTGCATATTTCTATGGTAGCATTCCTCCCAACATGATTTTTCGCCAATTTCCAATGACATGGACTGTATTAGGATCCTTCTTCTTCCTTCCAGTTTCTGAAGGCACAAATCTCTGACTACCTTGGAATAAATGGGGACATCTTTAATGGCCTGAAACAAAGGGATCTTTACACAAACATTCTTCAGCTGCCCTAGGATATCAAACTCAGGTTCAACAGGAGTGCGTTGAAGGTTTAGATGTTTTGGGAAGGGTGGTGGTATTGTTTCTGCATTCTCTTTATTGGCTAGTTCAGGATCCTCCTGTGGTTGTGGTGTAGACTATGGAATGGATATTGTGGGGTTTTTCATTATGGGTGGACTTGGAGGTGGTAGAGTTCTTCCTGAATGTAGGTGGACTTCATTGATGTCCACTGTATAAGTGGGGTACTGTGTTATTTCAGCAGTACATGTTGGTTGAGCCAACTTATTGGTAGGATTTGGCACAGGTTGAGCAGGTATTTGAGCCGGTCTTGTTGGTTGTGTGTTTGGCATTATTGTAGGATGTTGTGGTTGTTGTGGGAACCCACCTTGCTGATTTCCCCAAGGTTGCTGCCCTCTCCATGGTTGCTGCCATGGGTTTGCAAGATTTTGTGGACCTTGGGTTGGCTGATTTTTCCATTGATTGTGTGGTGGCTGCCATGGTTGATTTTTCCAGGGTGGAGTGGGATACTGCTGCCATTGATTGGGATTATATGGTTGTTGCATAGGCCAATGTGGGTTGGGAGGGGCTGGGGGCATCCAGGGATTACTCCAGCTGGGCATGTTATTTGCATTTTGATTGAAAAATGATGATTGTGAAAATGGTGAATTTGATCCCATACCTGGATAGTTTGTCCTTGGCTGCCAAGGTTTCCTTTGTGCCACGTAGAACACTTGATCTTCATCTCCTCCTATGGCATGCAATGCTACATGGAATTTGGTTCTTCAGATGTAATGCTTGCTACCTTTGTCTTTATGACTTGACACTTGCAATCAGCTTGCTTCTTCCTAAAAATCTGGGCAGTAGACCGTAAGGGCTTGGTCCATTGCTTGTTGTTTTTGTCTGGTGTGCAGCGATATCCAGCTGTGTGGCCATGTGGCTGATTATATCCATCTTCATGTCCCATAGTAGATTACTTACATCAGCTTTAGAGATCCCATTGGCTGATGCTGGCAGCATCTTGTTATTCCAAAGTTTACCCAACGTTGATCTCGAATAATTCTTCCCTAGTTGTTGTATCTCTTCGAAGGTTAGCTGAGATGCATCTCCTCCACTCATGAGGTCTAAGGCTTCCAAGTAGTCATCTCAGATTCCTTTTAGAAATACTAGCTTGAGTGTGTCTGGGCTGAGATTATTTTTCTTATGCTTCTACAGAGTGAAGGTGAACCTCTCCATGTAGTCTTCCAAAGATTCATCCTCATCTTGAGTCATGTGGAATATATCATTTCTTCTGAAGTTTCTACCTTTTCCATATTCCTGATATTTGGTCAGAAAATTTTTCTTCATCTCATCCCAACTACTGACTGTGTCCCCCTAGTCCCATAAACCATCTTAGTGTTGCATCCTTCAGGGTGGCTGGAAAGAGCTTGAGCTTTTGTTCATCCATTCAGTAGTCGTAGCTTTGGCATAACACATCATACTCAAATAGGAATGTATCTGGATCCTCATTGGACATCCCCTAAAGTGTGGGAGGGCTGAGGGTGGAATATTCTTCATAGGAGTATCTTCTGTGGTTTCTACAATTGGGAATTCAAAAGTGGGGGCAACAGGTTCTCTACCTTCAACTTCATTTCCTGATGCTCGATCCATGGCGTATTTCCTTGTTATATGGATCCCAAGAGATTTTAGAATAATGTCCTGAATTCCGATCAACTTCCCCTCGGTATGATAATGTATAGATACTTGAGGTGTTGTATGGTGGGTGGTAGTAGTTTCAGAGAACTTGCTGAATTGAGTAGGTATTCTGGTGTTCTTTCTCCTCGTGGAGTATGGGATTCATTCGAATCCTCCTCTTGTCTTTCTTTCACTAGCATGACCAAGGTCTTCTCTGCTTCTTGTTCTTCTTCTTGAATATGTTGCAGCTCCTCTGCCACTCTTCTTCTTTGTGTGGAAGTATACTCCTTGTCTTGGGAGATAAGTGGCTCCTCTGCTGCAGCAATTTGTTTTTGCTTTGGCAAAAATCTTCCGAACGAGTCTCATTCTCTATGCATAAATTTTCCAGCTCTCTCTTGCTTTTTCCTATTTTTTTTTCTTTTTTTTTTTCAAATATATGAGGGGTTGGTTCTTAATACTATTTTAGAAATTGAGCAGTGCGGTAATGACAATTTTATCCTAGAAAGTAGGAATTCTAGCTCCTAGAAAGCTTTTGAAATGACAGAAGAAAGCTGATCTAAAAAAATAGGATGACTATTCTAGAAAGCATGAATGGTTATTCTAGAAAGTGGGAAATGAAAGCATGAATTGACTGAAAGTGGGAAATGGAATCACTTCTATAGTATTATCTGGACACCTTCCCAACAACACCAAAATGATGTGCAGAATAATCAACCAATGATATTAGGTCTCATACC
The DNA here is from genome assembly GCA_018340775.1 of Taxus wallichiana var. yunnanensis. Lineage (NCBI taxonomy): Eukaryota > Viridiplantae > Streptophyta > Pinopsida > Cupressales > Taxaceae > Taxus > Taxus wallichiana. Next base: position 119,129,810 of record CM031236.1, read on the forward strand.
CTGTTGTTCATTAAATGTCAACCCAGGGGCATAAGCTTTTCAAAGGGCCTGCAAAATATATGCTATAGTACTTTGGAGTGAAGTCTTTGTAGGCTAGAAATTCATCAAAGAGTATAAAGTAATGCTTATGCAAATTGGAAAGTAAACTATGGAGGTTGTTGATCTGCAGATCTAAAACTCAACACACTATGCACTCATTAACTTTGAGAAATGAAATGAATAACTAATAATCAATCCACACAACATAAATAGGAAATGGAGGAATAGGATCTTCCCTACAATTCCTTCCGAGGGGGCCCTTCCTCATGTAGAAGTGAGTTCGATCCTACCCTAGAAACTCACATAACTGCTCAAGAAGATAAACGATTCATCTATTGAGCTAGTAGCAATTAAAGATTGCTACAACAAAGAGAGATTACAATGAACTCAAGAGCACAACTCACATTAATATATTCTATCTTCACACATTTACAATTCTACTTTTCTCACACAGCTATCACTTCATTCCTTAATCTATTACTCCTCCTCTCTATGTGTACTATATATATATATATATATATATATATATATATATATATATATATATATATACAGATCACTAACTTATTCTATACTAGGAATATGATCAAAAACCACTCAAACAGATTATAGTTGTTTGGTTTCATATTTGTTGAGTGAAGACAACTAATTCCTATCTTATTTACATGATAGGAACTAATTACAAAACTACTTAACAAAATAACCATATCATTACATATGATGCGTTAGGATAGCTGGCACTTTTTGTCTTATGCTGCGGTGTGAGCTGGATAAGTTCTCTTTGGCTATGGGTAGCTGGAGGTGCATACTACTTTGTTGTTTGCAGTAGTTCTGGAAGATGCTACGGGTAGGTCTGGAGCTTGCTACGGGTAAGATAAATCACCCAAAGACTTCTTAGACTTGTCCAAACAATGTTGCCACTTGGTTAACTCATTCTCTAGCTTCATATGCTCAGCTCCATATACTTCATGATGCCTCATTGTTTGTTGAATGCCATGATTCTCTCTTATCATTTCCCATCCAGTGGCTATGGGTTGTTGTAGAGCACAACCAGTGGCAGCTTGTAGAGCACAACTAGAGTTGCTACGGGCTGGGGCCTACTACTTCAAAAGCTTATGGCATCTTGTATTTTGTTCATGGAGACATCAGAAACATCATTTTGCACAAGAGACAAGATTCACCAAAGTAAATAAGTATATTAAATCTTAATGAACATATAAAACTAAATATATGCAAAATCATAACTTTATCTCATATCAACCATCAAGAGGAGATCAAAGTCTCAAAATGTATGTGCAAGAGGCTTCAAAAAGGATTTAGATGGGGCCGTAATCCATAGTTGGATTGCCAAGATCCATAGCAGATGCACCTTTAGAGAAATGGTGGAGTGGAATCTCATTGGAGAGGACCAGTAAATCAGTTATGGTTGTGGAATTGTTGGAAATCATTGGAGAGAGTGCCCAAAGAACCCTAGTAGCAAGGGTAAGGTGTAGATTTTAGAGCCTATGGTTGGTGACATTAGACATAACCATCGGATCTATGCAGTGGTCGAGAACTACTAGACTGAGCACCAAAGTACCTTGATAGAGACTATATGTAGCATTAGTGGTGTTCTCACCTCTATATAGTTTGATTCTTGTTCATCTGATTCATTTATTGCACCATCTTTGTAGAACATTATAGGCTGGGTGGCAGTTAGGTAGGGTCTTAGTTGGGACGCTAAAATGGCTTCTAGGGACAAAATTTCAGTAGACTCCTTAGATAAGGAGTGTCTAGTGGATTTTGGACCCTTCACCACTACCTCAGATCTTCGTATCCTTCCATTGGGTTCTTATGGAGTCATCTTAGGCATGGAATGGTTGTCTGCACATAGATCTAGAGTGGATTATTACCATAAGAATATTTCTTATACAGATGATCTAGGAGTTGAGTCGGTGATAGCAGGAGTTAGGAGACATGTTTCCATCCACACCATATCTGCTATACAACTTAAGCAAAGGTGTGTGCCACGAGGTTTCCAGATGTTTGTTGTTACGGTTAGTGACAGATATGAGGATAAGTATAGTGGGCCATCTCTTGATGACCATCACATCTTAAGAGAGTTTGCTGATGTATTTCGAGGGGGCTACCGAGGTTACCACCCCCACATGAGATAGATTTTCACATAGATCTCATTTCGGGCATAGAGCATATCTCAGAGCACCCTATCGATGAGTACCCCGAGCTCGTGAGCTAAAACTACAGCTTGAGGGCCTTCTTTAGAAAGGCCTAATCCATCCTAGTGTATCCTCTACAGGTGCACCGGTGATTATTGTAAAGAAAAAGGATGGATCCCTATGTTTGTGTATTGATTACCGCTAGATGAATAAAGTAATGATCAAGAATCGTTACCCCCATCCACACATTGATGATTTATTTGATTAGATGACGGGGACACAAGTATTCTCCAAGATAGATCTTAATTCAAGGTATCATCAGTTGAGGATCACAGAGGCAGATATTCATAAGACCGCTTTCCATATGAGATACGGCCACTATGAGTTCACAGTGGTGCCTTTTGGTCTGACGAATGCCCCCGTAGTGTTCATGAACTTGATGAATGGGGTATTCATGAAATTTTTGGATCACTTCGTGTTCATCTTCCTTAACGACATTGTGATATACTCATTTACATGTGAGGGGCACAAGGGCACCTTCGCCAGTTCTTCGTGTCTTTGTGAGTAACAACGTTTTGGGAACTTGGAGAAGTGTGCATTATTTCAGACAGAGGTGCAGTATTTGGGCCACATAATTTCTAGGAAGGTATCACAGTTGATCCTTCCAAGATTTGAGCTATTATGGATTGGCCAACACCCACTAGTATGACCGAGGTGCGCAGCTTCATGGGTTTGGCAGGATACTATAGTATATTTGTGCAGGACTTTTCTCGGGTTACACACCCCATCACTTCCCTTTAGCAGAAAGGGAAGAAGTTTGTATGGTTAGATAGATGTGAGAAGGCCTTCAAGACACTAAAGGAATGCCTCGCATGCAAAGGCTGCCTATTCTTACAGTACCACACCCTTAGGGTGAGTTATTCATTTACACAGATGCTTCTTTGGTAGGACTTGGAGGTGTGTTGATGTAGGAGGGTAGAGTAGTTGTGTTTAAGTCTCACAAAATCAAATATTATGAGCTCAATTATCCGACTCATGATCTTGAGCTTGTAGTAGTTGTGCACACCTTGGTGTGGTGGAGACACTTCCTTCTTAGCCGAGATTTATACTGGGACTCGATCACTTGATTCTTTGCCACCTCTTCACACAGCCCAATCTCAACGTTGGTCAAGTAGCATTGGATGGAGTTGCTTTGTGAGTATGACATGGAGATAAAGCATGTGAAAGGGAAGGATAATGTGGTTACAGATGCCTTGAGTAGATAGAGACATGTGGTTATGGCTACTTTAATGGGTATAGATTTACAGAGTAGGATTTTGTAGCAGCTTCCTCACGAAAGTTTCTACCTTGCATCCAGAGCAGAGATTGAGTCTCAGAGACCCCTGAAGGGGAGATTTGATGGATTTTCATTAGAGACAAATGGCCTTCTTAAGCATAGTGTTTGGATATATGTTCCTAGAGATGGAGGCTTGAGACAGACATTTTGATAGAGGCTCATCATGCACCTTATTTAACCCATCTTGGGGTGAAGAATATGCACGCCACTTTGAGACAGTTGTACCATTAGAGGGGACTTCAGAGAGACGTGGCTCAATTCATGTCACACTGTTTAGAGTTTCAGAAGGTGAAGGCCGAGCATCAGCATCCAACTAGCCTTTTCTTCCCTCATGCCATACTCGGGAGTGGAAATGGGACACCATTTCGTGGAATTTCTAGTTAGGTTATCGATGTCGAGATACCACCACAACACATCATGGTAATGGTGGATAAATTGATGAAAGTGGCTCATTTTTCTCTAGTGAAGACCACCTACATAACTAGTGCAGTGACATGGGTATATCTTGATGATATTTTTAGATTGCATGGGATCCCGTGGAAGATCATTTCATGACCATGATCGCTTGTACACTTCCCACATTAAGACTACTATACAAAGATGCTCTCGGGATGAAGATCAATTTCAATACAACATATCACCCTAAGACATATGGATAGACAAAACAGTGAATCATATCTTAGAGGAAATGCTTAGGATGTATGTCATGGATCATCAGTTGAGATGGGAGGATTATTTATACTTGGTGGAGTTTTCCTACAATAATAGTTTTCATAGTTTGATAGGCATGGCTCCTTTTCAAGCACTATATGGTAGAGAGTGTAGGAAAACTCATAGTTGGGATAGGTTAGATGACATGGTTTCTCTTGGTTCATATTTATTATAGGATATGGAGCAAAGGTGGGTTATGATTATCGGGAAAAGTTTACAGGAGGCACATGACAGGTAGAATAAGTATGTGGATCAACATAGGACAGATCATAGTTTTGAGGTGGGCACGAAGGTGTTTCTTTGTGTCAGGCCACATAAGAGCCCTATCCATTATGGAAAAGGTTCTAAGATTGCTCCTAGATTTGTGGGTCCCTTTGAGATCTTGGAGCGTATCAGCCCTTTGGCCTATCATCTAGCATTTCCACCTAGCTTGTCTCACGTCCACGATGTGTTTCATGTTTATGTACTTAGGAGATACATTGCTAATCCTTCTCATGTATTATATTGGACCGCATTACATGTGCAGGATCAAAGGTGATGGTGGAGCTTGTCTATATTTTAGAGTGTAAGACCCTGGGCCTTCGAGGCAGAGAGATTGACCAAGTTCAAGTCCAGTGGAACAGTATGATGAGATTGCTGCTACATGGGAGGATGCTACATTTCTATGAGTCCATTTTTCACACCTATTCTAGTGACTTCCAAGAGGAAGTTGAGTCTAAGGGGAGGGGGATGTAGTGCCCACTTCCCTTCAACACTTATTACTTTTTATTTTGATTGGTTATGCATGGATATTATTGTATCATTTTGACTTAGCATGATGATTAAACGATAGAGATACTTGGACTATTATTGGATTTCGATTCATAGTATGATGTGTGTGGATTATTAGAGACATTTTATATTGATGATGATATGTTGTTGACATAGTTACATATTTCTGACATGCGATATTTTCTTCATATTGAGTAGATCTTAATAGTTGAACTAATCTTGTGATCCTATTGATATTGATGAGATGTAGAATTGAGATGTTGTTAGAAATTGAAAATAATAACATACTTTCCTAGATGATGATTTGATTCACATGTAGATGATTGTGGATTTATATTTATATATTTTATCTTGGATGTTTTGATGGAGCCATGAGGTCAAGAAGGTATTATGTGTTTTGTAAATAAACATGTCACAAAAACAATGGGGGATTAGAGACCAACCACATCAGAATGCTATATGAATTCAACAATGGTCACCATGGCGACTTGTGTTATATTGTTGTGTGTGTGTGTTTAAATTGTTGTTAGGTGGTCTCCAATGGGGGGATTACCTCCAATTGTGACCCTGGGGGCGCTTGTGTGTTATTCTTTTATATTTCCTTTATTTAATTTTAGTATGATATTTTATAGTGATGTATTTTCCTTTTATTAATTATTTAATTTTTGTCTAGATTAAAAAGTTAATATTGTTACTAAACTAATTATGGATGGGACAAAATAATTCATTTATTAGATGAGATGTCTCTTTGGGTTATGTGTTGTAAGTTGATTGCTTGTGATTTTGGAAATTCGGATTTGGCCTTAAGGGCCAATTTTGGAGGCTTGTGGGACAATTTAAACTTGTCCCGCACATATTAAATTACTATACCAACCCTACCTATGGATTGGGGGGTAAAAAATAGACCCCATTATGTTTTTTTAAGAAAAAAGTGACATTTATCGTACTTTTCTTACATGGGTTTTAAAGTTTGTCCTTATGGGGTGTGGGTTTAGATTGTGTGTGTAAGACGTTTCTCATTCCTCCCACCCACCAATTTATTGTGCATTGAGGTCAAGGTTTGACTTGTGAGGTGGAGTTGAGGATTAGTAATGTGGCATCGTACATGGAGCAACTTAGCCCTCCTCTCTCCCTTTTCTATTTATTCAAGTTCTTTTGCTTGTTTGGGGGTACTTCATTTCTTCTTGTGCTCTTGCTTTTTTGGAGTTGGAGGATTTTGGAGTGTTTGTGGATTTTTTTGGAGATTTTTGGTGATAGTTTGGGCTTGAAGGAGCTTGGTGTGTGACTCTTGGATCAAGATATACCATGGAAAGGTAGGAGCTATACCCTTGTTTTATTGTTTTTCTTTTACTTATGTATATGTGTATGTTATTGAGTGTTTTGGTATGCTTATTTGGTCCTTGAGTAGATGGCCTAAGTGTAGTGTAGGATAGGGCTATGGGGATCTTATATGTAGGGAGGCATAAGAGTTTATTTCATGTTTTGGAGGGATTTGGGTTGGGTTCCCACCTTGGACAAGAAAATGCTTGCATTTCTTACTTGGTTTTTATGAGGGAGACATAAGAGATAGTAGGGAGGCATAAGATAATGTGGGAGGCATAAGAGGATATTGAGGGAGGCATAAGAGTTGTGTAGGGGTTTTGAGATTTTTATTGGAGGGTTTTGAGTTGGGCACCTAATTCCCATTGGGAGGTATAAGTGATCTTCCCATAGATCCTTGTTTCATTGGCTTGCATTTTGAAGCCTTGCATATTTTTTAAGTTTCTTCCTTGTGATTGTAGTTTGTATTGATTTCGTTTTGGTATGATTGTGAAATAATTTTATTGTGATGTGGAAGCTTGTATTGTTTCCATGAGTTGCATCCACCTTTTATTGCATTGTGGTTAAGGCTCGGGGGCCAATGAGGAGGATAGCTTCTTCTTCTCATTGGAATTATTGGTTGCGTGGAAAGTGTTACCTCTCCCCTTTTTGTTGTTGATTAAGTGAAGACATGGTGGATATCTCTTTGATGATGTGAAACTTGGAGAATTTGTTGATGTCCAAAAGAAATCCTTCCTTGTGAGAAAACCTTCTTGTTATTCCCACTTGAGGTGGAAGACTTGTAGTATTGTATTTTTAAAAAGAAATGTTGCATTGTAAGTTTCATTTACCAAGTTGTATTATTATTTTGAAGGAATCTCATTGAGGAATTGTATAATTTCTTTTCTCCTCAAATTGTAGTATGTAAAGAAAAGAATCAAAGTGGAAATCATGTTTAAAAGTTTAGTTATGATTTGGATTGGGAGAAAGTAAGTTCTTTGCATTAAAAGGAATGAGCTATGCTCAAGAAAAAGAAAGTTTACTTTCATTGTTGAAGTTGTATTATTGTAAATGAAAGAGAAGGAACATAGAAGTTGTAAAATGCTAATAGTGTATGCATGGAAAACTTGAATGTGGAATAAAGTTGTTTGTAGTTATTTGAATAAATGGTTGTAGTAGAAATGGAAAGATGTAATAAATTTTAAGTAAATTATTATGTTGAAATAATGCATTTAGTAGTAAGGAAAAATAACAACATGGAAGTAGATATAGTTGCATTTTTACTTTTAGACTTGAAAGAAAATTTGATGAACAAAAATTAAAATGATCTTCAGAAAGCTGTTGTTATTATTAAAAAGGAAATGCTTTAAAATGATTAATTTTACTATGGAATGAATAGATGGATTTAAACCCTCAATTGGAAACTTTAAGCACATAAAATTAAGTTCAAGGTGACTTTAAATCACTCTAATGACTTTTGTTTTTTGAAAATTCTCAAATTTTAAGGTTATATTTGTAAGGAAAAAGACTGCCACCTGTGTAGAGAGGTGGTCTCATAACCATCGTTTAGGCAAGGTGGCGGTCTCGTAACCACCGCTCTAGAAAGACAAAGTAGTTCATGAATCATCACCTAGGTAGGACGGTGGTCCCAAGACTGTTGACTGCTTTGGGTGGCGGTTCTATCAATAACCGTAGAAAAATGCAGATCCACACCTATGCAAATTTTAACTTGGTCTAACTAAATTTTAAGCTTGTAAAAATTAAGAGGAAACCTCCAACAAGCAAATGAAGGTAAAATTTCATTGTTCAAAGCAAGTAAATATTCAAATGGATAATTAAAAGTGCTCAATATCATACATATTAATGGAGGTAGGGTTTGGCCCAAATAAGGAACTCAAACTATTTTTTTTTTTGTAACAACACCATATTTGGAAAGGAAACCCCTCCAATCTTCAAATGAAAGAAATTACAATGATAAATCTACAACCTAGACTAAACTAAGCTTGTTTTTTTAAATTCATCCATAGTTCTTCCTTTCTTTCTCCCATGGCTTCCATCTCTCCAACCTGCAAATTAAACAAAGGAAAAGTGACCAAATGAGGTTTTAGGGTAAAAAAGGATTGAATAAGGATTCATAAGGATATTTAGGGTTAGTTTGGAACCCTAGGATCTAGTAGCCACAACTGAATTGATCCCAGGGTTGAGGATCAACCCTACATTTTTTTGGTTGGAATGAATTTTTATGGGTGTTTTAAATAAAATTAAAGGTATGTGTAGATGGGTGAATGGGGCCATTTAATACCTTGGTGTGCAAAGTCATTATTTTAGTTCCTAGTATGTTTTAGGAAATTAATGAAATGGAATTTTAAGCTATTAAGATAATGGAACTAAAGTAACTAAGTATAAGGTTAATCATTTTGGGTTGAATGTTAATTAAGGAGGAGAAAACATTTAACCAAGTAAATTTAATTATGGCACCTTCCTAATTGATTTTAATTAATTAACCTTAGAGATAAATTAAGAATATTTAATCATTTAACTTAGACCTGGTCCATCCTTTGTAAAGTAGAGATTATTGGTGAAAATTAATTTAACGTACACTAGGGGTTGACACCCTTACAATCTTATAACTTAAAACAAAAAAATTCGCCGCAACCTTCTCGATAATGTTTAATGTGTTCCTAGAACGTCATTTTTGTGGGCGTTACATATATAATAGTGAAAGGTAGATTTTATTCATCAATTAAGCTTGTTATTTTTTGTTTCATAGCACTAAGGCTTACAATTGGAAATAATTTAATTTGATAGGTAAGACATACACATGAATGGAATGTTGGAAATATAAATGTGGCAATCAAATTATCACATGTCCCACACCTATTAGATAGAGAAGATTGCATCACAATATATTGGTATTTTATATGTTACAATAGAACAAGTCAATCAACTAATGTGGGTGGATTCAATTGATATTTTGTTAGAGTCATAAAATTAATTCCAACATGTACTAAAGAGGCACATAGTCGGCAAGGTATGTATTTACGCTTGTTTTTGTACATGATTAGTTTTGTATTATAAATTCATAGAGGAGCAAATGGGAAGATCAAGAAAGCAAACATACTCATCGCATAACCAATAAAACAAATGGGAAGATCAAGAAAGCAAACATACTCATCGCATAACCAATAAAATATTATGTAAGATGGATACTCTTATAACACCTTTATTGACATAAGAATCATGATATATTTATAGACTAAGCCAACCAATTCATGTTGGATTTTATTTTAATTTAGTGAAAATAATTAGAGTTGTAAAAACAACTCGAAGATGTTAACTTGAGTTACTTAAAAAAAAGAAACACATAATTCATAAATTATTATAAGTGTATGACTTTTTATATATTATTATTATTATTTTAAGAATATGACTCGATCAACAAAATTACAAATTTCTCAATGTCTAAAAATACAACCTTGTAAACCTTAAATTCAAAATTAATATTTACACTTTACATATAATATTGACTCCAAGTTTAACACTTTTTTAATGTTAATTTATTATAATCCATGGAAAATCAAATATAAATATATAAAAGTAAAAAAATATACAAAACCGATCGATAATTGTTAACGTGAGAGTATTTAAAACCATTTCGCACTCGCCTCTAAGTAAAATTGTTCTACATTAAAATTAAATATAAACTAGAAATCATACATGAATGTATAATGGAAACACCGAAGGGGTGCATAAAATAAGTAAAATTAGAGGGAGTGAAATAATTGGGGAGGAAAAGGGAAATGAAGAAAATATTTGAGGAGGCTAATTCCAAAGGTGGGGAAAATGTTATGCAAATCCAATGGGAAACATTTTTTCCTACAACCTTATATTAATTGTAAGAAGGTGAAAAGTGGTGTGGCATGCAAGTAATTGAGATAATAAATTTCAGAAATGTCTCATATGTAAGGAGGGGTTTATAAATAGTGTCGATGTTAATGGTTATTGGTTTAAATTTTAGCCCTTGTTTTCTTTGGGCAGTTAGAATACACATAAATGTAAGGGGAATTTACTTGTTCGCCTTACAGAAAGTTAAGAAAATGGATATGTGGAGAGTACATTGCATTATATGGTAGTGATTTCATGTACATTTACAATTAGGTTTCTCTCAAGCTATTAGGGTAATGATTAGGGTTTCCCTCATTAATGATCTTCAAGGTGTTGCATGTCAATGACTACCACCATAAAATGGGATTTTCTATTTTTATAGTTAGTATACGGCATCAAGGCTTTTAATTCGACAATGTTTAATTTTTTAGATGATATGAAGACATCACTGGAAGTTTGAAATAAAAAGGTGGGAGTTAAATAATGAATTTACCACACCTATTCCACGGCTCATATTGTTCCTTCCAAAATAATATCTTCTATCTGATATCCAATTTATCATTTCAATCTCACTTGCATTATTGATGTGAGTGCAATTTGTGATTAAAGGGTCCAAAGTAAAAAATTCATCAAATCCAAAAACAATCCAAGTTAGAAGCCCAACAACGATTTTTTCTTCATGTATAACTATGTATCTCCCCTTCAATTGTAATATTGAGTAATTAAAAAACACAAACGATGCAGGACCAATCATTTGTAAGTGATCCCCTCTAGAGATTGTCCATATGAGCGTGAACATTGGAATAAAAAAGGTGTGAATTAAAACTCTACTTATCCAATTTATCATCTCAATTTCATTGACATTATTCACATGCGTGTAATTTGAGGTTAAAGGGGGGAGGGAATGGGGAACATCCAAAATGTACCATGTCTAAAACCTAAACATGCTCCTTATTTCTTATAGCAATTTGTATATCCAATTTTTAGTTTTAAGCTTGAGTACTGCAAGTAAATAGGAAATGCAGGACCAATCATCGATAATTGAGCCCCCTCCAAAAATTGGTCATATGAGTAACAAGAATATTTTATCTACCAATTGATACTTTATTATATTTTTAATGGTGACAAGGTTTTTGTTTGGATGATGTTTAATTTGTTAGATAAGATGAATTCATGAAATGAAATTTGGAAATAAAAAGGTGGGAATTAAATACTTGCATGACCCACACATATTCCATGGCTTAGATTGTTCCTACCTAAGTAATATATGTTATATGTGCTCCACTTTATCGTCTTGATCTCACTTGCATAATTTACGCGATCACAGTTTGTGCTTAAGGGGGAAAAATTAAAGAATGAGGAAAATCCATTAGGTTCCGTGTTTGAATCCAACTAGAATGTTTGCTTCTAATAGTAATTTCTAGCCCCCTTTTTATCTTAATTTTCGAAATTGCATGAAAACATGTTATGCATGAAAAATCTTTGATAATTGAGCCCCTCTAATAGTTTCTCATATAAGAAATGGGTAGATTTCATTTACATATTGAGATTTTCAATTTTTCATTTTATTTTTTATTGACATCAAGGTTCTAGATTAGATCGTATCTAATTTGTTAGATAAGTTGAAGAAACCCATGGAAAGTTGGAAATAAAAAGGTGGGAATTAAATACCTACATTTACCACACCTTTTTTGTGGCTTATATTCGAACACCTAAATAATATCTTCTATTTGTGCTCCACTTTATCGTCTCAATCTAGCTCACACTATTCATGTTCCAATATAGAACATTATTGTGCTTGAATGACATTTAATTTGGTATATAAGATGAAAACGTCATTAGAAAATAGGAAATAAAAAGATGGGAATCAAATCCCTTCATGTCCTCTAGCTAATCAATGGCTCAGATTGTTCTTGGCCAAATAACATTTGACATATATGCTCTAGTTTATTATCTTAATATGGATCACACTAGTCACGTGAATACAATTTGTGATTAAAGACAATGACCTTCTATTGTTGTTGATCTTACTAAGCAACACCATGCGAATAAGTCTAGACATTGGAGATTATTAAAAAATCTTAAATAAGAAATAGGTAACCAATACAGTGTTCAACAATACTAATAAATTATAGGATAGCTTTGTGCAACACAAAAAAGTGACGGCCATGAAAAAGAAAAAGAAACCAAAACCAAGCTATACCATATCAAATTTCAGATAAAGAAACACTTGACCTAGAAGCAATGACTATTATAATGTTATATTTATTCAAAAACTATAAAAACTAACTCTATAAATATAAATATTAATAATTTTCAATTTTGTTTGGCATATTCATAGTGAAGAATCTCAACAATTTAATGATGGAAACTTTATAAAAGAAAATTAAAAAAAAACAAATCTTTACATTCATTTTATACGGAAATCAAAAGTAAAAGTTGCAAATCAAATTTCGAAATTTAGCTCAAATTAGCATAAGAATGTAATCATTCTGCAATTATAATATATAAAAATTGATGACTATTTTCACAAAATTAATTGATAATGTAATTCACTCAAGTATTATTTTAGGAAAAGTAATTTTATTTTCATACATTTTTATGAGCACCATTCTGAGATGGAACTTTAAAAGACCAATTTTTATTTTCCACACACGTAGATTTACTAAACATGCAAACAACCAGCACGTTTTCAGAAATTTCTCATTGACTTACAACTACATTGGCTGAATGTTGCCGACTGATCTTTATATGTAAAGGAAAGGAAAAGAACAATACTTGTCATAGAAAAAGGAAAATATGAACACCATTTTATATATATATATATATATGATGGATTTAGTCCTTTTTAAAAATAATTATTATTGAAGTTGTGGATCTATTTTTTCACATACTGTCCTGCCAATTTTTCTTGGTCATTACAGTGTGTGCAACTTCCACTGACTCAGATCTAATGGGAAATTATATGCAACATAAACTGCTAATTTGGCCCTGCTTCGTCAAAGATGTTACCCATTCCCCTGGATATAAAAAAAAACAATGACATGCACTGGTTTAAGTTCTTTTGGTGAAAAAGAAATAAGAATATTATCAAGAAGTGTTGCAAACTACAAATGAAATGAATGTTATCAGAAAAGAGGAGCTACATATCATCAATGCAATTGAACTGCTTACAGTGGGCAATGGCTGCTTGAATGTCACTTTGCCTCTGCAACATCGTGCTCTCACTAATGTAGTTAGGAAATTTAGGTTTCATATTAGGAGACGAGATTTTCCCCTTACCAGAATTCTTGTAAGCCATTTTCAAGTTATCAAAGAATGAAAGATGTTTTTGACATCTCTCCGAGTCTGAAACTCCACTGTTTGTAGCTCCATTGGTAACTCCAGATTTCGCCGGATGTTTGATCTTCTTATCACACATGTGAGAAATCTTCACAGAATGAGATTTAATCATCTTCACACACTTCTGAACAATCTTCTTTGCTCTTTTCTTATCACTACGCTGTTCAGTATTGCCATCAGAGTCCTCTGTTTTCTTCTGAAAACCATTGGTGTTCTGATCCCTCTTGGAACCCCTAGAATTGTCTATAGTAAAGAGACAAACCAGAAGAACATCCAGCACCTTGAGTTTCACAGTATAAGCCTTTTTCTGCTTCTCCACATTAGGAATATCAGGTTTAATGGAGTTGGGTGAGATTGAGCGAGCCATTGCCTTGGAGATTTCAAAACTTTCTCCTGTCTCCTGGGGATTTCAGAGCTTTCTCAATTAAATTAAAATGGATTTCAGAGCTTTTTCAATGAATTCGAAATGGATTTCAGAGCTTTCTCAATGGATTTTAAATGAATTCCACCAAATAAATATATAGCCGTTTCCTTATACCCGCTAAAACGTTGTTAGTACTGACAGCGGTCAGGTAATGGACGGGTCACGTAAAATCTGAAAATTGATTCTCCCGCTGCCGGCAATTAGCGAAGTAATTAATTTGATTCTGCCAATACTTACATCCTCCGAGTTTTAGAATTAGTTGAAAAATTACAGGCACCGGAGGAAATTACCGACTGGCTAATCGCCATTTAAATGCATTTTCACTTGTTTAAATTGTCTTCACCTAATTAAATCGTATTAAGTGTCATTCTATGAAACATTCCATGTAAGGCCTGTAAATACCTCAGTTTATCATTCATATAACCTCCTAAATGATTTTTTTAAGTGTGAGTAACAATTTTTAAAGAGAAGAATGTGAATATTAAAAATACATTCTTCTCATATTTTAATATCTATATATCTCATAAGTCATAGGTGATAAATATGTCATGAGATTCAATTATATGGTTTTAGTTTTGAGATCCTTGTTGTAATTTTAAAAATTTCTTGCATATCTAGGATATTTTGTTGAAAAAGTGCATTTTGCGAAATATGAGAAGCAATCTACATTGGAGTAGGAAATATAATGTCTATAGAAATACTTAAACCAAAAGATGTAGTTTAGGAAACATGTTTAAGAGGTACAAAAGAAGCATTCAACTATGGAGGAATGTTCATAATATTCTAAGTAGTTGTAATAGGTAGAGGCACCAGAGTAATAGCACTAAGATGAGACACGAGTAAAAACATCACTACTATTAACCTTAATATGTATTATAGACATAGAACCTCTAATAAATATAGTAAAAATTCCAAGGTTTATTTGTAAGATGTATTCATGGATTTTTTTCGTGGCGAATATTCGTAATATGGTGAATATTCCATTTTAGAAAAAAATGAAAAGGCAAATTTTTAGTGCGGGTCTTGACATGTTCACCTAAAAATTAAAGTTTAATTTTTTTAGGGTCGGCTTCGCCTACCTCTTTATAATATCCCCTATATAATCCTATATTATTCACCGGGTAGAACACTACTTGCTAACTCATTCCATGGTCCACCTGGGGGCATATCTATTATCAATTACATAACTTGTGAAGCAACAGATTCCAAGTACACAAAAGTACATTTTTTTCAAACAAAAGTCTTCAATCGATGCATTGTTGACGGCAACAAAAAGGATCTATGGATGTGCGACAAGAAGGCTCTGAGGACAAGTGACAAGAAGACTCTGTAGATGGGCGATAAGAAGGTTGTGTGGACGAGAGAAAACAAGTAGGATCTATTGGCGGGCCAAGAAGGATTTGTTGACGGGTGACAAGCAAAAATTTTTAACGGTCGACAAGAAGGCTCTCTTGATAAAGGCGCGAGAAGGTTTTCTGATGGGCGATAAGAATAACCTTCACGTGCATGATAGGAAGCGTGTTGTTGACATGTGATAAGTTTCGTTTTTTTTTGACGACGCACAATGCTGAACAATGGAAGCCGCTAGTGCTCAAAACACCCAACAAGTTACAAAAACTCAAAAGTATATGTTCAAGTATTTTGGAAACTCGCTAGTTTAGATACAAAGAACCGCCAAAGACCCATAAAGATCCCTCGAAATCAATCGAGTACAATGATCGTGTGGAAGGTGTTATTGAAGTGGACATGCATTCTTCTTAATATTTGCCAAATGACACCTATAATGATATCATGTTAGAGCTTAAAGATATTCCAAAGAAAGGCAAAATGTAACACAAAATTCAAATGCAACTAGTGGTTCATGGAAAATGAAACCTGATGATCTTGATATTCCTGAAAGCTCTGCACGTAAAAGTAAAACTGTGAATACAAACAGGAATATGTGGACACTTGGGAGGACATACAAGTGTGACTAGGCTGCAAAATTTCCATTTATTGAACCTGTACAAGCATCTAGTTCTCAATAAATTTCATCACAATGTACATGTACAATATGTACGTGAAAATTGGGAAGGCAACAAAAAATGCAACTGAAGTTGGACACAATTGAAAAACATTGTGGAAAACAATATTTCACTTTAACTAGGGAAGATGGCTAGAAAATAAAAACACACAGATGGAAAACTGAAAAGAATGCATGCATGTGAAATATGCGGTAGAATATGAGGCTGATCAGAAAAGACGCAGACTTCTTATAGAAAATGGCGGAACGATCACAACGCAAATTGGTAAGATGAATCAATCAAATTTTCGTGCTAAACTCATACAATTTTCTACTTTATTCCACATCCTTAAGAAAGGAAGACCGATTTCATATTTCATCGATTTCAAACCTTTGTATCAATATAATGGAATGCAAAATGTTCCCCTGTCTCACTGGTCAGACAACAGTGCATGGGAAATGGCTAAATGCCTTGCTATGATTGAGAAGGAAGATTTGAAAGAGTGTGTAAAAAATGCAAAGTTTATCTCTTTGTCAATTGATGAAGTGACCATTTTTGACAACACCACATGGGTATGTATCCATGTTTACACTTTAGAAAATCATATGAGGAATCTTTGTTGGGTGTTCAGAAAATGGTTGAAAATTGCAATGCAGAAAACCTATATAAACTAGTTATTTCTCTTTTGAAAGAAATTGTTGGCATGACTACAAATGAAATTGCTACAAAGTTGGTATGTGTGGGAGTAGATGGGGCATCAGTCATGCAAGGTCATAGAACTAGGTTGTGTGTTCAATTGCAAACATTAGTCACCCCTTATATGCTAGCAATTCACTGTATGGCTCATAGAATGAATTTAGCATATAAAATCGTTGGAAAATTTGAAAACATGTAAAAGTAGAAGACCTTTCTAAGAGAACTCGCATGCCTATATGGCAAGCAAGAGATTTCTTGAGTTTCGAAATTTTCCATAAGTATTGTTCGAACCCAAATTTAATCTCCTTCAAAGATCGAGCAAAGAGCATCATGGATTTGACAGACAATCGAGGCAAATAAATAATCATGTATGTCGTTTTCAGAGCTGGAAGCAATCTATCTGACTTGTTAGCACTCAAGTTTTAAAAGGGGTGGGTAGCACCTTAAAAGGATGTGATCTGATCCTAACTATTTTAGGTTGTGCCTTTCAACCAAGGTAAGAGAACCTATTTTGTAACCTCTATTATTGAATAATGCAATGGTAAATCCTTCTTTTGCATAAATTTTATAGAGAAGACCTTGGGAAAATATGATCAACACACCAAATATGACTCTCATGAGTTGTCACTTCTAGATCATGGAGATATTTTCACAACAAGGAAAAGGTTACTAAAGACATTTGGGATCTTGATTGCTTTTGCATGTTTTGGTAACAGAGATTATGCATTTGTATGCACATAGGACAAACAGGGGTAGTATAGGTAGGATTGGTTGTTTTTGAATAAATTTTTGGTGGGAGGTGGGGCAAGATGAACTTGATTCACTAGATCCTTGAGGAATCTTACAAAATGGAAGGTTAAACCAATAGAATGCCACAGAATAGCTAAAATGTTTCTTTAACTAGAATATGTGCTTCAATGAAGGCCCAGATTAGAAATTTTTCACACAATATTTGAGATTCTATCATGAAGGCTCAAGTTATAAAATCCAACAAAGCATCAAGATATATGAGTCAAATCATGCCTAAGGTACACCCAGAGGCTTACAGAAAAATCTTTGTCAACAGATGAAAGAAAATTGATTTTAAATCATTTATTCCAATCCCAGATGAAAGATCTTCTAAGAAATGAAATTACAGATGCCACTAAACTGTCACAAGGATTGAGGCATGTGTGATTGAATCATATTTTAATACAAGATTGCAACAGAAATAAGAAAAACTACTCGCATACATTCAGAAATAAAACAAACACATTTTGCTCAAGACAACACAGAATAACTCAAATTTGATTAAATCTATCAACAGGGAAAGTTTCTAGAACAGTCTCAGAGCTTGTCAATGGCTGTACACTTTGCAACCACCTTTACATGATCAGATTTAATACAAAAGAGATATACAAGCTTCTCAAATGACTTCTCAAAATGATGGGCTCTGTCAAGATTTTTCTATTAGAAAATTCAGTCCCGACCCCTAACACTCCAACCATTTGCACGAAAAATTTGTGCCATTTATAAAATTTATAATAGAGCCCCTTTTCCCCCAAAAATCTAGACCTTGAGTGCTACCAGTGCTTGCCATGATCACGATCGTGATTCCCAGAATCAAATCTGTAAAAAGTTTCCAGGTGCTCGAGGGGGCAGATCTCATCGAATATCTCCCGCATTCAACTCCTTCCTCTAGTAGATCACTCTTTCTTCAATTCACCAACCACTTCCACCCCTAATCTATCAAATCTGGCTCCTTGCATGCTTGGGAGAAGAAAAAATGGAAAATCGATCGAGCACGATAAGACCATTTTAATGGCAAAAGACACATTCCAGATCTCTCCACCAAACTCAGATATCAACATTAACTCCCTCTCTTCTTGGCATGTAGGAGATACCAAGAAATCATGAAGACTCACACTTCCAGGTGTGTTTTAGTAAAAATGGGGGAAAATCAGATTCAGACTCTCAGTTGTCATTGATCTTTACTTTGAATTTGGGCCATCCACATGGAAGATTCAAACTTTAAAAAAGACCAGGGTTTCTCTCGACTTTTTACAACTTTTGGAAAAATGGAAAAATTTCACATTTTGTCTCGATCTCCGCCCTCGAGAAATGAGCTTGACACGTGTCCTAAGGTGGGTCCCTAAAGGAACCATGGATAAATTCTACCATTTGACCTCTCTTTTTGAAAAAGGAAATTTTTCCAAGTTTTCCCGTAGCTCCGCCCTTTCGCTTCAAGTTTCCAATGTGGGTCCCAATGGAACCACACTTCCTTTTTTACTTTTAACTCTTTTCCCAAAAAGGAAAATTTTCCAAATTTCCTCCGAAGGCCCACACCTCCGCCATTGACTGGAGCAAGCTTTGACCTTTCTTCCATCAAGCTTGTGGGCCATTTTGATATCTTAACCCTTTTGAGCATAAGAGGCAAAAATTCTAAGTTTCCTCCGATGGTCCACTTCCCGCTCCTTTTGACTTGTCAAACTGCCATGTGTCACTATGGCGCACCTTGAGATGGTCCCCAAAAATTGAGACCTTGAATGAGCGTGGGCTCGCCACGTGTCTTGGCCTCGGAAAAATTTGTTTGAAGGCTCGAAGCTCAGTGGAAGGCACCAAGTGTCATGCTCCGGGGTAGTCTCCTTTGGCCATTAAAAATTCCAAGCAAAATGCAAAGTGAGCGGAGGCCTCCAAGTGTCCTCCTGGTGCTTCTTTAAAAGACTCAAGGCCGTCCCCAAACAGTGAGCACAAGTGCCACATGTCCTTGTTTTCCAAACTATTTTAGCTGCATAAAATTTATCTAAGTCCAGGAAAAGTAACAAAAACCTCCACGTGTGTCCCTAGCGCTACTCCAAGGCCAAACCAAAAATTAGATCTTCAAATGAGCACCGTTCCTCCACGTGGACACATTTTAAGTTGAGGTGATTCATAGAAATTTTGAAGTACCTAGCTGAGCCGCATCCAACCAAAAGGTGCCATGTCCCCTATCGATGCAAGGATGTAAATTTAACCAGAGAAACACCCATCAAACCATAAAATATAGAAAAATGATCATTTGAGCCCAAAATGAAAATTTCTCCAAGGACAAAGAATTTAGAAATGTTACAAGGCTCAAATACGTTCATCAGAGACACATCCATTCATTTTTCTTCAAGTATTTAGGGTAGAAACGACAAGGAAAACAAATCCCAACCGTGGAGAATGGAAAACATGGGAGAACCTAAGTTTTTAGATGAACAGAGAATGGGAGACCCAAATTATAGACCTTTTCAGAGGAACAAAGAAACAAGGAGCAAACCATGGACCCATAAGTGATCTACGACCCAGGAACAAATTAAAAATGGAAAAAAGATTAACCAGGCACAACATGGGGAAAAAGAAAGTGACAAAGGCCATAAATCAATAGATTTTCAAAGGAAAACTGGGGTGAGACTATTTTGAGCACCAACATCGCTCCAAATTGGGGATGGTACTCCCTATGAGTGCCACAAGAAAAAGGTAACCAAGTGCCAAAATATCCATTGGGCAATGGAAGTCAACTTGTAGAGAGTAGAGAAACAAAGCCATCTCCTAAAAAATGAAACAAAGAAACCAGCAAAAATAGGTCACCGAGGACCAAAACGAACAAAAACACAAAAGATAGGAAACAAACAACAAACTATACACTATACACAATATTTATGCCTTGATTCAAGGGAATCAATCCAAGAAATGTTTCAAATGCCTTCCATTAATAGGAAATTCAAGTAGTTCACCATCTAAGTCCTTGAGGAAGAAGGTATGCTTCACCAATCTTGATATCAATGGAGTAAGGGCCCATCCATAATGAGTCAAACTTGTCATGCTTGCCTTATCTTCATGCCTGTTATCCCATAGCAGCACAAGATCTCCAATGTTGAAAGCCTGGGAGTGACCTTCTTGTCAAATAACTTCTTCAGCCTTGCTCTAAACTTTACATGCCTCTGGTGGGATGCCCTCCTCTCTTCATCAAGCTCAACAATCTGGTTAATGCGAGCATCATAAGGACCTACCTCTTGATCTTCCAGTTGTTGCATAAATTGATATGAAGATAAGCCAGCATATGAAGGGCAGCAGGGACTTGAGTCCCATATACAACTCAAATGGACTCTTTCCAGACTGCTCTTTTAGCACTGATCCTATCAACCCAAACAACAAACTTCAACTATTCACCCCACTTTCTCTTGTTATGCTCCAATGTTCTTCTGATAATCTTCAACAAATTTTTATTATTGGACTCGGCCTATCCATTTCCTTGGGGATTGTAATTAGAGGCATATGTCAAGTTGATCCCATATTCTTTGCACATTACCACCAAAGGTTTATCTCTAAAGCTCATGGCATTATCAACAACAATCTTGACTGGCACCCCAAACCTGTAGATGATATGGTTCAATAGAAAATCCATGACAATTTGGTGTGTTGCTCTTTTGGTGGGGATTGCCTCCACCCACTTGGTAAAGTAGTCAGTGGCTACTAGAATCCACTTATGGCCAACACTTGAAGGGTCTAAAATCTCACCAATGAAATCCATTCCCCATTGCTTGAATGGGGCTTCAATTGATCCAGATGCAAAGGAAGGGGCCAAACTTTCAATCTTCCAGAGAAGCGCTTGAAAAACTCTCACATCTTCTAACCAATAGAGTTGTATCCTTGAAGAGAGTTGGCCACCAATAACCAGACTCATGATCTTGTGTGATGTTACTCTTGCAGCAAAATTCCCGCCACAAACTCCTCCATAGATATCAACAATTATCTTGGGGATTCTTCTTCAGTAATGCACCTTAAGAGGACTCCCTTTGGGTTCTTCCAAGCTAACCCATAATTAATAATGACATATTTTTGGGAAGCCAACTTAAGAGCTATTTTTTGGTTCTTACTTAAATACTCAGTAAGTATAGTGTGTATGAGATAGAAAATTACATCCT
This sequence comes from Taxus wallichiana var. yunnanensis, assembly GCA_018340775.1. Lineage (NCBI taxonomy): Eukaryota > Viridiplantae > Streptophyta > Pinopsida > Cupressales > Taxaceae > Taxus > Taxus wallichiana. Next base: position 119,151,400 of record CM031236.1, read on the forward strand.
TGTACCACTCAGAAATCATCAACCTTTTAAAAACACCTTCCCTTTCTTCTTCTACCTCATTTACCTCAATAGTTTACAAGTTTCTCTCAGCCATAAGCTTAGCTAAGCCAAAACCTCTCACCAACTTCATGGTTTGAATATCTATATCATATACTTGTAACTTGTTCACCCACTTGCATATTTTTCTTGAGACTTCCATCTCTGAAAAAATGTCCTTCACCATGGTGTGGGGAACATAAGCAACCACTTTAGAACTTAGAATGTAAGGTGTTAAAAACTTTGTTTCCTTTTACCAAGGAAAATGCCTTCTTTTCCATGATAGTGTACTTCAGCTCAGCCCCCTGCAAGGCCTTACTGAAGAAGGCAATTGGCCTCTCATCCCCTTCATCATCTTTCTGTAGCAGGATAAAAGCAATAGTGTTCTTTGAAGCAAAGGAAAATAGTTGGAAAGGTTTCTTATAGTCTGGAGCTGCCAGAACAAGTGCATGCTTTAGTGCCTCTTTAATCCCATTGAAAGCTTGGATGGCAGCCTCCTCCCATTTGATGACCTGGTCTTTCTTCAACATGGAAGTGATTGGAATGGTCAACTTAGCAAAGTTTGATATGAATCTTCTGATGAAGTTTATCTGCCCAAAGAAGGACTAAATTCCTTTCTTGGTTCTTGGGATTGGGACCTTGTTGATGGCCTCTACTCTTTCTAGATCAATCATCACTCCTTGTGACACAATGTGACCAAGAAACTTTTCCTTCTACACTCCAAAATGGCACTTCTTTGGATTGAGTGAGATGCCACATTCTCTACATCTTATCAACATCTTCTCCAAGTACAGCAAGTGGTCACTTCTCTTTCTAGAAAACATAGTCACATCATCCTAGTAGACAACAATAAACTCATTGATGTAACCAGAAAAAGCAACATCCATTTCTCTTTGAAAGGTGGCTCCAACATTCATCAAACCAAAGGGCATCCTGACATAAACATAGGTCCCCAAGGAGTAGTAAAGGTTGTCTTGATCCTTTCTGATTCCTTCACCAAAACTTGGTTATAACCAGAGAAACCGTCTAAGGTGGAAAACAACTCAGAACCTACCACTAATGCAGTAGATGTTCTCCATATTTGGTAAAGTATAATTATCCTTCATTGATGCTCTATTCAGATTCCTTAAATCTACACACAACATGAAGTCACCATTCTTCTTTCTCATTGGCACTAGGTTTGCAACCCAAGAAGAATACCTTGTGGGCTGAATAATCCCTCCATCCCTTAGTTTCTTCAGTTCCTCTTGCATTTTGAGAGATAAGAGTGGATTGATGGGCCTTTTCTTCTACCTAAATGGCTTTGCATTAGATTCCAAGGGAATCTCATGCTGAAACAGGTCCTCTCTGTATGCTTTTAGTTTATAATAGGTCCAAGCCATGCAATCTTGGTATTTTTTCAACAACTAGATGTATGATTGCTTCTCCTCCTTGCTAAGATTACTACCTAACCAAATTTTCCTTGGCTTCTCCTTTGTACCAAGGTCATGCTCCTCAATATCCCTTAAGGCTGATATACATCTGTTAACAATGAGATCATCATTATCAAAATTGGACTCAAGAGAAACCAAACCTCTAGGAATGGTATTGGTCTTTATGCCTTCCTAGATGATGCCCTTGCCAAACAAGGTTTATTTTCCTCCCGTTCAGACACATACCATTGGCTCTAAATCAATGCATTGATTAACAAACTCTCCCTTGTTTCTACGTAAATCTTCTCGATCCGAGCATCATCATCAAAAACCTACCAATGTTTAATGTTGTGGGGATAAGGTCTGTCAATACCTCAACATCATATTCACAATATGGGGACATTGTACAATTGTCAAACCGAGCCCAACACCGCAAGCTTCTTCTCTCATTGGAATTTCCTATTGTTAGGAAATTAGTGCTCACATTATTTGTAATAGTTAAATGTAATATTCATATATTACATTAGTAAGTTAGTGTGTTAGTATGATATTAATATCATATTTGTGTGAGAAAAATAAAAGTTTGTAATATTATTAATATGAGTTATTAATCAATTCATTATTAATAATATAGGATAATATGTATTAGTTGTGAGTTTTTGAATAAACAACTAACATAGATATTTGGGAGTTGTGTGAGAGATAGTTGGGATTGGGAGTGATTATAGGAGATATATGTGAGGATATTATGGGATTAAAGGTTGGATTTGAGTCCTTGATTTAAGGATTTTATTCTCCTATATATTGTAATCTCTCTCATCATGTAATTGCTTAAGTTTTAATCTATCAATTATTTTTGCTATTTTTATTTGTCTCTGAATTTTTCCCTATTTTCATGTGCTAATCTCAAATTGTTGCTAAATTTTATCATCAAATATGGATTTTTGTTATCATTTGCCAAGCCATTGAATTTCCTATCATGATGCACTATGTTGAATGAATCAAACATCTAAATAAGATCCCAAATTGTATGTTTATACTGTTTCATTGCCGATTCTTTGTGGCATATAGTTTTATAACTTGTTTTACAATTAATTGTGAGTCTCCTTTGACAATGATGTCCTTGACACCATATTTCCAAGCAATTCTTAAACCCAACAGCAATTCTTAAACCCAAGTAATGTTGTTGGTGCACTCAAAGTTTAGTTTGAAGGAAAAACAAATCTTTTTGACCGCAGATAAAGTAAAACAACATCAACACCATTCCCAAACTTGGAGCAAGCTCCATCAAACAATAAAGTCCAAGGAAAGCCCGCTTGTTCAAGACACATGCATTCCTAAATCTTGAGCTCCTTTCCATTAGCAAATCCTACAAAGTTGTCAGCATCAACATTTGTGTACAATATTTCATAGGATGCATTTTTGGGATCCTCAATAAGATGCAACATTTTCTTTTCTCCATACAACCTGACAAGGCTGCCTTCAATTAGAATGGTGGCATAGGACATATCTATTTGGACACTCCCACCAACACTAGCAGCCCATTTTCTTGATAGTAGTATGCCCCACTTGGTTGGGCAGTCAATGATGACAACATCAAGTTTTAAATTTTTACTCTGGGTAAGCTACAAGCTGCACCACCAAACCCTTCACACATCCACTACTGGCACTTCTCTAGAATCCATGGTAGTGCACTTCCCATATGTTGTTGTCACTTTGATATTTAGCTCATTCATGACTTCTAAAGGCATGACATTGCATGATGCCCCTGAGTCAAACATGTAGTTGTGCAACAGTCTATCCTTAATGATCAAAGTGGTGAAGAATGGATCCACATTCATCTTGAGAGTCCACCAAGGATGTCCCCAAATAGACCTCAGGTGGTTCATCTAGCTCCTCCAATGCTGGTGGTGTCTCTAATTCTTGAATTATTGGAGGAGTCTCCACAATATTTACATTTCTACCTAGGGCATTCTTCTCTTCTTTCAATCCCAAGTATTCAAATGCTCTCTTTTTGTGCTTAGGAATCCTAAGCAACTCAAAATTGGAACAAAGACTTTGATTTGACTTAAAACTTGGGCAATATCATATGGGACATTCCTTGGTAAGGTAGTATTGGAAGGAAAGCCAACACACTCATTAGGTGGTACATGATTTTTGATAACTTGGGCATGAGTAGGGGTATGATTTTTGTTTAGAACTATAGGGCTTTGGGAGATGCATATTTCTTAGGAGCCTCTTTAGGAATGTTTGAAAGTAAGGGATATTTTGGCTTGGCTTGAGGCCCTATCCCTTTGACAACCTTACTTCTTGTGTTATATTCCTTCTCTTGAGCAACAACAACATTCATCAATAACTATCTATCCTCCTCAGATGGAATTCCTCCATCATACTTCTTTATCATTAAAGCCCTTAAATATTCAAATTCATTATTGGGTAATTCAAAATCTTGTATAGTATCTACTTCTAAAATATGAGAGGGAGAAAGAATAGGTACCCTATGAATGCAGTCCCAAAAAGTGGCAGTAAGTCCGGGAACTTATCACCTCAGTTAAAGTTTCCCCTTATTGTAAGCTTATGGAATAACCCATCATGCAGACATCATCATCATTATCATCAACTTCTTCTTCTTCTTTTCTGATCTTCTTCACAAGGAGCATGAGGCATGAAACATTTTCACACCAATCAATGATATCTATCTCCTCCACAATAACAACTCTGGCAACCAAAGGATCAGGCACCAATCTATTCTCCTTCCTTGAGGCTACCTATTTCCAAATCCAATAGGTCATTTGCCTCTATCATCATATCTTTGGTGATTTGTAAACCTGTCTTGGCTTTGTTTCTTGTGTTGACCTTGTGATCTCTACCCAATTCCTTTCTCAACTCGAGCTAGTTTGTAGGAAATTTCTTTGACAACCCCTTCCAAAGTTTTCACAACCTCCTCCAAATCAGCAACTTTACTTGTTTGAGGTTTTTAGGGTTAATCAATTTTACACCCTCCCTTTTTGGAGGATTTCCAATTACCTTGATGTTGTTCTCTATTTGTAAAGCCATGGTGAAGGCCTGCCTCAAATTTGTGGGGTTCTTGTCTCTTAAGTAATATGCAACCTTTTTATCAAATGCATCAGAATATTTGATCAAACATGAATCATCACAAGGCCTTATCCTAACAGGAAATATCCTCAAGGTCTTATTAAACCTTGTGTTGAAATCATGTACTAACTCATTAGGATTCTTTTTATGTTTTCAAATTCTATCAAAAGAAACCTAGGGTCATTTCTATCACCATACTACAATCTAAATGCATTGCTCATCTCAGTCCAAGAATCAATAGAGTTATCTAGCAATGATTTATACCAATCCCTAGCATATTCTTCCAAGGTATGGATAAATAGCTTGATATATACATCTTCATGTTCAATCTCAAAATCTTCCATCATATTGATAAAAAGCTTTAGATGTTGATCACTAGTTATAGCATTGTTTCCTTGGAACTTTGGCATTCTATTCCTTACATCTTGAGGCACTGCATTTGGATATCCAGCCATTCCCACAAAATTTATAGGTCCAAAGGTGTTTACAATAAAAGGGGGTCTAGGTGGGGGCTAGGCCATGTTGATTCGAGAAGGTGACCCTAGAGGGGTGAAAAATTGATAAGGGGCTAAGGGTCCTTGGAACACAGGAGTATAATTTTCAAAATGGATACCCCCTAAAGGCCTTGTCTCTTGGAAATCCCTATCAACCTCAGAAAATATAGGTGCAAAATGTGAAGCAAACCATTCAAAATCAAATGAAGGCCCTTCTCTAGCTGGAGAATTCAATTCCACAAAGAGGCTTCCTAATTCAGAGTCACTTGAATGGTAGTCTTCAATGATAGGCCGATCACTTTCATCAATGGAGATCCCTCTTCTTATCTGTTGTTCTCCCATAACTCTCGTGATTTTCTTCCTTCTGATTTTGCTTTTCCTAGCTCTAGAAACAATGTCCTAGCAGGATCCCTAGTAAAGAAAGATCTTCTTCCTTCCATCTTTGCCAATATTAGTAACAAATCTAACTTTGATAGAGTTTTAAGACACTCGTACTCATTAAAAATCAGATCAACAAGGATTCACCACTAAGGATTTCCACCCTAGTTGTGTAAACGCACATAATATGATCTCGTTAAATGTATGTTAATGCAAGAAACTGGAAATGGGAAGATTCTAACCTTTCTTTACCCAGATTTATCAAATGAAAGTTAGCGCACTAGGTGTGAAAATTGAAAGAACTGCACACAACACTTGGAGCATACAAGAAATGTTTTACCAGGGTCTAAATGTGAGCTGTAAGTCCCCAACAACGGTGTCAAAAGTGTATTAATAGGTGTAGACACCTAAAATATGCTTACACTTAGCATTTCATCCAATTCAACCAATGAATGACACTTAGTTAATCCCTTATTCTTCACTCCATTATCTCGATGCCCATTCAAAACACTCTTTCGGTCGCATTCTTCCTATAATCAAATTATTTGGCTAATATCTCTCTTATTAGCTAAAAATTCCTCCTTTCAACCATTCATAACCTCCCTCGTTCTCTCTAGACCACTTCTATTGGCTTCGTAGGCTATCTATCACCACAATTGGTTATCCAAACCCCTCCTAACTCTCAATGAGTCTCTGATCACTTGCTAATCAAGTTTAACTAGCCTAAACCCTAGTTAACTATCTTACACCAATTTTAACTAAGCCTAAAGGATGTTTACCCTAATCTAATCCTAAAGTGATTTTTGAGATTTAGTCCCACATTCACCCAAATTCCAAACTCTTCCAAACCAGAAACTATAAATACAAGGTTAAGCCTACCCATTCAGAGAGACAACTTTACATAACACAAAGCCAAAATAAGCCTAAGAAAGCTTAAGAGCTCATTTGCATTAGCCAAGCTAATAAGGAATTTGATCTTGGGTCATCCACCATTAAAATAGCTTCATCTTGCACCCATGTTAGGTTAGTAATGGAATAGCTAAACTTCGCCATGTAGCCATTTAGTGAGATTCATTCACCCTCATGGAGTAAAAACTAAAATTATTGCTTAAGTTTTTAGTAGGCATATTTTGTTAAGCTTTCAATAATAGAGGTTAATGCTATTTGTTAGATTTCTTGTTTATTTCAAGTTTTAATACATGCAAATAGGATTCCTTGCTCATTTCTTATCATATGGTCCATTAAGGCTCTTTTGCACAAAGCTTTGGGGTTTTACCCCATATCCATAGCTCTTTGCAAAAAAATTCATTGAACACATTCGGCACGCCCGATGGGACACTTATGTCCATCCTCCACTAATGGAGGTCTTTTAGGTTTCTCAAAGTTCATTTTCAAGTTTTTAGGTCAAATCACTTGTTATTTCCTCATTTCTATTTTTAACCCTAGATAAATGACCTTCATTTGCATATATATATTTTGTGGGTTTGATATAGAAATAGGACTCTTTGACTAACAACTACCCCGTTTGCTCTTGAAAATTTGAAAATCTGTGTTTTTTGTAGGTTTTTCACATGGTGCACGTGTAAGTCAACAAGGGGCGTGTACACGTTGAAACCCTAGTGTCTCCATCAAAACAGGCGTATACCTGTCTGATAGTAATTATCCTTTGCAAATTTCACCTCTACAAGGATGTGCACGCGTCTACATCATCTGGGATGCGTATCCGTCTCTTTCGCGCGCATATATGTAAATAGCTTGACTGTAAAAATTTGAAAAAATGTCTGTTTTTTGCTAGGGCACGTATGTGTTACTACGGGCGCAGTGTGTCTCTCTACTTGTTGGCTATGTATTTTTCCTTACCCATGTACTGTCTAATTAGATGCATATCCATTGGCTAGGGCGTGTATGTGTCATCCTGGGCACGTAGGTGTCTCTATGTAGTCCGGATTCATCCATTTTATTTTTAGTGCTCCTTGTTTTGACCATATATTTTGACTCATTAACCCGTTTTTAGAGTTTGAATAGGTGTCAAAAAGATAACGAAGCGTACTTTGCGAGGGAACTTCTAAAAGTTAGATACCTTTGGTATACCAAATTTTATCACAAAACTCCCAAAGTGCTCCAGAGACCTCCAAAAATGCAAATTACTAAAAACTATTTAAAAAGTGCAAAAATTAGATTTCTGGAATTTTTCGATCTTCTTGTTTTTCTAACTCTTGTAGGATTCTAACAAGTGGTTTATAGGTTTCCTTTGCATTATTTTTTTAATACTAAATTAATCAAAAACATTTGCATCTTTATTCATGAAAATTTGAAACGCGTATGCTCTTCCCTCACGCCTTTCTAGGTGATCTTGGGAAATAGAAACGTTTCACCATTTTCTTCATACTTGCAAAAACGGTTTAATTACCTTTTAAAAAGTTGGTTAAAAGGAACTCATTTTCACATTGTACTTAGTAATTTTCCATTTATTGCAAATTTTAGTGAGATACCTTGTTGTGTATGCTCTTTCCTTGCATTTTAGGACGATTTGGGAAATCAAAAACAACATCTTATCTCCTTTATATGATGTTTTGGAAAATTACTAACCTTGGTATGTAGGACCAAAATAACATGTCAAAGAAAGACATCAAAACAAAACAAGACACAAACCTTCTAATACATGTTTCCTATAGGTTGCTAAACGGTGTGCTACTTAAAACCACATTAAGTTAAAGTAAGATAAAAACACACAATTTCACTTCACATCGTAGACTGTGTTTGTAAAATGGTACGTCCCTCTCCGCCTAATCGAACATAACCCTTTGGCATAACACCTTAAGCTACAATAATGGGGGTTGTTCCAGAACCCTAAAGTAGTCCACCACCGTGTAACCTCATGGATGAAATAGAAGCACCTCACTTACCCACTTGACTAGTATGCCTTGTGAGTTAGAGTTAGCAATTGTCTCGTATCGCAAACCTAGTAAGAGTACATGATGGACACATTTATTTCCCACTGTACTTGAAGGGGGCAAAGCCAAGATACTCCCAATTTAGTTAGTGTGACTTTTGGGTAAATCGTGCCTGCTCTTAGATGGCTTTGTAACACCTAGTTGAGAGATCTTATTAGGGACGCCATTTTTTGTTGAGGCCCACTTTCTATTCCTTTATCACGTCTTGGCCATCACAAAGTGATAACTTATTTTGATACAGAACCTTGTTTTTCGAACAAGGAAAAGAATCCACTTAAGTTACATCTAAGTGCCTTTCATCATGGAAATTAGATGACGTTTTACTTAGCTTAGCTTCTTTCTCACCTTCAGACAAGGCAAAGCTCTGCCCAAGTGACACTTAGTTTATTTTTCATATTTTTGATCTATACCTTTGCATTCTTGTTTCCCATTTGGGGCAAGAGAAGGCATCTTTCAGGAGTGTTGTCATAGATAGTGTTTACCACTTTTTTGTCCGTTTACGCTCATCCATGTTTTGTGGCTGAGTTGTTAAATGTCTAAAGTGCATGGATGTGTCCTTATATCTTTGATGGCCACTTGATATTGATTTTAAGATCATCATCATAGTTCAGATTGAGTCATCATTTTATCTCCTTTGACGTATTACTTTGTTCGCATTGTCTCAACACAATTAAGATACTTATGTCGTGTTTTTGTAAACGTGATCTAAGTATCCACATTGTGGCACTACACTACACACATTTTAACACATCCTCAAGTATACCTTGACTTGGTTTGATTTCAAACATTTTCCCATATTTTAAAAGGTGTCACTTACTCTGTTTGCGTCATTTCAATACCACTTTGGCACTAATATATCACTTCTCCATGAAGTTGGATAGACGTGTCCAATTGGTGTGGTTATGTGGCTTACATTTTTAAACCTCACCCTTTAACATTTTGGCCTTGTTGGTTATTGAACGTGTCGTTATATCCATTGATTAGGATTCACATCTACCCTTTGTTAATATTTACGCATTGATCATTTCGAGCTTGACGTAAATATCTACATTTTGTTGATCATCTTTGCATCAAACTCACTTTGCACACGCATTTACATATGGTGTATTTCCTTGTTGATTGGATTTGTGTTTCACACTTGCATGATTGTTCCTTGTGATTATTCATCAGGAAATCTTGTTTTCTAGGACAAATCCTTTTTGATCTCATCGAGATTACATCATCACAATGTCTATTTTCCTTAGACCTTCTTTAAAAAATCACACACACATCTCCATACTTACAAAATGTCTAGTTGGTTTCCATTATGCTTCCCTCGAATCGACATGTCACTTCCTTCCCTTTAAAGGAGTTCCATCACACTATCTAGATATGGAAATTTGTGCTTAAATGATGCTAACAATGACTAACTATCATGCAGTTTCTCACACTTACTACAATATGGAACCTAGGTTTAGGTATTCACATCAAAATATTCCCATTAAAACTAAACCTTGTTTGGTTCTTCGTCTTAGAGAGGGCCCATCTCGGGTACCATGTTCCCCACCTTCAGCTCATAGTCGGTGGTATGGTTTGGATTCTTCTGATCTAAATTATTATTCAAGTTCCCCACTCTTCTTCTTCTGATTCAGATCCAAACTACCATTCAGACTCCCACTCTTCTTCTGAAGACTTGGATCCCAACTATTGTTCGAGATACCCCTACATCAAATCTTGAATCACAGTCCTCCCTTCCTTCGCAGACCTTTATTCCAAATCACCTCAATGAATTCTTCCTTCTTTGAAGACTCGTGTGACTACACATTCCATCAATCAAACATCTAATTTGGTTCTTGAGTCACGGTCCTCCATTTCTTTGTAGGACCTCCTTCATCAGTCATCTCAACGACCTCTTCCTCCATCGAAGAGTTCCACAACTCAAATTCCCTCTAGTCAATCATCTAACTTGACTCCTATGTCGCAACTTAACGGATGGCTATGTGATCCTATTTTCTCTCCTACATTGCATCGTCTTCTAGAAAAGCAATCTAGGTCCAGATCCAAATCATCCATTCATGAGGAACTTACCACCAATCCTACTTCCTCTCTTGAATTATCTTCTTCTATTAATCAATCTTCGCCACTTATCAGACTTGTTTCTTCTATTCAACCTTCTATGGAAAAAGAACAACAACCTCTACTGATTGATTTCTCTTAGAATGAAGAAACAATCAGAGTACACGATGATATCCCTTTAGAGGATTGCAAACAAGGATTATTTCTAGAACTTGATATGCTTGCGTATTGGGGAAAAGAAGTTTATCCCTTTTTTTATAATATAGATGAGAAGCCTAAGGTCATGGAACTTGATTCTTCTTCTATTCCATCTTCACCTTCCTTTGAGCATGATGAGATGTCAGGGTCTAGCATTGAGCCATGACCTATCTTCTCATTACCAAATCATTCATTATCTATCATCATTCCTCAATCAAAATCTCACCTTGGGTCACCATTGAGTACCCCATTGTCTTCTTCTATCTGGATCTACCCCTAGTAGTCCTCCATTTTCTACTTGTGGGTCACCTCTTGGTAGCCCATTACCTTCTATTCTTGGGCCACATCCTAGTATCCCTTCATCCTATTCTATCTATGGGACACCTCTGAGTAGTCCCTCCTCATCTATACTTGGGCCACGCCCTAGTAGCCCTTCGTCATATTCTTCTATTCTTGGGCCATGTCCTCATAGCCAACTTCTTCCATCTTAGGGCCATATTCTAGTAGCCCTTCATCATCTTCTATTAGTGGCTCACCTCCTCGTAGCCCATCCTCTTTAATTCTTGGACCGTATCCTTTTCATCCATCACATCTTTCTTCTATCAATGGTTGTGGCAAGCCCCGCAGTCATTTCTCACATCAGTTCTAAATGTCAACGTTCTCTTTCTTCTCCTTCTCGAGATCAAAAAAGTCACACATTAGCTTATAAGAAACCCAAACAGTTTCTTAATCAAGCTCAAGTCAAAACTTCTGAGAGCCCTACAAACTCCTAACAAATTGAATAATCTCAAAATTATAAATCAAGCACGATTCAAAATCGTACATCAACGCAACCATCAAGTTTGGCGTAAAGTGCATAAACCTATGGATAGGGAACTCAAGCTCCCACATATGAAATCCATGTTTCAGGATAAATCACAATCATTTGTTGAGTACGAGCTCACCACGATCATCGAGATCGGGGATAACATAACTCTTGATAAAAAATGCACCTAGTATCCCTTATCAAGGAAGTCGCATACATTATTGTTGGATCTTATCACACAGAGTGACTTTTTTGGTCCCAAATTTCCAAAAACTATCAAAAATCTAAAAATAAAAACAATTCAAAAATAAAAAACATTGAGAAAACACAAGAAAAATCAAAGGTACAAAGATCAAACATTGCAATCAAGTATTGTGCACATGGATGTTTCTTTCTTCCCTTCCTTTCTATTCTTCTAAAAGTCTTCCTACCATTTTCATCCCTTCGGTGATATTTTGGTTAGCCTTTTCACATGCATTTTGTGACATTTATCTCTATGGTATTTGTTTGACCCTAGTCTTTTATCACCTTGGTAAATTAAAGAACGACTGACCTCTTAGAGATCCTATCACATTCAACATCTAATAAACTTGTTGTGAAGAAATTTTGGACATATTTGTTGACACTAGCCAATGTCGTCATCACAATCACTTCCACCTCCTTCCATCAATCCATTAGTGGTTCTTAACCCCTTGTCAAACAAGAGAGCTGAAATAAGTTTTCAGAAAGCAAAAGAATCAAAATCAATCAAAAAATCAAAAGCTAAAAGCTAAAAAGAAAAAACAAATTGATATATAACTCTCTCTTGGGGTATTTCAATAATCTCTATCGGGGATATGGATTCCTGATTAGTAGTAGATAAATGTTGTGATTAGAATCAAATGCATCTCCATCGGGGCTATGGACTCCTGGCTAGCAACGGAGCAATGTACAACTATCCTTCCACCATCCATTCACAAAATCACCTATCAAAATCAATCATTCCTACACATTGGCTAGGGTTTCCTCACTTTCTTGTCTATTAAATCTTCCCTTCAAGAGGTAATTAAATTCCACATGCACACATTGGATCTCTATGAGTAAACAAGTTTAGTATGTTACCAAGTTTCTTTTTATGACCTTGTTGAGTAATCTTACTCTAGTCCATATCTCATCTCACAATTTGTGCCTTTGGCTAATCACTTCTTCATCGCGAGGATTCTAAGCTACATTCATATCATTCACATCGTTCTTCTACTTCGTTTAGAACATCCATGTGTATAAGATTATTTTTTTCCATGTTTTTGGACACCTTTGTCCCTTTTCATAAAAAACAATCTTCCTCCTTCCTTTCTATCATGTGCTTTTAGGCCAACTTACACTAGGGACATCCTTACTTCTTCTCATCACTTCATTGGTTTATGTTCATCATCATGTTGAACCTATCCATAATGGCCTTGGGTCCTACTTCTACCCGTGAAAATTTTTCCTTTGAATACTCCCACCTAATCGCTGGGGCATTTTTACATCTTCACCTTTCTCATACTCATGTGGCCTTATGCCCTTTTCCATCCCATCTATGCTGAGGGCATCCACACTTCCTCGTATTTCTATACATAGCTTCATAAAACTTTCAAATCACAAAAACATTCAAATATGTTAGAAAAATAAAAAAACATTTAAATATGTAAAGAAAATAAAAACATTCAAATATGTTTCAATAAACATCAAAAACAATATAAATAATCCTACAAAACATTGCTCTTTGGTTCTCACATGTTCATGTGCGCGACTTGCATGGGTCATCTTGATCTACCTCCATCAAAAAAAGCTAAGATGCTTACTTTGTCTCGTACTGGGGCACAACAAGTTTCCTGCATGTCTTGTTTCAGTAGTGCATATTACTTTTTCATCGACTCCAAGTGTCCTCCATTATTCCCCTCGCATGTATCCTTTCTTGGGGCACCATCATAACCCTTGTTGTTAATTCACATAGGTTGGAACTAAAACTTGATAACAAAAACATTGCATCTTGTTTATCTATTAGGTTAGCTTGTTTACTTTCTCGTATTGCATTGCATTTTGTATGTTGCATGGAGTTAGGAATATTTTAATTTCTCGTATTTCATTGCATTTTTATGTTGCATGGAGTTGGTGTTTTTAACAATGGAAATTTTTTCGTATATGGATTTTCATGTCATACTACACTTTTGTTCATTCTTTTTAATAAGGACCGATGATGAAGATCATTAGCAATATGATAAAAATAAAGTTTTTTAAAAGGCATTGGATGGATGTTAGCTCATTCCCTCTTCCTCATACTCCTTTTTCTTCTATATCTCTTTCTTCTTCTTCACACTATTCTTTCTTCTATTCTCTTTCTGTCATCTTTTCGATCGTCAATCGAGTTCTTCTATCACCCCATCGACAATCGAGGGGGCATCCTCCATTCTACTCATTTTTCTTCTATCCCTTCAAAATTTTCTACTTGTTTATGCTTGTCTACTTTCTTTGAAGTGATGTCGCTTACGCCACCCCAAAGAGGGGCAAATGTAGACACCTAAAATATGCTTACACTTAGCATTTCATCCAATTCAACCAATTAACGACACTTCGTTAATCCCTTATTCTTCGCTCCATTCTCGGATGCCCATTCACGACACTCTTTCGGTCGTATTCTTCCTATAATCATATTATTTGGCTAATATCTCTCTTATTAGCTAAACATTCCTCCTTTCGACCATTCATAACCTCCTTTGTTCTCTCTAGACCACTTCTATTAGCTTTGTAGGCTATCTATCAGTCACAATTGGTTATCCAGACCCTCCCAACTCTCAATGAGTCTCTAATCACTTGCTAATCAAATTTAACTAGCCTAAACCCTAGTTAACTAGCCTAAACCAAGCTTAATTAATCCTAAAGCATTTTTATCCTAATCTAATCCTAAAGTGATTTTTGAGATTTAGTCCCACATGCACCCAAATTCCAAACTCTTCTAAACCAAAAACTAGAAATACAAGGCTAATCCTACCCATTCAAAGACACAACTTTACATAACACAAAGCCAAAACAAGCCTAAGAAAGCTTAAGAGCTCATTTGCATTAGCCAAGCTAATAAGGCATTTGATCTTGGGTCATCCACCATTAAAATAGCTTCATCTTGCACCCATGTTAGGTTAGTAATGGAATAACTAAACTTGGCCATGTAGCCATTTAGTGAGATTCATTCACCCTCATGGAGTAAACAACAAAACTGATTGCTTAAGTCTTTAGTAGGCATATTTTGTTAAGCTTTCAAGAATAGAGGTTAATGTTATTTTTTAGATTTCTTGTTTATTTCAAGTTTTAATACATGCAAATAGGATTCCTTGCTCATTTCTTATCATATGGTCCATTGAGGGTCTTTTGCACAAAGCTTTGGGGTCTTACCCCATATCCATAGCTCTTTGCAAAATCTTTCATTGAACACAATGGGCCAAACAAATATGAACCAGTAATAGATCAAAAAATCAGTCTTTCAAAGCAATGCAAATTAGTTCCCAGTAATTCAAAACAATCCTCGACAATGACGCCATAAGCGTGTTGGTACCCAAAATTAATCTCCTTCAAAGACCGAGCAACATCATGGATTTGACAGGACACTCAGAGGTAGATAATTATGTATGTCGTTTTGTAGTCGGGGAAGAAATCTATTTGACTTGTTAGAACTCAAGTTTTGAAAGGGGATGTGATCTCGATCCTAACTATTTTAGGTTGTGCCTTTCAACCAAGGTAAGAGAACCTATTTTGTAATCTTTGTTATTGAAGAATGTTGGTAAATCCTTCTTTTCCATAAATTTTATAGAGAAGACCTTAGGAAAATATGATCAACACACCAAATCTGACTCTCATGAGTTGTCACTTCCAGATCATGGAGATATTTTCACAACAAGGCAAAGGTTACTAAAGACATTTGGGACCCTAATTGCTTCTGCATGTTTTGGTAATAGAGATTATGCATTTGTATGCACACAAGACAAACAAGGGTAGTACAGGTAGGATTGGTTGTTTTTGAATAAATTTTTGGTGGGAGGTGGGGCAAGATGAACTTGATTCACTAGATCCTTGAGGAATCTTACAAAATGGAAGGTTAAACCAATATAATGCCACATAATAGCTAAAATGTTTCTTTAACTAGAATATGTGCTTCAATGGAGGCCAGATTAGCACTTTTTCACATAGTATTTGAGATTCTATCATGAAGGGTTGGATTAGAAAATACAAAAAAGCATCAAGATCTCGAGTCAATCACACCTAAGGTACACCAGAGGCTTACAAACAATCTCACAACGAGATGAAAGAAAAGTAATTTTAAATCATTTATTCCAATCCCGAGATGAAAGCTCTTCTAAGAAATGAAATTAGAGATGCCACTAAACTGTCACAAGGATTGAGGTCTATGTGATTGAATTGGATTTGAATACAAGATTGCAACAGAAACAAGAAAAACTACTTGAATACATTCAAAAATAAAACAAACACATTTTTCTCAAGACAATACAGAATAACTCAAATTTGATTAAATCTATCAGTAGGGGAAATTTTCTAGAATAGTCTCAGAGCTTGTCAATGGCTGTACACTTGCAACCACCTTGACATGATCATATTTAATACAAAATAGATATACAAGCTTCTCAAACAGCTTCTCAAAATGATGGGCTCTGTCAAGATTTTCTATTAGAAAATTCAGTCCCGACCCCTAACACTCCAACCATTTGCATGAAAAATTTGTGCCATTTATAACATTTACAATAGAGCCCATTTTCCCCATAAAATCTAGACCTTGAGTGCTACCAATGCTTTCCATAATCATGAACACGATTCCCAAAATCAAATCTGTAAAAACTCTGCAGTACTTGAGGGGGCAGATCTCATCGAATATCTCGCATTCAACTCCTTCCTCTGGTAGATCACTCTTTCTTCAATTCACCAACCACTTCTGCCCCTAATTTGTCAAATCTAGCTTCTTGTGTGTTTGGGAGAATAAAAATGGAAAACCCGATTGAGCATGATAGTAAGACCATTTTAATGGTGAAAGACATCTTCCAGATCTCCCCACCAAACTTAGATATCAACATTAACTCCCCTCTTTGCCTAGCGTGTAGGAGATACCAAGAAATCATGAAGACTCGCACTTCTAGGCATGTTTCAGAAAAATGGGGGGGAAATCAGATTCAAACTCTCAGCTACCATTGATCTTTACTTTGAATTTGGGTTGTCCATGTGGAAGATTCAAACTTAAAAACAAACCCGGGGTTTCTCTGAATTTTACAACTTTTGGAAAAATGGAAAAATTTCACATTTTGTTCTCGCATCTCCACCCTCGAGAAATGATCCTGACACATGTCTTGAGGTGGGTCCCAAAGGAACCGCTGGATAAATTCTACCATTTGACCCTCTTTTTGGAAAAAGGAAAATTTTCCAAGTTTTCCCCCAGACTCCACCCTTCCACTTTAAGTTTCCAATGTGGGTCCTAGTAGAACCATGCTTCCTTTTTTACTTTTAACTCTTTTTCCCACAAAGGGAAATTTTTCCAAATTTCCTCCAAAAGCCTCGCACCTCTCGCCATTGACTGGAGCAAGCTTTGACCTTTCTTCCATTGGGCTTGTGGGCCATTTTTGATATCTTAACCCTTTTGAGCATAAGAGGAAAAAATTCTAAGTTTCCTCTCGATGGTCTCGCTTCCCCACTCCTTTTGACTTGTCAAACTACCACGTGTCACTATGGCACACCTTGAGATGGTCCCCAAAAATTGAGACCTTGAATGAGTGGGCTTGCCATGTGTCCTGGCCCAAAAAAATTTGTTTGAAGGCTTGAAGCTCAATGGAAGGCACCAAGTGTCATGCTCTGGGGCAGTCTCCTTTGGCCGTTGAAAATTCCAAGCAAAATGCAAAGTGAGTAGAGGCCTCCAAGTGTCCTCTTGGAACTTCTTTAAAATACTCTGAGTGAGCATGGGCTCGCCATGTGTCCCTATTCTCTGCCAAACTATTTTAGCTGCATAAAATTTATCTAAGTCCAGAAAAGTAGCAGAAAACTCCACATGTCCTCCCAGGAGCTAATCCAAGGCCAAACCAAAAAGTAGATCTTCAAATAAGCGTCGTTCCTCCACGTGGACACATTTTAAGTTGAGGCGATTCATAGAAATTTTGAAGAACCCAACCGAGCCGTGTCTAACCAAAATCTGCCACATCCCATGTCGATGCAAGGATGTAAATTTGACCGAGAGAAACACCCGTCAAACCGTAAAATACAGAAAAATGATCATTTGAGCCCGAAAATGAAAATTTCTCCAAGGACAGAGAATTTAGAAATGTTACAAGGCTCAAATACGTCCATCAGAGACACATCCATTAATTTTTCTTCAAATATTTAGGGTAGAAATGACAAGGAAAACAAATCCCACCGTGAAGAATGGAAAACATGGGAGAACCTAAGTTTTTAGATGAACAGAGAACGAGAGACCCAAATTACAGAGCTTTTCCAGAGGAACAAAGAAACAAGGAGCAAACCATGGACCCATATGTGATCTATGACCCAGGAACAAATTAAAAATGGCAACAAATATTAACCAAGCACAACACAGGAAAAAGAAAGTGACAAAGGCCGTAAATCGATAGATTTTCAAAGGCAAAGGCAAGAGACTATTTTGATCACCAACAAGTATTACAAATGGCAAAAACTTCTAAAGGATGTTGAGATAAGGTGGATTTCATTGTATGATCCTGCATGCAGAGTGCGTGAGGAGTATCCTTCATTGGTTGGTTTCAACCCTTAACATTTTCACCAGACCTCTACCGTATTCCTTCCATCAACTATCCCCGAACTAATCGATCCTAAGCAGGTCATTTCTAGGTTATTAACGATTGCTTCTTCTTCCTTTGTAGAATCTCCATGGGATGTCAAAGAAGGATCTTCCACTGCCTTTGCTTTGAATAAAATCTCAAGGTCATAGCCATTCTCTTTAAATATCCTCTTAAGTGTATTGTTTTTTTTTGTTAACCAAAACAATATTTTCTTTCATCTAATTGTTGCAGATAAACTATTCTTGCCTATTTCAAGTGAATTTGGAACACCTTAGCTTGAATCTTTAAATTTTCATATTTCAGCTATAACAAAAAGAGTGAAGTCAATTAAACATATTAAAAAACTAATTTTAATTGAAATTAATAAAAAAATTCAAATTGATTATACTTACGATAGCTCTATCTCTTTCAGCATTTGCAATCACCGCCATCTCCTTGTCCTTAGACCATTTATTGAAATAGGCCTGGGCCTCAACACTGATATTTTCCAATCTATTTAATACTTTATCTAAAATATTATCATTATATGTGACAGTCCCACTTTTAGCTCTGATGAATAATGCATCCATCTTTGTGGGTTGATTTTTGACTGTTGCAAATAATCTCTCTTTTCCAATGGTTGTCATAAGGACTTACTATCTCGAGATATTAATACTTTTGCCCTTATCTCCCATGAATGAGCTTGCTGATTTGAGGCATGATAAATTCATTCATGTGGGATTGATAATCATAGCCAATCAAGTTATCCAAAGGAAATTTTGGCAAGTCATCACTATCTGTATCAGAAGAGGATGATTTTGAAGGAGAAGTATGGCAGCTTTTAGTTTGAGCACCGTCTCACGTGCATCTTTTTCCTTTTGGGAGCACTAATCCTAAAAGCAATAACAGAATTGAAATGTTGAAAATTTAATTAAATTTAAAAGTACATTGAGATGGAAATATACTTGCTAGCCTTGAATCATATCATGTGTGTTAAAAAAACTAGTTGGGTCACTGAGCTATCAATTCCCAAACAATCTTCATCTAAATTTATTTGATTCAAAATTGATTTCCCTGTTGTAGTGGGATAGCCAACGAGAGAGAGGGTCAAAATAGCGAATGAGGAGGGAATGTTTAGTGTCCCACTAGGGACCGGAATCAACGGCATGCATTTACCAATGGTATTTTGTCCTGAACCTCTTGTCGGAATTTTGAATCATAATTATGGGGTTGATTGAGTAGGTGGGGTTTGCATATTTTGAGTAGAAGACAAAGGATTGCTATAAACTTTGAACATCAAGAACCAAATCATTAGAAATTACTAAAAATATGTAAAATTATTTTAAAAATCACAAAATAAATGAAGTCATACCTTGTTGAATGGGATTTTGTTGTGGTATGAATTGATTGTGTAAGTTGGGGACTGTGACAAAGTTTGAATGGATTTGGTTAGAGCTGATGGTGGTAATTGCTGTTGAGATTCGAAAATTACATGAGATTGTACCGAGTGAGTTGGTGATGCTTTCTTTGAAGCACACATGTAGTCAAAATTCCCTGCAAGTGCAAGTGTAGCAACTACATGTCAATTCAAGATGGTAAATCATTAAATGGTAGAATCAAAATGTAATCAACCCTACTTTGAATGTTAAGGGTATTACGTCTCTGTCGTTTTGTTAATGAAAATACTTGGCCATCAGCTGATGAGCGAACTTCGATTTCAAATTTTGATTCTCCCAAGGCCTTAACATATTGTTGGCCTCTTCCTCTCGATGCAAATTTTTTCATGGAAGTGACTCCAGAAATATTTTCTGCATACAGAAAAGATTCAATAAGAAAAACTTAAAAATGAATACACTTGGTAAATACTAAAGATGGAATATGAATGATTAAAATTTTACCTATTGTTCCTCAAGTGGAATTGAAAAATTCTTCATTGTCTCATTTGTGCAAGTTGGAGTTGGTTGATTTTTTAAATTATAGTAAGCCTCATAATAAAGAGCTAGGAGATGGTTGAATGAATAACTGGTTTTTCTGAAATTGTTGCATTGTTAATGTCTGCCTTTATCTTGTTTGATAGAAATGTGCACCAGTCAAATTTTTGATTTCTAATTGTTGCAAGAATGTATGCAACAACCCAATTTGGAATGTCAGTTTGTCAACCCTGCATAATAATTCAGGCTTGAAACAAAGAAATCAAGGCAACAAGAAAGTGGTGTGCAACATCTTGCGTATCCACTCCATGTCTTGATTTGCTGACATGAGCTGTAAAAGTCATCAGAATCATAATCAATTTGAATTAATATAAAAAAACATTCAAATGAGAGCAAATTATACTTACAATCAACATTGAAACCATAACTAGATTTGAGGAAAATCTTGTCATTGTCAGTGAGGGTTGCTTTGGTTGTTACTATCAACACATTTTTAAATGGGAGGCCTGTCAATTGATGGATATCAATAGGTTCAACACCAAAGGAGAATGTACGCCGATCTTCCAATGTAACAGTAAAAGTATTGTTTTATGTATTGTAGGACGAAAGTAGGTAGTTAAGAGTCTGGTGGTCAACCTCAAACTATGGCATGCTAACAAGCCCTTCGAATTCAGATGCTACTATGGAATTCCTGTATTCTTCATTCGTTTCTATAACTCCATGTATGTGGGGGCACATGGTGCTTCTGTATTGAATCTTGCCCTTGGAGGCTCCGGGTGTTGGATCCTGGGGTTCATCTTGGGCACCAGAAGCCATGAATTCGATTGTGATTGATGTCGACGTACGTACGATACATGCAGCAAAAAGTTCTCGGAGAAGGAAAAAAAATTAGTATCTAGGAATGGAGCATGAAAATGAGGGGCCGGGTTGGTATTTATAGTAAAAATTAGGTTTCATGGCAGTTGACGAGTGACAACAACACCTTGCTTTGTCACGCGATAGCAAGGTGTTGTATTCACTGTCAACGACATCTTGTTGTCACATGATAGCAAGGTGTTGTTGACGGGTGACAACAACAAACTTCATCGTCACATGACAACAAGGTGTTGGTTTCGCCCATCAACAAATCCTTAATGTTGTGTGACAATAAGATGTTGTTGATGGGTGTCAATGACACCTTGCTATCATGTGACAGCAAGATGTCATTGATAGGTGTCAATGACACCTTGTTATCGCATGACAAAGAAGGTGTGGTGTCACCCATCAACAACTCCTTGTTGTCACGTGACAACAAGATGTCATTGACAGGTATCAATGACACCTTGTTGTCACATGAAAACAAGGTGTTGTTGTCTCCCATCAACAACATCTTGCTATCATGCGTAGCTTTCACACTTGCTCTTAAGTCTCTTGAACCTGCTAGGTGAATTTTTCCTATAATGTTGTCGGCCCCAAAATTTCCCTCTTTTGAAGTCAAGTTTCAAAAAATTTAAGTATGTACCTTGGAGTATTGAATCACATTGAGCCTGGAATTGTTTGCATTTTTCCTATTCATGGAGAACAATTTGAAAGTCAGGTGTATGGTGAAGTTCCTTTTCCTTATTTTTATTTTCTTCCCAAAGTCGAGAATGACAGTGTATTTTCCCCGTTAATTTTTTCCCCGGATTCCATGGTAAATACATGGATATCTTTGATTGGATTTAGTTAGTGATATTTCAAGGTTCAACGGAAGCCTACATGTGTTCAAACGGCGTAACTCTAGGGGCAAGGTACAAGGGACATTCCTCAAATAAGCGCAGGATTTCTTCGTGTCCCAAGTACAAAATGAAGACAGAATAAGCTAAAATTAGCTAAGTATGGGCGGCTCAATGGACAGCGCCACGTGCCTCATCGACACCTTCAAGAGTCAAAGATGGAGGTAGATATCAAACTTACGCTAGTCCTCCACATGTCGTAGGTCCAAAAAGGGACAGAGCTGATTATTAAAATTGACTAAGTATGGGCGGGTTGGCAGAAGCCACCACATGCCTTAGCGGTGCCATTTCGAAAGTGAAATCAAAGGGTCAGTCTCCAAGTAGTGCCAGCTCGCCACATGGTTAAAGTCAATGAGGAGATAGAGTTGGTCGTTGAAAAGTCAAAGACCGGTGGAATGAGACATGCATTAACTCAAAGATAATTTTAAGGGGTGCTTCCAAAATGGAAACTCAAATGAGTGCCAACCCTCCACGTGTTTAGGGGTCAACATAGGTCAAGAAGGAAATAAACACGACGATCGTGGCAAAGTATGAAGCAACCGGCAGAGCTTTCCATGTGTCACCGACACGCTTTCAAAGGTGAAAATTGTAGAAGGTGTCTACAGACTCCGCTCTAATTAATTTTTTCCATGTGGGTGGCCCAAATTTGAAGTTGTAAAATCAAATCGAACAACCCATGTTTTAATTGGTAAAAGAATATAACGGCCATATATTTTAAAAAACTATTTTTTCCACCATTAACGTTTCTTTACAAATAAATAATTTGAAAGGGCATGGATGAATAGAATAAGTTGTAACTATTTCTTGTTGGCTCGAGGAAGTTGTAAACATCTCTTGCGAGCTATATCATGAGTTTTCAAAGTCATTATAAAGGGTTGGAATTTTGATTATTCTAGAACTATAATTTTGAATTGGAAGTATTCAATACAAAGGTTTTTCCCTTTTTCTTTTGCTTTCTCTTTCCTTCTATTTCTGATCTATGAATCATCTAATCCTTGCATGCTTGGAAAATTTGTGTTCTATTTTATACAATCTCCATAACTTTGAGTCTATGAATTGTGTCTGTTATAAACGTGGATGGTTCCATTCTGTATCTTATTTGCACAATACATATAAGGGTTTTTCTACCATCTCTTTTCCCCGAAAGTATTTTCTTCTTCTACCTCCCTCCTCTCTTCAAAGTTTTCTATCCTCATGTATTGATAACTTTCCAGGCTAAAGTACATTATAGGATATCGGGAAACCACCATTGAATGAAATACTTTGCATTTGTACATAGGTTTTTCCCCTATTTTCAATAAGGGAACCTCTCCCATTCAAGAGGATGGACTTGCTTGTCCCCGACCGTGGTTTCATTCCAAGTTCAACTCGAAACCTAACAATTTTTGGCAACTCTACTTGGGAGGAATTTTTTTGGAAAATTCCCTTTCTAAAAATAACAACTAATTTGATCATTTCTTTGATCCGACGGCTCTAATATATACTCATGGGTAGAAGGGCTCTTGGAATTGAAGATCCCCAATTTCAACTCTTGAATCAACAAGATTTTCAACTTCCTCCAACAAGAAGAAATAGAAGAGAGCTCGGTATTAGCATTCCTCAAGCACATCTTAGTCCTAATTTCTATGCCCTAATCCTCATTGGTGTCTTAGTTCCACTTCAAACAATCTTTCCAAGGATGGCACCACCTTGGCCTTGGGGAAGAAGAGTTGGGCCTCTAGCTCTTCCTCAACCATTGCATGTGTTACCTAGGGGAAATAGGAAGAATTTTCCCAAATTTAGAGGTGATGGAAAAGTACACCTGATGAACACATTGCAGCCTTCATTGTTGTGTGGGGTCCTTGGAGTTGAACATGAGGATGTCTCTGTTAGGTTGTTTGTGGAAACCTTGCAAGACAATGTTGCAAATTGGTTTTACCATCTTCTTGTTGGGACCATCATTGATTGGACTACTATGAGGACTGAATTTGAGTAGCATTTCAAACCTGCTGAGGATGTGCATGCTTTACTAGCTCAGATCTCTCAAATCAAGAGGGAGCCATATGAACCTATGAGATAATTTGTGGCCAAGTTCAACAAGTTGGTTAATAATATTCCACTAGATACTAGACCTATTGATCAGATTCAAAAGTGTTTCTTCTTGAATGCTCAATTCCGGAAGTAAGCTATGCCCTGAGGAGAGAAAATCTTGCAACTTTAGATGTTGATCAGAGATTGGCTGTCAGTGTGGAAGATGACTTGATCATGTCTTGCAGCTGAAAAGGGAGTCTTTCAAATCCAAAGCATCTTATTTTTCCTCTTCTCCGGAGGTAATGCGGATGGTTGGTGTAAAAGTTGGCTAATGACCTTATTGCCATCAAGAAGTAATTGGCTCGAGAATGCTCCATATCAAGATGCTCCAAGGAATAAATTTCAGCCTAGGAACCACTTGACCTCTTCCCAAACCAGTCAGTGGCTATTGAAGGTCCACCCCTCAAGGTACCAAGTTAATGCTACTTGTGAAGTTCTTGAGAGCCTGATGATGAGGAAGAAAATGATCTCTATGATGAACCATAAGAGGAAGATGATGAAGAACTGAAGGATCCTGGTGGTTCTCAAGTTCATTTCCTCACCACTGAGGGTGTGGATGATCAAGATGACTATGATGATGTAGTGGCTGAGATGAACAGTGAATCATATGTTGTTATGACCTAGAGCAGACCAACAAAAAGGAAAAAGTGGTGCAACCTACAAAAATATCCAAGGATTACCCCATCACCATCTCGGTGATTGTAAGAAGAGGAGCTCCTATTCCTACTACTTCCACCCGAAAGGTAAGCTCTGCTAGTCCTTCTTCCTCTACTTCTGCTTCTAAGAATTCTTGTCCAACAAATGATAAAACTGATAGATCAAAAGCTCCTCCTACTCCTAGTAGTGATTCCCCATCCACATCTGGATCTTTTGACATTATAGACCATCTTAAAAAGACCAAGATTCATATTTTTGAGGTAGATTTCTATCAAACCCATCCTAAATCCTTTGCCAAAATGGTTAACTTTGTAAATTCTAAATCTAAAACCCCATCCCATTCTTCTAAAGGAATTTTTCCCACTCCTTCTTCTCCACCTCAACCTAGCCTTGTGGCTACAGTCACTTCACCCAATGAGAATATCAAGCCCTTCTATGTGACTCTCCTCATAGCTAGCCACAAGCTTAGTAATTGTGTCATTAATTCTAGTGCATCTGATAATGTAATGCTTGCAAAAGTGGCTCATGCTTTGGGTCTAACCCTAACCCACACTTATGGTTCTTGCTATTCCATGGAAAGTAGAGAAGTGCCTTTGGTTGGGAGAATCAAGGATGCACAAGTAGCTTTTGCTGCTTTACCAGAGAAGAAGGTCTTGGCTACCATATTGGTTGTTGATATCCCTCCTTCCTATGACATGTTGCTAAGTAGGAACTTTTGCAAAGATGTTGGAGGTGAGATCTAAATGGATTGGTCACATGCCTTGATCCCTATCAATGGGAAGATGAAGAAGTTGTTGCCTAAGAAACAAGAAGAGTATATTGTGTAAAATACAGATGATCCTAAAGCACAAATATTATATGAAGACATTGGGCATGGGAACTACATGATCATGTCACAAGAGGAGACAAGTCTACCAAAGGAAGTGTTTCTTGATCCTAATGGTGTGTGGACTTTGGAGTTTGATGGAATCTTCTCTTTAGCTGGTTTTGGAGCTAGTGTAGTGCTCATTTCTCCTGGGGGTAAGGTTCATCCTTTCTCCTTCAAATTTTATTTTGAAAATACCAACAATACTGCTGAGTATGAGGCCCTTATTCTTGGGTTGAGCATGGTGAAGGAGATGGGAGTGAAGAACCTTCTTACTCATGAAGATGCTAAGATAATTGTAAAACAAGTTAGAAACCTTTATCAGGTAAAGAACAGAAGGTTGAAACACTATAGGAATCTTGTCGGGATTCCATCGAATTCCATGATGCTTTTTCCATTAAAGTTGTGCCAAGGAAAAGGAACACTAGGGATGAATCTCTAGCTGTTTCAGGGTCCTTGATGATTCCTCATCCTGATTTTCCTTCGGAGAAATTCACCATTGAGCTGATCCATAGACCCAGTGTTCTTGACAATGCAAACAATTGGAAAGTTTTAATGATGACCAGCATTTTCTTTCTTTCTTGGAGCTCAGAGAAAACTTTGATCGGTTGTAGTTTGAAGGAAGTGACAATCTACCAGAGAGTGTGTGTCATCAAATGAAGAGGGTGTCAAAGAAGAGATGGATCAAGATGGATGCATCAAACTAAAAGGCAAAAAAATGCCTAGAGGCCTAGTGAGTTTGGAGGATCTTTTTGATAAACATGATAGATATATGAAGTCTAAAGTTTCCCAAGGAGCCCAATAATTTTTCGACATCGAGAAAGTGAATTGGGAGTCTTGATGATCCCAAAATGGTTAACATTAGAAAATGTTGCACTCGGGAAGAGAAAAAAAGGTGGTGAATTTGTTGAAAAGGTATGTTGATGTTCTAGATTACTCCTATGATGATCTTAAGGCTTTTCAGCCTAAGTAAATGCAACATTTCATTCCTCTTAAGCACGGGATCAAACCCTTCAAAATGAAGCAAAGGAAATATAATCCAAAGATAGTGATACAATTTTCCAAGAAATATAGAAGCTTCGAAGGCTAGGATCATCTTCCCCATCCACCATTCAACATGGATTTCTAATATAGTGCCTGTCAAGAAGAAAATGGTGAGATCTAGATCGTGTGTAATTTAGAATTCTAAATCGTGGTTCTTTGAAGGATAATTACCCTCTCCCCATGATGGAACAAGTATTGCAAACTATTATAGGATCGAAGATTCTATCTATGTTAGATGGATTCTTGGGTACAATCAAGTAGAGGTGAATACTATAGATCAACATAAGACTACCTTTACTACTCCTTGGGGCACCTTTGCATACAAGAGGATGCCATTTGGTCTCATCAATGCTAGTGCTACTTTCCAAAGGGCCATGGACTTGGCTTTTGGTAGTTGAAAGGGAAATGCATTGTTGTGTATTTTTATGACTTGACCATGTTTTCTAAAGCAAGAAAAGATCACTTCCAACTCCTTGAAAAATTATTGTAGAAGTGTAGAGAGCATGGAATTTATTTAAACCCTAAGAATTCTATGTTTTTTGTCACAAAAGGAAATTTGTTAGGACACATTGTTTCAAAGGAAGGGATCAAGATTGATCTATAGAGAGTTTAGGCTATTCAAAAAATTCCTCTTCCGTCAAGTAAGAAGGGTGTCCATTATTTCTTTGGTAAGATCAATATCCTAAGGAGATTCATCCCCCATTTTAGAGAACTTACTATGAGCATTGCTCACATGATGCAAGGAAGAAAAATTTTGGTTGGTCCTCTGAAGGGAAGAAATCATTTGAGGACATTAAACAAGGCTATTGCAAAGACTCCAATCTTGGCATGCCTTAACTTTAGCAAAGATTTCATTATCTATTGTTATTCCACTGAAAATACCCTAGCCGCAAAGTTATCCTAGAAGAATGATGAAGGTCATGTGCTCTCAATTGCATTCATGAGTTATATCTTGAAAAATCATGAGTTGAAGTACACTATGATGGAGAAACATGCTTTTAGCTTGTCAAATCTGTCAAGCAGCTTTAGGTTTTACATCCTTAATTCTCATTCTATGGTGCTAGTTCCCGATACAACAATCAAATCCATTCTTACTCAAAGAATAATTTGGAACCAAAAGAGGTAATTGGGTAAAGAAAGGTGTAATAGTATGATCTTGATATCGGCCAACAAAGCTAGTTTGAGGTAAAGGTCTATGTGAACTCATCTTGAGGGAGCTGCCAAGGACTTGTACAAAGATGAAGTTGATGTCCTTGTTGTTTTGTTCCTCACTCAAAAGATGTATGGTATGCCGACATTGCTCACTTTCGACCTATGGAGAGTGTCCTTATCACTTAAGTGCCAAAGAGAAGAGATCTATCAAACCAAGGTCTGCACAATATGTGCTATGGGAGAATGCTTTATTCGAATGAGGCATAGATGGAAGGTTTTGAAGTGTGTAGACAAGGAGCAACAAAAGATTTTGTTCTTCTCGCTTTTCATGACCAAGCTTGTGGAGGTCATTTCTCCTCTCTTCTGTAATAACTCATAATATACTTTGTGCTGGTTATTATTGGCCCACTTTGTTTAGAGATGCATCAAAATGGGTTGATAAATGTGAAACATGTCAAATGTTTGTTGGAAGACCTAAGTTGGCTGATTTCCCTCTCAAACCAATAGTGATTGAAGAGCCATTTCAACAATGGGGTTTAGAATTCATTGAAACTCTTAACCCACCTTCCAATGCTGGACATACTCATGTGTTGACTGCCACAGACTACTTCATCAAGTGGGTGGAGGCCATCTCGGTCAAGAGAACTACTTCTGAGGTAGTTTGCAACTTCATTAATGAGAACATATTGATCAGGTTTGGGATCCCAAACAAAATTGTGACTGATAATGCTTCCAAATTTTCTTCTGCTAAGATGATGGACTTCTGCTATGGGTATGGGATCTCACTTGCTCATTCTTTATATTACTACCCCTAAGGGAATGGACTATAAAAATCAACAAACAAGAACTTGGTGAGAATAGTTAGAAAGCTAGTAAATGATTCTTGGAGGAATTGGCACAAGAAACTATATGATGCACTTTGAGTGATAGAATTACACCCAAGAGAGAAATTGGAATGTCTCCTTTCCAAGTGGTGGATAGTGTGGAAGTGCAACTGCCAATCATGGTGGAATCTCCATCCTTACATATGATCAAAACCATTGAAGATTCAAGTTTCGGTAGCTCTTTGGACAAGAGAATTTTGTACCTTGTAAACCCGATGAGGACAGATTGCAAGTGGTTGATAGGATAATAGCTCATCAGTTAAAATTGAAGGCACTATTTGACAAGAAAGCCAAACCTAGATTTTTCCAAGTGGGAGACATTGTGATGCTTTGGGACAAAAGACATGAGCCATGAGGAAGCCATGGTAAGTTTTATTCTCTTTGGCTTAGTTCTTTTAGAATCGACAATTTGTTGGAGAGAACTCTTTTTATCTAGATTACATGGATGGTTCTCCTCTCCCACTTCCTTATAGTGGGTAGTCTATGAAGTTGTTAAAGTCCTAGGTGACTAGGTGGTCTTTCTGTATATTATGTACAATGTTTTGGTTTTGGGTCGTTCCTTTGTTTTCGTTTCTGTTCTTCCCTTTTGGTTTGTTTTGTTTCTTTTCTCATCTTGTGTGTGTTGCCTTGTATTGGTTTTTCCTTTGAATCCTTTTCCCAATCGATAAGGCATGGTCCTCCTTTTCCCGAGTTATCTACTGAGTTATTGATCATGTCTTGTGTCTTTGTTCCAAGCTAAGACATCCGCAGAGAGAGCCAACTATTATCAGCCCCAAAATTCCCCTCTTTTGAAGTCAAGTTTCAAAAAAATTGATTTTGTACCTTGGAGTATTGAATCACATTGAGCCTGGCATTGTTTGTAGTTTTCCTATTCATGGATAACAATTTAAAATTCAGGCATATGGTGAAGTTCCTTTTCCTTCTTTTTATTTTCTTCCCGCAGTTAGGAATGATAGGCGTATTTTCCCGTTAATTTTTGCCCCAGAGTCCGTGGATAATACATGGATATCTTTGATTGGATGTGGTTGGCCATATTTCAAGGTTCAATAGAAGCCTCCACGTGTTCAAACGGCGCAACTCCAGGGGCAGGGTACAAGGGATAGTCCTCAAATAAGTGCAGGCTTTCCACGTGTCCCAAGTACAAAATGAAGATAGAATAAGCTAAAATCAGATAAGTATGGGCAGCTCAACAGACAGCACCACATGCCTCATTGGCACAGCTTTAAGAGTCAAAGAAGGAGGTAGATCTCAAACTTGCACCAGTCCTCCACGTGTCCTAGGTCCAAAAAGGGACAGATCGATCATTAAAATTGACTAAGTAGGGGCGGGTTGGCAGAAGCCACCATGTGCCTTAGTGGCACCATTTCAGAAGTGAAATCAAAGGGCCAATCTCCAAGTAGCACCATCTCACCACGTAGTTAAAGTCAATGAGGAGATAGAGTTGGCCATTGAAAAGTCCAAGACCAGTGGAATGAGACACGTGTCAGCTCGGAGCAATTTTAAGGGGTACTTCCAAAACAGAAACTCAAATGAGCGCCAACCCTCCACGTGTCTAGGGCTCAACATAGGTCAATCAGGAAATAGACTTGAATTGGCAAAGTATGAAAGAACCGAAGGAGCTCTCCACATGTCAGCCTAGCGTAGCTTCAAAGGAGAAAATTGTAGAAGGCATCTACAGGCCTGCTCCAATTAATTTCTCCCATGTGGGTGGCCACACATGGTAGATAAAAAAATCCTCCTCTCTCACATGTGGATTTCCCTAGACTTCCTCACACTTGGAGTTCTTCCTTCACCTTCTCTCACACCTTTTACAACTTTGTCATACACAATCTCCATAATATTGATTTTTTATTGACTTCCTATAAATATGTTATCCAAATATTCAAATCAAATTGTGATACCTTCATTTGGTTATTTTCACAACTCTATATATTCTACCCATCCTATCAAGATGGAGAACATTTAACTTTTCCCTTTTTCTACTGCTAGGAAAAAATGAAGGAAACTATACTACAACACATTGTATGCAACAATTTCTTTGTTGGAAGATGAATCACTAATTTCTACCCACATTCGAAAATGTGGAAATCAAAATTATATACCCACTCGTAGATATATTCATTTTTATACCAAGCGATGAGGTCATGGTTAGGGGTTCTAATAAAGGATAACCTTAGACCTTATAGCCCAAAAATGCACACAACAATAATGAACACATGTAGTTCATGTATGACATGAAATAAAAGATTCATTCTTATTTATTCAATGAGTAAATAAAAATGTGAACACACTACACTACTAAAATTGTATTACATATTGAGCTACTGTCATCCTTAAAAACAATCTCAAAATGAACATGTTACACAACTTATAATAATACTCAAACTTGAAGCCTCATATAAAACATATAGTTGAAGAAAATATCTTCCTTGGCTTTGTCTATCTTAACTTTTAGATCTTAGTTTCTTTCTATAGCTTCTTTCTAACCCCTAAAACAATGATGTTTATCCCGTATAAAATTATTTAACCTAAACATGTTATGGAATTAAAACAACTTAACTTCCCTTCATTAGATAAAATTCATTCCTTAATGACTATTCATATTCTCATCGGTTATATTGCACAATTTATTGGGGACATTATCCCAGTATCTTTAATTGACACGTGACATTAGGGCCTAAGACTGATTTTAAATGACATGTGTCAATATTATTAAGGCATTTCATAGAAGTGACTACTTTCTAGCTTAACTGTATATGACACAGAATCAAATATTCCTAGGTTATATCATAACCTATATTTGAACTTAAAAGGAAGGCTCTAGCCTTGGATCCATTTATTGTTTATGTCGTATGCTGGCATAAATTGTGTTCTATAATTAGTTTGATAAGCATTCATGTAAATAAATTGAATGATAAACATTTTACTTGAAAAGAATGGAAAAATGCAATTTAGTTATAATTAGTAGAGATATACCTACTATTACTAATTGAAGACAACATGTGGAGGTGTTTCTCTTCAAGCAGTCTTTGTTTCACATACCTTGTTGTTTTGATTTCAGAGTAGTGCTCAAAAGAGAATGGCAGAGATATTCTCAAAGTTTCAATAGACTTAACTTGTGATAATGCTATGAAAGTCAATCTCGGTTTCTCCACATCTCTAATATCTATTGTTGCTTTAGGAAAAGTTAATCCTTGAGACTTATGTATGGTAAGTTCCCAAGCCATTTTTAGTAGAAATTGTTTACAATTTCCTCTTACTACGAGCAATACGGGAACTGATTTTGGATTTATTGGGTCCCATGCAGGACCAATATAGTTTTCAAAATCTACTATTATAAACATAGACGAGCTGGGTGGTTTTAATCCAACAATATAGATAATGTTTTGTATAGTACCAAGAGAACCATTCACTAATCCAACTTCAATGCACAAATTACACAGTAACATAACACATTGACCTATACATAAAAGAACTTCATTATCTAATTGGTCATCATCAGCATCTTCTAATCCCGAGCATGTTGTATATTCAAACATTCATTGTGTAACATGCATGGATAATGATTTAAGTATTTGATTGTTATGTTGATGAACCGGGAAAATTTTAGTTGCAAATTTTCATAAAATCATGAATATTAAGGATTTTGCAAATTAGAAATGGTGAATTTTCAGCAATCGGTCAAATTTTGCCAATTCACCTAAAATTTCAGCCGACAAGTCATTTGTATGGGTTGGTTTGCCTACTATTTAGTAAAAATGAACTTATGCATGTATTTCACCAATTTTTGAATCAAAATGTGCTAATATTTTATGAGGTATAATTTGTAGCCTGAGGGTTCGTAAGCGGGTACCCCAAGAAATTGCTTACTATTTACAAAAAATGAACTTATGCATGTATTTCACCAATTTTTCGAATCAAAATGTGCTAATATTTTCTGAGGTATAATCTGTAGCCCGAGGGGTTGCAAGTAGGGTCGGGGGTCGGGAAGTGCACACCCCAAAGGGGGTTTAGGGCAGCACCCAAAAAGAAAAATTTTATATGTATATTTCTAGGGAGACGATCATCTATTTCTCGAAGAGGTAACCATATTAACAACACATCATACAAAGATGACGACCAACCATAAGAGACGACCATCCAATGTAGGTTTTGTCTAACAAGGAAGGGACAACCGCTCAAATTTACTAGGACAACCATACAACATAGGTTGGATGTCAAACCAGCAAAGTTGGATAGAGAACAATGGATTTCATCGCATGCGTAGATCATAGTCGCCCCACTATAACGGACTCCCATCAAATTCAAAGTTAGACAACCGACCAACATGGATGCCTCCAATGTAGGTTAGACATCTAACCAATAGGGATGTGTCTAATTTAGGTTAGACGACTAACCAATAGGGATGTATTCAATGCATGTTAGAAGACCGACCAATAGTAGGAAACCATCTCGAAAAAATGCCCCGCCAAATCTCCTTTTCCACGAATCGATTGTTCAAATATTCGCCATCATTTTGAAATTCCATTTCAGAGATTCGTCACCCATTCTATAATAATTTTTCATATGAGGGGTCTTAAAATGAACCTTGTGATGAATAAATATGTTTGTTACATATAAATGGATTTTTGTATGAAAGGATTCCTTTATGTTGTGGTGTAAGTATGCATTTATTTGCTTCATGAGTGTTTCCCAATCATGAAAATAAGGTTAAACATTTCTAATGTTTTTCAACATCATTCAAAAGATGATCCGTCCAAGGTAATAACAATGTTGAAAGTGTCCCAAAGTCTTCTCCCAATTGTGTTTCCTGAAATTGGTGTAAATTGACTCATGTAAGCAAAGATAAATGTAACAAATTTATGGCTATCATCATTGAAATGAAGTCATAAACAAATCAAGAATCTATAGAGGTTATAAACACTAAACAATATTACCGTAATATATAGGACATCCTTTATAGGTGGTAGTTGAGCAAGATCACCAACAAGAATCATTGATCTACCACCAAATGGTTTAGTTGCATGTGTTGGAAATGCTTGCTGGAGTCGATCATTGATATTTTAAAACATTTTGGGCCCTATAAAACTCATCTCATCTATGAGAATGTAATTTGCACGCTTCATTTCTTCTTGAAATACTGCCAATTTTTATCCTTTCAAAGCATGAACATTTCTAATTAGGATTCTAATTTCAGTTGTATCACTCTACCTTGTATGTTGAAAGCAACAACTCCCATAGGAGCAAGGAGCAATAAAGGGATTTTTCCATCTATTGAGCAAGAGTCTAATGTATTCCTGATACACTTGATTAGATATGATTTATGAGAATAATATTTTTAGTTTCTCTTGATCCCCTACATGGTCACAATGACCCACCACCATAGAATATAATGGTGATGGTAAATAATTTTGACTCAATCATGGTCTAGGTCATAATCGTGATGACCAAGTAGCTCAATATCTGAAAAATTGCATGTCATTATGAGGAACCAATCTAGACATTACTTCCCACTCGTGCATCTCTGTAGTACTTACCTCTAGGTTGTCGTCAAGGTTATTTTCAACTTCATCACTATCTTTTGGTGATGTTTGCATGCAATTAATATGCCATGCATGGTATGTACCCCTTATACATTCCCAAGAGAAAATTATTTCTTCATTTGTGTTGCCTATATCAACGAAATGTCTCGAAAGGGTTTATATAATAGACTCTCACTCCAAAAAAATTCCACATATTCATCTGATTCTTTATCAGGGATGGAATAAAATCTTGGCCATACGTGGACTATAGCTTGTTGTTTTCAAATTTTCCATTGTTCCTTTTTATGGTTTGGAGAATATGACCATGAATTCCAATTCGGAAGATAGGTATGTAATCTTGTAAAAATTTGAATCAGATGAATCATCCTCAAAGTTTAGTTGGACACGTCTATAGACTCTTCAACCAACACTAAGAGTAATAAATTGTCTACTACATTCCACAAGTGGTAGTTTTAATAGCATATGACATGTTTCATTTGCAACAACGTCACATTCTACTATTGTTTTTGTAATAAATTTTTGGTATGCACAAAGTGTTGGGTCTTGCGAATGGGTGGAAGCAACAACATGCATTAGTATATCATGATAACTCTCTGAACATCATTTTTCTTTCACAACATACTTTTCAATGTAATTCAAAACTGCTCGGTGAGAAAGGATAAGTTGATAATCTATGTTTTCCCTCCACAATGAAAGCATATCAGGATTGTGTACATTGATTCTATCATCATTACGTGTTGGAAGATATTTTTTTGGCCTTCCTCATCTATGAAAAATTTTGATTTTGTTTATAAATATCATCCATATTTATATCGAAAAACATTTATGGATCCTTTTTTCGCAAGCATGTGTCCAAGGTGCATTTCGTATGTCATTCAACACGATTAACAATTTCTTCATAATCATGTCTTATATCATACTACAATATTTGTGATGTGTCCATCAAACAAGGGTCATCATTAATAGATCTAGAAAATTGGTTATTCCTTTGATGCTCTTCTCTTGGATTCCATGCATTAATAAAATTATCATAATATTCTTTTGCCTTTGCAACCTGTGAGGGATCATTCCAATCCATATTTTCGACATCCGAGCATCCTTGAGCCAAACAACCATATGTTTATGAACTGATGATCGATACTGCCATTCATTCCTATAGAAAATGGATAGAGATAGTAATCACATTTAAGTGTCCAACATGATGAATATATATGAATTCTGCATCGAATACATTCCAATAAAATTTATTGAACGTATTATATTTTACATGAATGAAGAAAAGAAATAACATACCTTGACCAAATGTCTCTTGATGAATTGCTTCATGAGGCCCTAATGCAGAGCATCCTCCATGATGCTTGGAGAGCATAAATAAAGTTTGAATAAGGCATACAAGGCATGAATAACATGTACTTGGAATTTGAATGATTTTCTCTCCAGTTATGTTATGTTTGAATTTTGTATTATCATGTAATAAACTCTTTACAAGTAAGAGTAAAAGTGGGTGTCTTAGGTGGATATGGGTTGTTTTCATAAAAGTCTACGTAGGAAGAGGGATTAGATTTATTTGAATATGTTTTTTTAGCTGTCCTAGATCATATCTAGTTGGCACAACTATGTGCAAGCCATATTCAAACCGACTCACCTATTCTAGCATGTAGTTGAGAAAATATCTCAACAAGGAAGATAAGATAAGTTCTATGTTTAAGATCATAGAGATATATAGCTGTTTTGTTTGAAGTTGGTCAAGGGAGAACTAAGGGAGTATGAGGTTGAATAAAACATGGAAAGAAGAGAATGGTGGATAATAAGCATGAAAAATTGATAATCAGAGGAGGTATGCAAGAATTAAGTGGAGAACAATGTTGTATGAAAGCTCTGGGAATGAATAAGAGTTGATGATTTGAATTACTCTATGATTGGTAATGTATGATTCATGTTTCAGGTGTTAATATGTTTTATTTATTTCTAATTGGGTGTGAACAGTGGAGAAATATCCTTGTGTTAAGATGAAGACATAAAACTTGTATGCATTATAGAGAGCAAACGGTAAAAATCTGATCTGTGCAAACCCAGGTTTAGGACAACATTCATAACTTTTGTATATGAGCTCAAAACAAGCTGAAATTTTAACCATAGAGGTAAAACATCATTTTTCAGATGGGTATTGAAGGGTTTGATTTGATGATCAGTATTGTTTTAGATATGATACGTTTTACCAGCGGGTTTGAGGTTGCATGATACTTGTTTGACAAAATGTCCGCCCTGATAAAAGTAGCATAACTCACACGTTTTTAAGAGTTAGGACCTAAAATTTTATATGCAAGGTCATGATCCATTTTCAAGAAATGGGTATTGAATGGTTTGTGTTTAAATTGAATATTATTTGAGATATTAATGATAGAATTCTACAGGTCCTATAGGAGCAGGACAACGAACAAAATAAGGAAATTGATGTAATGGTTGATAAATTATCATTCTAAAAGATTGGAGTATGGTAAGGATAATGTCTATTTAGAGTTATAAGTTGTATTAGATATACTTGTTCATTGAATGGCAGATATCAATGCAAACTCCCACTTGATCCTTCAAGATATAATTCCCACAAGGTTCTTGATCACATGGTACTGTGGACTGAGATTTGATATGTAGAGATGTTACTGTATTATGATGGTTCATGCATGATATAGGAGGTATAACCTTGTTTGGTGATAAATATAGGAGAATACATCATTTGAAAAGACCAAGGCTTGATAGTGAAGACAAGAACATACACCATGAAATCTTAAACATGTTTACATGAATAGAGACCTGTGGGTTTAGTATTGAGTATTGGACATGATTTTATTATGAAGGATAGCTGAGCTAAGAGGCTGCATCAGGACCTCATCAATGAAAATATTGAAGTAGTGGTGCATATACATAGCAACAATATGTGGATTTGTAATAATATTTTTATTCCTCCATTGGTAATAATTTGTGCCATTATTCAGGGGTGATCTAGGCGTGGCTCGATGTAGGTATGACCATTTGGTATAAGCAGTGCCTAATCTAATGAAGAATTTTGGGCACCCTAGTTGTGTAATCATGTCTATCAATTCATTTTTGCATGTTCTCCAATATGCCCTAGTACCTCTAATATTTTCTTGCATAACACATTACTTGATTTGGAAGCTTGTCATCTGGCATCTCTCGAAGATGGAGGTAAAGATCTTCAATAGTAGTAGGTATATTGTCAGCCACATTTTTCTTCACAAACAATGAGGTTGTGGCTTGCGTTTGGTGCCTCAATATAAGGTTCAACAAGAAATACCTAAATCTTGGATGGCTACCAAATCTGTTGTCATGGTATTTCATCAAATGTAGAGCATATTCATGGATACACAACTTTGTTATTTGAGGTTGCAACCATTTTGCTTCCCCATTTGGAAACAATGTAGGGAAAGCCATGTCAAACAAACCTTTAGTGTTATATTCATTAACTAGAGATAACCCAATTATGGGCCAATCAGTTCTTCCAATCACCCCTTGTCCTTCATTTTTAATAATGTTCCTTACTTCTTCCATTTCATGGCATGAATTTCCCATTATGACTGCAAAATACAATGTTTTCTGGTGATTTTCTTCAATATTTATTGTTGGGGAGTCTTTAAGAAGTTGATCCACATTATTGTTGTCTTCAATGTTCGACTCAACAAATTGGAGGCTTTGAGATATGTTTGTCTCTTCTTCAGGCAGTTATGAAATTGTAACATTACATAATTCAACATCCTTGTAGTATCTATCATTGGATATTTTATATTGGAGAGCATCCAATACACGATATATATTAAACAAAAAATCATAGTTCTTCTACTAAGTTCCATTTCTTTTAATGATAAAAATATCAAGGTCCCGATCATGACAAGGAAGATATGTAGAAATTTAAGTTATATCTTGAGGATAAATTATTGTAATCCCTATACTTGTATTGACCACCTCGTGCATGGCTGACTTGCATTATTGGATTAACACAAGTAATAAACATCTCTTCAACTTGTGTAAGAACTTGTAGAACATATGGTTATACACCATGGTCCATATTATTCCACCATGAAAAGGAATGATCATTATGTCTTGAGTAACATCTTTACAAACTACTCTGTACTCAGCTTAGTTTGACTTTGATTCTAGGGTATGCCTCTTTACAAATAGTACACACTTGCATATCTTCTAGTTGATCCAATATTTGGTGAAATGAATTTTGAATGGACATAATGTTTGTAGATAATTTTACGTGTGATTCCACATCATTTGGTAAATCACATGTGTTATGATTCATAGTGGAATTTTGTATCTCATTGGAAACAGAAGGGTTTTTGAGGGCTTGTTAATAGACGAGCACAAATTTTCTCACTTGAAGAAGCAACATCATTTTGAGCAGTGCATGGAGGATTGTACACTTGTTGGCATTTGGACTTCCCTTTGTCCCTTTCAAGTAGTGCATTCTATATTATTAATGCTAGCATTATGTTGGATAGTCGAGGAATGAACATAACC
Source organism: Taxus wallichiana var. yunnanensis (assembly GCA_018340775.1). NCBI lineage: Eukaryota > Viridiplantae > Streptophyta > Pinopsida > Cupressales > Taxaceae > Taxus > Taxus wallichiana. Next base: position 119,190,067 of record CM031236.1, read on the forward strand.
AATATTACATGTTTCATCTCGTGGATACATGTGAGGTGCCATCGCAAAATCATTTTCCTGCACTTCAAGTTGTATCGGCAAGGAATTATTCACTAACAATTGAGTCCTAGATGCATATAGTTCTCTTCTTCTCCTATTTATTTCTTCTCTTTGTGCATGATACCTTTCTCTATTCTTTCTATTTATCTCTTGTCTTTGCTCTTGATATCTTTCTCTTCTCCGTCTATTTATTTCTTCACGCCTCTCTGCACAACGTGCATGTCGAGTAACATTTATTTGTCGTTGTGGTGGGCATATAATAGTTTCATGTGTTGTAGGCTTCTCACATGAAGTAATCACTACATAAATGGTTTTGAGGAATATTAATGTAGTTTGGATCGTAGTAACATGTAATATCATCAGTTGGATTGATTGGATTGACCACAGTATCATGGGATTGATATCTTTCAGTTTTTTATTATGTCACAATTTGATAAATAGCAGCATATGGGTCAGCATCGACAATACTAATGATAAGCATAGAAAGTGCCACATAAAAAAATCAATTATTATATATTTCAAAACATACATAAAATTATAGATTGCAATCACACTAAAAATAGTGAATAAGAGCTTAACTATGCGAGTAGGGACATAAGTAAGTAGATAGAAAATTCCATAGTCAAATATTCTAAATTTGTCACAAATTACAAGGTTATAACCACATCAAAGAAACACTCAACATCAAATTAAATAATAGAGAACCTATATATAGAAAGGAAAATGAAATTTCAAAACATGACATGAATATAAAAAATTTACCACATAAACTTACAAGAGTAGAGGCATTTAAATAATATATTTGTTATAAAAATTGAGGGCATAACAATATCAAAATAGTCTTTAATGCCAACATATTCAACTTAGTTCATTACAAAAATGGGAAATACATACAATAGGAAATGTACTCAAATCTTAGTAACTAATCCTATAATAAATTTACTCTCTGAAGAATAATCAACTTTTTCTTCTTTGACAACATTAGATTTCAACATGGGCGGATTGTTAAATGTGTCCATTCAAACATGTAATGTGTGAATGAATAATGATGAAAGGTTGTCATATTCTTGGGATGACGTATGAACAATGGATTTTTTTGAACCTAGTTGAATGTTTCCTTTGTCATTGCACCAAGTAATTATTTACTTGCATCATCAAAAAATGTTTCCCATAAACTTCCAGTGTGGTCTGCAATTTGAACCCTAAATAAGTACCGATAATCACAAAGCCTGTGGAAACCATATCACATGTAGAGAAAATCCATTTTCCTTCAGATATATTTCTAGTCTTCTTCTTACATGGAGTTCCTGTGCGCATTGATGGGAAAGATGGATAAGTAAAATAATCCATTTCATCAATAGAAACTATAGTTCCTCTTAGCAATATCCAAAGTGGTTTTTCAAAACTAAGAGATCCACCAGAAACTATCTCAGATATATTTGTTTGGACAGAATTATGAACCCCAAGTTCATCATGGCTTGTTAGAGACCGACCACCATAAATTTTTCCATGTTCCTCACACCAATTTCTCAATATAGTTATTTCTTCAATACTTGGATTTATATGGTTCAAGCCCACAATGGTGCTCCAAGGACAAGTGTGGTAGGTGTCTCTCCTCATACTCCTTCCCCTGGTGGTGGTGGTAGAACATCTGTTTCACTTGCATGTAGAGGAGGTAAGGTATCCTCTTTGCAGGCTTTTGATTTTTATGTTTTGAGTGGAAACAATGGCATCCCCTCCTCCATGATCCCTGCTCAACCTAGTTATGAGAGGCTGATTTTTGTGAATGATCTAATCCCTACATAGACCCTCCTTAAAATTCCCTTGAATTTGAACTCACCTTTGAATGAATGACTTGTTGGTGGATTTGGTAGCACCCCGATGGTTTGTGTAGCAACTTGAACCGGAACCTCCTACTCGGGCCACCCATTTTTAGGGTCTATTGTTGGGCTTTAAAGTAATGGCTCGGCTCGTGAGATTGGTTCCTTCAAAGATGATTTGCATGGAAGGATTCCCATGGCCCTTACCACCGATATCCCCTGTGTCACCTTTAGATATGAAGTCATAGAATATGAATGCTACTATAAGGAGAATGCATTGATTTGTAGATTCGGTGGCTTATGGCCCACCTACCAATCCTACATGAATGGATCTCATAATATTGGATCCCTTTCCTTTCTAGGAGGTTAGACCTTTACCCCTATGTAAAAGGAAGTTTTATTGTTATTTTTCTTCAACGGATGATAAGGATATCATAAAGCGGGTAAACTCTAGGTCTATTAATCATGATACATTGTCTTATAACCATGTTTCCCCTATTTTAACCTCGTTCACAAAATTTTTGAATTGAAAACCTATTTGGATTAGGCTTCCTTATTTACCTTTGCAATTTTGGAGTCGATATTGTCTAATCTCCATTGGCAATGTTTTGGGAAGTATTCTTCACATTGACTTCCAAACCACTAAATTCACCCATACAACATATGTCAAGATTCTTGTTGAACTAGACACATCAAAAAACCTTCCTAAAACCATTGAGATAAAAGTGCAAAACATAACAACATCTCAACAAATAGACTACGAATTTTTACCTTTGAGATATAGAAGTTGTTTTACTTTAGGTCACACTGTTGTTGAATGTGGACTGGAAAAGCATTAGAATGAGATAAAAAATTAGTGGAAAAATTCCCTCCCAAAACATTTGGTTTTTGAAGTGAAGGAAGATTTAGATTCAAATGCATATTGATTTGTGGCTGAATCGGTCCCAAAAATCGTCTTTCTAAAATCCCTATTGAAGGGAATAAGGAGGATACAAATGGTGAAACTCGAGATAAACAAAATTGATTAACCAATTATGTGTAAAACACTAAGGAAAATATCCCTCCTACTTTTCTTGTGGAAAAAAGAACATATTTTCCGATAAAATCTATTGAGGTTATTCTCTTTCTTGAAGAGCATCAAGAAGCGTAGAAAATGCTGCGCAAAAAGAAAAATCCTAGTCCCAAGAATACCATTTATCCTTCATAGCTGAAACTTTCATTGTTGGGAAGTCGTATCATTTTTTTGTTTGGTTTGTAATTGTTCTATCTCGCTTCTATCGACCTTTTTGTAATCCGGTAGGAACTCAATCAAAAACCTTTATCCTTAATAAAAAACACTTGGATTTATAAACATCTTAGTGTTTGATAGTGTTCCCAAAGACTTTCCATAAAAATTAGTTATGCGAACACACTTGAAAGCAATAATAGGATGTGGGCCCAAGTTAACGAGGCATTGGATTTCAGAACCCTCCATCATGGAGCAATCACCCCAAAGCGTAACATCAATGGTGCAATCAGAAGTATCTATAATTTGCATTGTCCTCACTTCGAACCTTCCTTCTTGAATAGTTTTTCAAGTTCAACAACAAATGCAACAATTCCAAGTACGTCTATCATTGAATTTTCCTCCATGTTGCTGATTTCACTTATCAAAATGAAGTGAAACTTGTTAAATGGAATAAAGTCATCATAAATAGAAGAAGATTCCATAAGTGACATGCTATGCAACAATATTTCATATTCAGATGGGAGATTATTAAATATTTTATCAGCCTTCCGCAATCTCCCATTCAAAATTGTATACACATTTCCAACTCGGATATTATCATAATTCTTATCCACTTGTTCATTGAAACACACAATTCGTATTTTTCTTCATCCTTATCAATGATATTTAGTTTTGTGTGGGTTAGTGTAATATAGTAATATTCATTGTCAAAGTGGGATTTTGAAGAAACAATTTTTGTTTCGGTTGAGTAGTAGTCCATCTATTGAGTAGATATATTTCTCGTAAAGGCATATAAATGTTTTAATGTTAATCCTTTAGCGATAGAAATAGGAGTAATAAAATGTAACAAGTATTGAGAAAATTGTTTCCTAATAGGTCAATATAAATCCATTTCTACTCTAAATAATTATGTATTCTAGTATTATATTTTAATATGATATTAATGGGGAACAAAGAGGAAAGATGATAGAGGAAATTGTTTGATGAAATATGTCAAAGACACATGGTCCTGTGGACTGCCATGATTGCAGGGTATGCACAGAATGGACATGCCAATGAGGCATTGACACTTTTTCATCAAATGCGGCTACAGACATGAAACCAAACCAGGTAACTATTTAAAGTGTGCTTTGTGCCTACGCTATTTTATCATCTCTACAATATAGGAAAGGACATGCATGAGTAAATTATTGAAAAGAGATTTGAGGCGGATCTATCCATGGGAATTCACTTGTGGTAACATATGACAAGTGTGTATGTTTAGAGATTGCACATCAAATCTTTGAAAGGATTCCTAAAACATATGTGATCTCATGGACTGCATTGGTTGTAAGGTATGGAATGCATGGGCACGGTGAATAAGCCCTTGCATTTTTTTTTAAAATGCATCAAATAGACGTAAATCTAGACTATGTAACATTCACTTGTGCTTTGTATGCTTCATGCAACCATTTAGGGCTGGTGTACAAAGGCCGACTAGTATTTGATTTTATGAATCTATATTAGTGCATGAATCCCAAGGTTGAACACTAAATATGCATGAATGATTTTATTGACATTTACTTGAAGAAAAACACATTATTCATAATATGCCATTAGAACATAATATTGATGTATAGTTAGCTTTGCTCACAAAGCATGTAGAATTCATTGGGATGTTGACCTAGCAAAATATGCAGCAAAATAACTTTTTTGATAATGAGCTTGAAAATGATGTAAATTGTGTTCTATTGTCAAATATCTATGCAACATAAACATACCACTAAATGATCTTGATATCCACATGTCCATCTAGGAAAACACCAATTCCCAAAGAACAACAGAGCAAACAAGCGCATTAAAGAGGATCAAGACAAATACACCTAATGCACCTTAAATGGGACAATGGCATTCATGATCCAACAAAAAGATAGGGGCACTAGAAACCATACGGTGCTACGTACCCACACAAGAACACCCATTACTATATACAACACTCGTTAATTTATTTTGCTAAAGGATTACAAAAAAATTGATAGTTGTAACATGCAGAATCGGTTATGAATTTTGATTTGACAATCGAGGGAATTTGAAATTCCAAGATATATCTATATCATCTATTTTCCTTGAGTATTGGGTAAATTTTTGTTTTATGTGGTGTGCAAGATCGATGATTATATGAAGGCAATAAAAGGTAATGAAAGTCACCTCGGGAAACATGGTGGAACTTGGAAGGTGTAACGTGTAAGCCACGCAAGAAAATGGAAATCGAGTTAAATCATATGCATCAATGGCAGATTTAAAGACCGTGCATATAATGGTATAGGAATTTATTTGGCAAGAGGGTTACAAAAAAAGATGCAAAGAATTGTTACTTAGTTTATCCGGCAAGAGGATGATGCCAAAAATAGGTGATACAAAAAAAGTTGACTTTAAGTATGTCTATCGCCAATTAGGTACAAAATATGAAAATGTATGGGTGAGAAAGTTTTTAATTCAATTTTAGAAATTTCATGATCGAGAGGGTTATAACGTCACCCCGATGAGGTGCATCCATGTTTTTTAACTTGATAAATTTTTTTGATTGAAAATGGTTTGCAGATCTAGTTTGATATCAATATGATGACTAAACACTTATTATTGATTTAATATTTTTCTCCACCTATATTGTAAGTGGAACATTTTAAAGCGAATTAAGAGAATGGAAATGAAAATGTTGAATTCCTAGTAAAATGATGAATGACACACAAGGTTCTTTAGGTGGGTATGCTATTTTAATATTTTTTCAAACCAATCACGAGTTTTGAGTTGTGTTTTATTTGATTAAACCAAGTATAATAGATGTATAGCCCAAACCGTGTAGTTATCAAGATGCTTCAAATCCCATTTAGTTGGGCATTTAGGTTTACATATTGAAAAAAATCTCTACGGTTCTTTCCTTTATTCTAAACTCGTATAAATCCAACACATTCCACATTTTGTGCACTAAACCTATCAATCTAAAATACAAATTTCAAGCTCCATGTTTGGGGCAGATTTGGAGGACATGGGAAAAGGTTGGGGTAATCTCGTTTTATAAGAAATCAATTTGGCATGCCTCCTAGTCTTCTCATATGCCTCCATCCCCTCACCAATTACTTCATCCTTCCAAGTTCATGAAACACTTTTAATGTAGAATTATATTTTATTTTGGATGGATGTAAAAATGAATTATATATGTATGATGATTTTTAGATGATATTAATTGTATGATAATTGTTTTGGATGATGATTATTGATTTTTATATGTATATTTGTCTCGATGTTGTTAATACGGCCATAAGGCCAGAGAGGTATTTTGTTTGTGTTGCAGGACATTTTATCACATACATCGAAAGGGGATAGGGGACCAACCATGGAAGGATGTCGGGTGTTGTGCAACATGGCCAAAATTTGACAACTTGTGTAATGTTATGTTGTGTTGTTGTTGCATGCCTAGTTAGGAGGTTTCCCATGGGGGTGACCTCACATGTGTGGCCATGGGGGTAATGTTATCTTCTTTTTAATTTTGTGTGTGTTTTTATTTTGTGTTATGTTTTTAATTGTTGGAAATTGTAGTCACTTTATTAGCAATTAATAATGTGTCTTAATTAAGCTAATCCTAACTTAATTTGTTAACTAAAATAAGGATGTGACAATTGGATAGTTATGAGGGTAGATGGTCCTTGAAATCTTGTGGATGTAGGTTAGATTTGTGTTGGTTTTTGTGTTATGTACTCTTCCCAACTTCAAAATTCGGATTTTGACTTGGGAGGCTTTTTGGAGGCTTGTGGGACAAGCTAAGCTTGTCCCATGCCTCTTAAATTTACCCAACAACCCTACCTATGGTATGGGAGTTAATTTTTGACTTATTTATCCATTTTTAGTGTAAAAGGGTGAAAATAATTGCACTTTCCTACTTACCACAATAAATTTGTCCTTGGAAGACTTGGTGTGCAAGTTTGAGTGTCATGTGGGCTTGTCATAAGTCTTACATGTTCATTTATTATCTTGGGCATGGTGTTTGACTTGTGTGTTGGAATGGAGGAATGATGAAGTGGCATCCTACATGGAGCCACCTCATCATCCTCACATCCCATTTCTATTTATTGATGGAATTTGATGGATTTGGGGTTACTTGTTCATTTTTTCTTTTGCACTTTTGGATTTGGGAGCTTGTTGGAGTTGCTTTTGGAGTGTGCTTGGCTTGAAGGTGTCAAAAATCTTGTGGAGTGAAGTTTTCTTGGAAGCTTGATGGAGAGGTAGGCTCTCCACCTTTTTTTTTTTTTTTTATTATATTTGTAGATGTGAAAATTTTGTGCTTGTTAAGTTTGTATGAGTGTTGTGAATGTGTTTTTTTGTGTGGTTGGGTAGTTTCCTTAAGTTGGGTGTGTGGAGATGGATTTATGGGACCATTGGGGAGGGAAAAGGGAGATGTGAGGCATGCATTTTGGAGGGAGTGTGATTGGGAGTTTCACCTATGGGGAGTGAAAAGGAAAACATGGTCATATTTTTGCATACTTGCAAGGGAGGAGAGATAAGGATTTTTGTTGTTGTATTGTGCACATGGAGGCTTTGGGTGAAACTCCTACTTCACTTGGGAGGAAAAAGGAGGTGGTTCCCATAGTCCATTTGCTCCTTTTGCTTTTGTATAAAGCCTTATTGTTGTTTGGAAAGTTGTTGAATTTTGTTGAGTATGTCCATTTAAATGTGTTGAATTTTTTGGATTGTATTTTGTTTGTGGAAGCCATTCTTGTAAAAAGTTGTCAAATGTTGCTCAAGATCCCTCATTGTTCTTTGGTTGGGGCTTGGGGCCAATAAGGGGATGGCTTCTCCCTTATTGGATTATAGGTTGGGCGGAGAGCATCGCCTATACCCCTTTTCCTTGTATTGTGATCCAAGTTTTGAAAGATTGAAGAGTGCAAGATTGGAGCTACATTTGGGAGAAGACATGCAAATGGAGACTTGTATTTTGGCCTTGTTGAAAGTCCTTATGTTGTAATTTGTTCATTTCATTATTCCCACTTTGAGTGGAAGATTGTAAAATTTGTATGCTTGAAAGAAAGTTGTATTATTACTTGGAAAATCCTATAATTTGTAAACTCTTCTAAGAGTGTTTGAATGAGAAATTTGCATTTTAAAATGTGTTAGTTTTGTGAAAGGAAACTACCAAATTTTTACATTGTTTAAATGAAATAGAAAACTTGAAATGAGTGGAAATGGAAATGTATCTCTTTTAATATAAGTTTGTTTCATTATTCCAAAATGTGATATGTTTCATTTTAAAAAATTGAGAATCTTGTTGAAAAATTTCACACTTGTTTGTTTTGAAATGGTTGTCACTTTTATTTTTGAATGAAAAGAATAGTTACATTTTTTTTTTAAAAAAAGAAATTTAAAATTTATAAAAAATAAACTATAGTTGCATTCTAGTTATGTTGAAGGAAAAGATTCCTCCTTGGATAAATATTTAACTTGAATATAATAAGTTTTAATTAGAAAAATTTTTTTAATTTGAATAGTAGAAAACCATGGTGCTTTTTACCTTGTTATACTACTTAATTTTTGAATGAAAAAAAAAAAAATTTGTATATATATTTAATATTAAAATTAAATATAAATAGAATTAAATTAAATTAAAAAATAATTATATTTTATATATATATAATATTTTATAAAAATTTTAACTTTATATATTATATATAAAATGGAATTATTGATATAATCTTAACATTATATATTAATATTATATAATTATAATATATATTATATATAAATATATTAATATATATATATATATATATATATATATTATATATATATATATATATATATATATATATATAATATATATATTATATATATAATATATATATATATATATATATATATATATATATATATATATTAAAAAATTGGTTTGTGTTTTAAAGTAAAATGGGGGGGTCATTCCCATCCCCACCCCCACCCCATATTAAATGGGATGGGGGGGGGTGTGACCCCCCACCCCCCAATTAATTATTGTTATGATGTATATGATGGGGGGGGGGGACCCCCACCAAATATCATATACCCCACATATTAATATATATATATATATATTTGAAATTTTAACACAAACCTTTTTTTTAAATAATAAAAATGCATAAAAAATATATAAATAACACATATATATAACATATTGTATGTATATATATATATATATATATATATATATATATATATATATATATATAATTATAAATTTTATATATATATACAATATAATTATATATATATATATATATATATATATATATATATATATATATATATATATATAAAAATATGTATTAAATTTATTTAAAAAAATTTTACCCATTTAAATAGATCTAAAATGGGAAAATGCCCATTTACCCAAATAGGTAAATACAAAAAAATTAATCTAAAAAATGAAAAATTAGCCAAAAAAGGGTAAAATCAAACCCTAGGAGAGGGTAGAATAGAAATAAAAAAAAAAAATAAAATAAAATGGGAGCATCCATCCTAAGCTCCATTTTCTTCCATGGCTTCCTTCTCCTTCTCCTTCCATAAACCTAAAAAAAAAATGAGGAAATAAGTCAAATGAATGAATAAAATCTTTCCATAGAGATGATTAGGGTTAGTTTGAATCCTAGATCTAAAGGCCTAGATTTAATCCATCCAATGGCTAAAAATCATCCCTACAAAAGTTAGGTGAGGGTTAGGTGAGAATATTTTAAATGAAATGCATGGGTCAATTTGAATGGGGCCACTTAAGTGGTGTAGAAGTTAAATTTTTTTATAAATTTTTGATTAGTTGATGACCTTTTAATAAAATCCCATGACCCTTGTAATTAATTAAGTCAAATTTACTCCTTAGTAATTAAGCAATATTTATATAGGAATTAAATTTATTTATTGTTTTAATCAATGGGAGGGTGAGTTTAGACTTAGCCCTAAATAATAAAATTATTAAAGGACATTTGAAATTTTATTAAATTAAAATAAGGATTATTATAGGAATGGGATTTTTAAACCAAACTGGAATTAAATAATATAATTTAATTGTTAATTAAAATGATATATCATTAACCGAAAGAAATAAGCTAAAACACAATCGAACTTTAAAAAAAAAAATTATTCAAGTAATTTTTCTAATTTAACTTTTTGGTTTGTCTTGGGTTTTGTGTGGGAAATTTGTGGGTGTTACACTTGGTATCAGAGTCATGGGTTCAACTTGGACCAGGGCACACTTGGAAACATGAAACATAAACAAATAAACCTAGCAACTCTAAACCTAGAACACACAACATTACATGATATTTTGTTAAACGTAGAAAACTTAGAAAAAAACTAAAAAAAACTTAGATGATGATAAACTAACTCTTGCCTTGGTCTATGTAGGAGGCACAAACTAGATGAGGGGTTCCTACACGTGGACCTAGACCTACCACCCCAGATTAGGTTGTAGTAGCTATTTTTCCTCAGATACTACAGACACTACAAGATGTTAATATTATATGTGGAGGATATTTAGGAGGGTGACCTAGCAGATAGACAAAGAGCCATCAGTGGAGGCTCATGCACCTTCACATCATAGTGTTGAGGATAGGGTAGAGAACTCCCACATGGAGTCGGTTAGACATGGGTCACCACCTAGGGAGCACAAGAGATAGAGCTACGGGGCACAAGAGACAGGTCTAGGAGCCCTAGGATGAGAGATGATCATGTAGAGAGACCTAGGGGCCGACAAGTCGATGGTAGTGGATCACATTAGAGAGATAATGAAGTTACACCCACCTCATTTTACTAGAGACATAGGGGGATTTCAGGAAGAGGCATGGTTGGTTAGCTTGAGTGGATGCTTCAAGCTATGCCCTTGTTCTAGCAACATGAAAGCTCATGTTTCCATCCACCTTCTGAGAGATGGAGCTGGAGTTTGGTGGAGGACTGAGGAGAAGAAAGCTCCATGTGGATTTAGAGATAGTTACTTGGGATCTCTTGAGGAGTGTTTTAGGAGTAGATACATATCAGGAGATTCATCAGTATGGATCGATGAGTTTCATGATCTGATGAGGCCTCCATGATGGTAGTAGAGTATGAGGGTCATTTTTTGGATCTTTAGTATGTAGACTACATGTAGGATGAGTAGTTAGAGTTCACAGGTTCATCAGGGGCTTGAACTTAGACTTGGGTGGGGAAGTGCGCATTCATTTCCAATAGACACTATCAGAGGTCATGGAGAAGGCCTATATTAGAGGAAACTAGGGGGAAGACTCAAGCAGGCTCGAGATGATAGAGTGAGGATACATACATAGATATAGGATAGTAGTCGAGGGATCAACTCCTCCTCCTCCTTGTGGTGGACACACTTCAACACAGTCTTCCTTCCGGCCTCCTCCTCCTCCTCCTCAATAGCAACAACAACAGACTGACCTCCCTTTTGACCTCCACAATGCCATGATGCTCAGAGAGGGTGTAGTATGGGACCTCCAGCTAGGGGCCCAATAGGACACAAGCTCCACCTCAAGCAAATCGGCAGAGTACATCGTCCACCGCAGCACCCACAGAGATCTATGATGGAAGGATCATCAAGTTCTTCAACACATACTACTGGGCCACCTGGAGGACTATCTACTCAGTGGAGAGGACCAGGTACTTGTTATGGATGTGTGTGCATGGACATCATTGGAGAGAGTGCCCTCATAGAACCTGCTAATCAAGGGTAAGGCACCTATTTCTGAGCCTATGGTTGGTGACATGGCTAGGAGCCACATGATTTATGTAGCGGTTGAGAACCACCAGGTAGAGCACCAGGGCATGGTGATTGAGACCACATAAGTAGCATTGGTGGTATTTCTACCCCTATTTTATTTGATTTAGGCTCTTCAGATTCTTTCATTTCTCCATCATTTAGTAGAGTGATTGCAAGGCTGGTGGTAGTTAGGCAGGGCCTTAGTTGGGATGTCGAGATGGCTTTTAGAGCCAAGATCTAGTAGACTCCTTAGTCAAGGAGTGTGTAGTGGACCTAGGACCCTTTACCACTACTTTGGATCTTGTATCCTTCCTTTGGGTTCTTATGGAGTGATCTTGGGCATGGATTGGTTATCTGCACACATAGAGCTAGAGTTGATTGTTACAACAAGGTTATATCTTGTGTAGATGATTTGGGAGTGGAGTCAGTGATAGTTGGAGTTAGGAGACCCATCTCTATTCACATTATTTTCATTATGCAAGCTTGAAGTGTGTGCATGATGGGGTTGTCAGTTGTATGTTATTATAGTTAGTGATAGGTCGGAGGATGGGGCTAGTGGACCTTCACTTGATGATCACCCCATTTTGTAAGATTTTTTATGATGTTTTCCTAGTGAGTTGTCAGGATGCCTCCCCACGTGAGATAGACTTTCACATTGATTTGGTTCCAGGAGTGGAACCTATCTCACGTGCTCCATATAGGATGACCACACCTGAGCTATGTGAGCTCAAGTTATAGCTAGAGGGCCTTCTCGAGAAAGGCCTAATCCATCCTAGTGTATCCCCTTGGGGTGCACCAGTGATTTTTGTGAAGAAGAAGGATGGATCCTTGTGGTTTGTGTGTGGATATAGACAAACTGAACAAAGTAATGATCAAGAATCATTACCCCTTCCTCGCATCGATGATTTGTTTGATCAGATGAAGGGGCACATATGTTTTCAAGATAGATCTTAAGTCTAGATTACCATCAGTTGAGGATTACAGAGGAAGATGTCCACAAGATAACTTTCCATATGAGATATGGCCACTATGAGTTCATAGTTGTGTCATTCGGTTTGATGAATGCCCCTGCAATGTTCATGAGTTTGATGAATGGGGTGTTTAGAATTTTCTAGACCACTTTTTGTACTCATGTTCCTTGATGAACATTTTGATCTACTCTCTCGTATGCATGAGGAGCATGAGGAGCACCTTCGTCAGGTTCTATAGTGTCTTCATGAGAAACAACTTTATGGGAACTTGGAGAAGTGTGCATTCTTTCAATCAGAGGTGTAATATTTGGGTCACATTATTTTGGGGAAGGAAGGTATAGTCGATCCTTCCAAGATTAGAGCCATTATGGATTGGCCAACACCCACTAGTGTGACCGAGGTGTGTAGTTTCATGGGGATTGGTAGGTTACTACAGGAGGAGGTTTTTTAGGACTTCTCTCGGATTGTGCACCCCATCACTTCCCTTCAAAGTGGAAAGGGAAGAAGTTCATTTGGTCAGATAGATGTGAGTAGGCCTTTAGGACACTGAAGGAATGCCTTACAAAAACACCCATTCTTTGTAGTGCCAGATCCATAGGGAGAGTTTTTGTATGCACAAGATGCTTCTTTGGTAGGATTAGGAGGTGTATTGATGATGGGAGGGCCAAGTGGTAGCCTTTGAGTCTCACAAACTCAAGGATTATGAGCTCAATTATCGACTCATGACCTTGAGCTTGTAGTAGTTGTGCATGCTTTGGTTTGATGGAGACATTTCCTTTTGGGTAGGAGATTCATTCTCAGGACTGATCATTTGAGTCTTCGTCACCTCTTCACATGCAGCCCAATCTCAATGCTCATCAGCGGCATTGGATGGAGTTTCTTTGTGAGTATGACATGGAGATAGAGCATGTGAAGGGAAGGAGAATGTGGTTATAGATGCCTTGAGTAGATGGAGACATTTGGTTATGGCTACTTCAGTGGGTATAGATTTTGAGGACCAGGATTTGCAAGCAGCTTCCACATGAAGCTTCTACTTTACCAGATAAGAGATTGAGTCTCAGAGACCCCTTGAGGGGAAGTTTGATGGATTTTCATTAGAGGAAGATGGTCTTCTTGACACATAGAGGTTGGATCTATGTACCTAGAGATGGAGGTTTGAGATAGATATCCTTAGAGAGGCTCATCATGCACCTTATTCAGCCCATCCAGGGGTGAAGAAGATGCATGCCACTTGAGAGATAGTTATACCATGGAGAGAGGACTTGAGAGAGAGATGTAGCTCAAGTTTGTGTCTCATTTTTAGAGTGTGAGGAGAAGGTGAAGCATCGAGCATCATCGACATCCAGCCTGGCCTTCTCTACCCATCATGCCATACTGGAGTGGAAATGGGACACCATTTCCATGGATTTCATAGTAGGGCTACCTACATCGAGATACCACCATGATGCCATCATGGTCATGGTGGATAGATTGACAAAAGTGGCTCATTTTTCTCAGTGAAGACCACCTATACTAACTAGTGCAAGTGGCATGAGTATATCTAGATGAGATTGTTAGACTACATGGGATTCCATGGAAGATCATTTTGTGACCGTGATCCCTTATACACCTCTCATTTTGGACTACCATGCAACATGCCCTTGGGATGAGTATCAACTTCAAGTACAACTTATCATCTAGAGATAGATGGATGGATAGAAGAGTGGGTGAATCAGATCTTAGAGGATATGTTAGGATGTATGTCATGGACCATCAATCTAGGTGGGAGGAGTACTTGTATTTAGTGGAGTTTTCCTACAACAACAGTTTTTAGAGTTTGATTGGTATGGCTCCTTTTAGGCATTATATGGTAGGGAGTGTAGGACACCTTTGAGTTGGGATAGATTGGAGGACAAAGTTTCTCTTGGGCTGACATTATTATAGGATATGGAGCAGCAGGTTGTCATGATTGACAGAGATTACAGGAGGCTTAGGATAGACAAAAGAAATATGTAGATCAACGGAGGACAGATCATAGTTTTGAGGTGGGCACGAAGGTGTTTCTTCATGTCAGGCCTCATAAGAGCCCTATCCATTATGGAAAAGGCTCTAAGCTTTCTCCTAGATTTTGTGGGTCCCTTTGAGATCTTGGAGTGTATCGGTCCTTTGGCCTATCGTCTAGCATTTCCACCCAAACTTGTCTCGCATCCACGATGTATTTCATGTTTATGTACTTAGGAGATACATTCCAGATCCCTCTCATGTTTTGGATTGGACCACATTACAGTGGGTGAGTAGGGAGCAAGTGGTAGTGTGTGGAGCCCATGTGCGCATCATAGAGCACAGGACCCTGGGCCTTCGAGGCCATGAGATTGACTAGGTGTGGGTCCAGTGGGATAGGTATGATGAGACTACTAGCCACATGGGAGGATGCCACTTTATTTGAGCCCATTTTCCTCATCTATTCCAAAGTGACTTCAGGAGGAAGTCGAGTCTAAGGGGAGGGGGATGTAGTGCCCACTCCTCTTCGACACTATTTCATTTTATGATGTTATTACTATTGGATTGATACTTAGACATTTGAGTATTATATTTTGATCAGTAGATGATGGACTATATGCAAGATATTTGGACTATTGACATTATGTGATTTACATTTTTATTATGATGCACTAGATGATGATGATAGATAGTTATATATGTTGATTTGCAATATTTTGATTTTATACTAACATGTCATATTTTGGATGCATAGCCTATGTTGGATGTTTTGAGTAGAATTATGATTTTATGGATGCCAAAATTGAATTAATTGTATGATGATAGATGATAGAATTGCTAATTTTGGATGATGATTATTGATTTTTATATGTATATTTGTCTCGATGTTTGTTAATAAACGTAAAGGCAGAGAGGTATTTTTTTGTGTTGCAGGACATTTTATCACATACATCGAAAGGGGATAGGGGACCAACCATGGAAGGATGTTGGGTGTTGTGCAACATGGCCAAAATTTGACAACTTGTGTAATGTTATGTTTGTTGTTGTTGCATGCCTAGTTAGGAGGTTTCCCATGGGGGTGACCTCACATGTGTGGCCATGGGGGTAATGTTTCTCTTCTTTTAATTTTTTGTGTGTTTTATTTTGTGTTATGTTTTTAATTATTGGAAATTGTAGTCACTTTATTAGCAATTAATAATGTGTCTTAATTAAGCTAATCCAACTTAATTTGTTAACTAAAATAAGGATGTGACAATTGGATAGTTATGAGGGTAGATGGTCCTTGAAATCTTGTGGATGTAGGTTAGATTTGTGTTGGTTTTTTGTGTTATGTACTCTTTCCCAACTTCAAAATTCGGATTTTGACTTGGGAGGCCTTTTTGGAGGCTTGTGGGACAAGCTAAGCTTGTCTCATGCCTCTTAAATTTACCCAACAACCCTACCTATGGTATGGGAGTTAATTTTTGACTTATTTATGCATTTTGGAGTGTAAAAGGGTGAAAATAATTGCACTTTCCTACTTACCACAATAAATTTGTCCTTGGAAGACTTGGTGTGCAAGTTTGAGTGTCATGTGGGTTTTGTCATAAGTCTTACATGTTCATTTATTGTCTTGGGCATGGTGTTTGACTTGTGTTGGAATGGAGGAATGATGAAGTGGCATCCTACATGGAGCCACCTCATCATCCTCACATCCCATTTCTATTTATTGATGGAATTTGATGGATTTGGGGTTACTTGTTCATTTTCTTTCTTTGCACTTTTGGGATTTGGGAGCTTGTTGGAGTTGCTTTTGGAGTGTGCTTGGCTTGAAGGTGTCAAAAATCTTGTGGAGTGAAGTCTCTTGGAAGCTTGATGGAGAGGTAGGCTCTCCACCTTTGTTTTTTTTTTATTATGTTTGTAGATGTGAAAAATTTTGTGCTTGTTAAGTTTGTATGAGTGTTGTGAATGTGTTGTTTTTGTGTGGTTGGGTAGTTTCCTTAAGTTGGGTGTGGGAGATGGATTTATGGGACCATTGGGGAGGAAAAGGGAGATGTGAGGCATGCATTTTGGAGGGAGTGTGATTGGGAGTTTCACCTATGGGGAGTGAAAAGGAAAACATGGACATATTTTTGCATACTTGCAAGGGAGAGATAAGGATGTTTTGTTGTTGTATTGTGCACATGGAGGCTTTGGGTGAAACTCCTACTTCACTTGGGAGGAAAAAGGAGGTGGTTCCCATATTCCTTTGCTCCTTTTTGGTTTGATATCAAGCCTATTGTGTTGTTTGAGAAAGTTTTGTAAATTTTGTTGAGTATGTCCATTTAAATGTGTTGAATGTTTTGGATTGTATTTTTTTTGTGGAAGCCATTCTTGTAAAAATTTGTCAAATGTTGCTCAAGATCCCTCATTGTTCTTTGGTTGGGGCTCGGGGGCCAATAAGGGGATGGATTCTCCTCTTATTGGATTATAGGTTGGGTGGAGAGTGTCGCCTATACCCCTTTTTCCTTGTATTGTGATCCAAGTTTTGAAAGATTGAAGAGTGCTAGATTAGAGCTAAATTTGGGAGAAGACATGCAATGGAGACTTGTATTTTGGCCTTGTTGAAAGTCCTTATGTTGTAATTTGTTCATTTCATTATTCCCACTTTGAGTGGAAGATTGTAAATTGTATGCTTGAAAGAAAGTTGTATTTTTACTTGGAAATCCCTATAATTTGTAAACTCTTCTAAGAATGTTTGAATGAGAAATTTTGCATTTTAAAATGTGTTAGTTTGTGAAAGAAAACTACCAAATTTTTACATTGTTTTGGTGAAGTAGAAAGTTTGAAATGGGTTGAAATGGAAATGTATCTCTTTAATTAAAGTTTTTTCATTATCATCCAAAATGTGATATTTTCCATTTTAAAACTATTGAGAATCTTGAGAAATTTCACTTGTTGTTGGGAATGGATTGTCATTTAGTTATGGTGAATGAAAAAAATATGGTTTTTGTTTTATTTAAAGGAAACATAATTGAAAATTTAAAATTAATAGTAACATTCATAGTTAAGTTGAAGGAAGGAAGATAAATAAATATTTAACTTTTTACCTTTACATTTGAAAAGAAAATAGTAGTTAAAATTCCTAAATAGAGGAACTTATTTCCTTTTAACTATAATTTTTAATGAAAATTTGTGTTCAATTGTATCAATATATCCTCCTATATTTGAATAATGGGAAAATTGTTATGTATTTAAATTTAC
Organism: Taxus wallichiana var. yunnanensis; assembly: GCA_018340775.1. Classification (NCBI taxonomy): domain Eukaryota; kingdom Viridiplantae; phylum Streptophyta; class Pinopsida; order Cupressales; family Taxaceae; genus Taxus; species Taxus wallichiana. The sequence goes on from CM031236.1 coordinate 119,208,079, forward strand.
TTGTCTTTAAACAATATACTCGTGTTAATCATATATAACCCCAAACAAAAAAATAATATAAGTATTTATGTAAGTTTAATTAAATTTAATTATATAAATTTATAATTAAATTTATATATATTAAGTTTATTAGTTATATAAAATAATTTAGTATTAATAAAATTGCATTCTCTACATAATATTAAGTATAATTTTAATATATTAATATATATATATAATAATATATAATATATATATATATATATATATATATATATATATATATATATATATATATATATATATATATATATATATATATATATGTTTAATAATAAAAGTTTTAAATAATAACCCCCCCCCAAAATTTTATATGGGATGGGGTGGGGTCATGCAAACCATGTTCGTTTTAATTAATAACCGGTGGATGGTGGCATGCCGAACCACCAACAACCCCACCCTGCGTTTTTTATAATATGAAACGTCCCTTTTTTCACCACACACATGTTTTGTGACTTTATATATATATATGTAGTTTTAGATATATATTTTTTATAAATAAAATTTCAGGTTTTAATATATACATATAAATTTATATATATAATATATATACACACACATTGTGTGTGTGTGTATGGATACATACACACACACATAATATATATATATATATATATATAAAAAAAAAGATTGTATTCCCTACTTAAAAACAAACCAAATTAGAAGGGGGAAAATGCCCATATACCCAAATGGGTATATACATTGAAATAGATTAATAAAAATAAGAAATTGCAACCAAACCCTAGGAGAGGGTAGAATAGAAATACAAGCCAAAAATGTTGGGAAAACACAAAAACAAAAATAAAATAAAATGGGAGCATCCACCCTAATCTCCATTTTTCCATGGCTTCCTTCTCCTTCTCTTCCCATAAACCTACAAAAAAAAATTAGGAAATAAGTCAAATGAATGAATAAAAGCTTCCTACAAAAAGGATTAAGGTTATTTTTTAATCCTAGATCTAAGGGCTTAGATTCAATCCATCTAATGGCCAAAATTTATCCCTACAAAAGTTAGGTGACGGTTAGGTGAGATTACTTTAAATGAAATGCATGGGTCAAATTTGAATGGGGCCACTTAAGTGGTGTAGAAGTTAAATCTATTCTTTCCTATTGAATTAGTTAATGCCTTTTTTATAAAAAGTTATGACCCTTGTAAATAATTAAATCAAATTTACTCCTTAATAAATAGGCAATGTTTTTAATAGGAATTTAATTTATTTGTTTTTAATCAATGGGAGGGTGAGTTTAGACTTATCTCTAAATGATAAAATTATTAAAGGACATTTGAACTTTTACATTAAATTAATTAGGGATTATAGGAATGAAGTTTTTAAACCTAACTGGAGATTAAATAGTATAAATTAATTGTTAATTGATAACGATAGATTATTAACCGAGAAATGAACTAAACGTTGCACTTTGTTTCAAAAAAAAGTATTCAGTAATTTTTCTAGTTTTACTTTCGTGTTGTCTTGGGTTTTGTATGGGAAATTTTATTTATTTTATTATTTTAACATTTTATTTATTTCATTATATAAATTTTCATTTTTATCATTTAAACTATAAAGTATTACAATTATTAAGACTATTATTATTATTATCATTATTATTATTATTATAATACATACGCAAATCTTATGCAACGACCATGAATTGGTCAAATCACACACTTTTGAATTGGTCATAAAAAAATTTAAATGAAGAGACAATCCTAGTTGTAAAATGTGTAAGACAATACCATAGAAAATGATCGATGTCCGGCAAGGAAACTATGAACATGCTCAAGAGCCCTTTCGTGATGAAATTCATACTTGTTTGGAACATGCATTTATTTTTCCAAGAATATTTTTATCTTGATTCAATTACATTGTAAATGAAAATCCTAGCCTTCATACCCACTAGGGTCTACACAAAACTAGTGTTCAAGGATTGGATCAGTTAATTCATGCAAAACATAAATTTATGTAGCGAGGTAAAAAGGAGAGCGACCTTTCTTGGAATTTCCAACTAGGTGTGATAGGGAAGGGCATTACATTTTGTGCCCCTTATAATATTGTCATCTTCAATGTGACATAATTACAAGATAACGAAAAACACTTATGAGTACACGAAACCCAATTGTGACTCACATCTTTAGGAAAAAGGTTCTTATCGTTGAATCACTAACCTAAGTGAACAAAAAGATTGTAATCTTTTTCATTATTTATATTTTTAAATATTGGTAGTTGTCTTCTCCATAGTGAATATAATCTTAATTTTATAATCACGTCCAATATGCTTACTAGTGTTTTTCCCACACATATTCATAAATTAATAAATGTTCTCATTATACAAACTTTTTTATTCAAAGTTATTTATATTTTCAATGTTAAGAAATTAAATATCATTATTTTTGTATGGTGCTCAACAATACATGACATCACCTCATGCAAGGCCCAAAACATAAAATAAATCACTTCACAAGTTACCCTTTATCACTTTAACACGAATGTGATTTATAACAAATCCACCAACCCAATTATGGGAAGAAAAGTATAGTTCAACATTTTAGTACCCAATACACATTCCTAGGGCATAAAGTATATATGTAACACATGTCTAACATAACAACAAAGAATCACAACAATACATATCCAAGATATTTTTCACATGACTCAAAATCATGGCTATATCCACAAAGTGTCAAGATAAGATCAAATACCACATCCCATTAATGATGTCCATCAAGCCTCAAACATCGAATACATAGGAAAATACTCACATTAGTAACTCATGTATTAGATGATATATCATATATAAAAAAATCCATATGCCTCCAAAAACTCCATACTCCCAAAATAAAACTCCATATGCCTCCCAAAACATAGCAAAGAAACATTATACGAGAACCATGTCATGTTATTCCATAGAGTTTAACACATAGAGCCCCATCACCCGAAAAACCAAAGGCACTGGTGACATACATCCCCATGCAATATAGTCCTACAAACTTTGGGTGTAGTTTAGTACTCTACACAAGGACCGTATCAAGTCGATGGAAAGAAAATAACACATACAACATGGTAGAAATAACTCATTCAAATATTTTAGGAAGTCCACATTGGACTACAAACATCCAAGTGGGATCAAAATCCATAAAGCTTTGAGTTTTAAGAAATAACCAAAACAAGGAAATCTCAATATAAAAAAAAAAAAAAGGGCTAAGTAACCTCGGTTAAATAATATAAATACTATAGAAAAAATGAGCCTCAAAACTTATCAACAAATCAATTAATAGTTCGGTTTCAAGTGCAACCAAGTTTATAAATAAAATAGATATGAATGATTCATATCATAAAGTGTTATACTATCCTCCAAAGGGGCCACTAACCAAGGCACCATATTATCGAGTGCTTTGCATCAACATCAAGAATATCCTGGAATATAAATATAATAATTGATCAAATGATTCAACTAATATATTATTTTTACGAATCCGCATCTCAAACTCCCACAAGGCTCAACATATTTTTAACTATTATCCAATTTTTCCCTCGGAAAAATTGATCAAACACAACCCTGTATAGGAGAAAATCAAAGGGTTAGTTCAGTCCTGCAAGCTCACATTTCAAATCCAATAACTTGGTTTCACATGGGCTCATCAATGGAGAAAGGCAGTGTTCACTCGAGGCCCTTAATCAGCTAAGTATAGAAGAGCCGTGGAGGCCTCCACATGCCTCATCAGTGCAACTCCAAGGGTAGGATCCAAAGGTAGTCTCCAAATGAGCATGGGCCCTCCACGTGGTCAGAGTCTGAAAAGGTCATTGAAAAGTCTAAGGCCAGCAAAAGGATCCATGTGTCAGCTCTACACACCTTCAAGGGTCGAATCCAAAGGTGGTACCCCAAATGAGTGCTAGCCCACCATGTGGTCAAGGGACTGAGAAATGCAAAGCATGCCGAATCGGTTAAGTACAATAGGGTTAGTGGAAGCCTCCACATGCCTCATCCGTGCATCTTCAAAGGTAAAATGCGGGGCCAATTCTCAAACATGTGCAAAGCCTCCACGTGTCTAGGAATGAATGTAGTACCTTCACCAAATAGAAGGGACTTAGGAAAAACACACGTAAGGTGCCACGTGCCTCATCGGTGCAACTTCAAAGGCACGACCAAAAGAAAGACCCTAAACTAGTGTGGACCCTCCACATGTCCAAGGCCTGAGAAAGACAAAGTCAACCATTGAAAAGTCTAAGGATAGGCGAAGCCTCCACGCATCGGCTCGGCACAATTTGAGAGGAAAAATCCAAGGGGAGTCTCCAAATGAGCGCTAGCCCTCCACGTGTCTCGAGTCGGACATAGTAATTTTCGAATAAGAGGGTCTTAGCAAGAACGTAAAAAAATAGAGAAGGCCCACATACGATGCCATGTCTCTCTTCGGCACAACTTCAAGAGTGGAAGGAGGGGGTGAAATCTTAAAATGCATGAGGCTGCCATGTGGATCCCGTATGGACATGAGACTCTTTTAAATATTGTGAGCCCATATTAAACACCTAACCCTAATCTTCAGATAGCCATATCTTTCAACTAGAAGCTCGGATTTGAGCGAGAAAGGAATTTTGGAAAACTCTCAACATTTGCTACTCACCTACCACCATTAGTGAAGAATTTTAATTACAAAATGCCATTTTTAGGCTGTCAGCTTCTCACCTACCATTATAATGAGGTTTGGTCTTCCTTTCTTTCCCAACAAGGAACATTAATGAAGGCATGGGTTGTGTCATGGAACCCATCAATTTTGTAGGTGAACTCAATGCATTTTTGGGGTGGTTGGAGTAGGGTCTCAAATTCTTCCCTCCTTTCTCTCTTATTCTTCCTATATATTGTAAGGAGGGGCAATTTTCTAAAGGTTGGACAGTTCTGCTTTGCACCCTCCCTTCTTCTCTATCCTGTGGATGAATTTTTGGGATTCGAACCTCCCATCTAAACTGTAAATGTAATCTTACCTCTTGGCCATTATAATGAACTGTATGAAATCTTTGGAGTAATAATAGAAAGTCTATGGATGATTTTCAACCCTCTTTTTTATTATTGCATCTTCCTGATCTCTCATTGCAATCTTGGTTACATGTGCATGGTGTCTGTATTTCATTTTAATGGTTTGTGTTTAATGGAAAAGTAAGTGTTCAACATTCCTTTGGTGCATCACCTCTGTTAGTTAGGTTTATTTTCTTGTATCTTCTCAGCCATGTCTCCTTGACAAGTTAGAATAGGTTTTAGAATAGGTCCTCTGTAATATGAATGTGTGCACCTGAATAGAGGAATATGAGCCGGACTTCACCCAGAGAGCCCTCTCAATTCACAAATTCCCACACTTTGAGAGATGCTCCATGTCATGCAATCACATTGTGAGTCTCAACCCATCGATTTGTAGACTCTAGGGGCACTGTGATTCTGTATCAATAGTTTTGGCATGCCCAGTGGGACCAGAAGTCTTCATTTCTATTACAGTAAGATTGATGTGCACTTGTTGTGAGTTCCCAACTTGTAAGAAGCTCTGAAATTACACATCTGGTGACTCCAAAAGAGGCAGAATCCACTGGTTTCAGCATTCCAAGCTTGTCAAGTTCATGAGAAGAATACAAACAAGGTCAAGAACTAGAGAGGAGGGGCTATTTTTCTATCTACATTTATCCCTAGATAGAGAAAGAAGGGGAAGAAGAGTTCAAAGGTCTCCATCTCCACCAGAAGAACGTTGTCAACACCTCCACCTGTTAGGCCTTTTGTTCAATTGACTAGATTCCTCTTACCAATCAGGATGGTATAGCCCAACCCCTATGCTAACTTCACTGGCTTGCAGCCCGCTAGCTCTCAATGCACAAAATCCTATTCCAGATACGGCACTAAAGAGCATTCCATATTTTACTAGAGAGAACAAGACAAATCTGATTGATCACATCCAGGATATTACAAATGTCTGTGTAATTCATGAGGTTGCTCAAATGGACATAGTTGTCAAGTTGTTAGCATCCTCCTTTAAGGGTAAATCTTTGTAGTGGTTCAAAAGTTTAACCATGGGATCCATCCAAAATTGGGACCATTTATAGACAACTCTTCACAATAAATTTGGAGAAAAGGGGGATAATTTGTCCTTATTGGAGCAGTTGAAAAAAATCAAGAGGGCTCTTAATGAGTAGTTGACCGACTTCAACTTCAAATTCCAGCGAATGTGGGATAGGATTCCGTTGGCCGTGAGACCAACAACTAAAGGTGATTTTCTATACTTCCTTAAATCTTTAAATTATGATATTTCTATGATGATTCAATCTATGGGAGGTAGAAATTTACCCGCATCCTATAACATTGCTATTAGAGATGAAAATTGTTTAATTCAGGCTGGTAAACTTGCACCTAGGCCACCTATGCATCTATATCCAGAACTAGGAGCTCCTACAACTAGTCAAACACCATATTTTAATCTCATCCTAGCCCCTAGGAATCAAATTAATTGTGAGGCTTCTACTTCTTCAAGAACTTCAAAAGAGCTACAATAGGTTATGAAACAACTACAGAACCTATGAAAGGAGCTAATTACTATCAAGAGACAACAAGCCCAAAGTTCTAGACCGTGTCAACATCTGAATCAGTATCAAGCTAGACCCCATACCAGTAAAATATACCACCATCTCAGGATTGAAATCAAAATCAGAGCCACGAAAAACCACAAGATGCTAGGCCATTCTGACCATATCATCCAAATGTGGCTTCAACATCAAGAGCCTTGGCTCCAACAAAAACAACATGGCACAGGATTACGAATGGTGTTACCCATACAATCTACCTCATAGTCAATCAATGTGTTTCAATGGTGCGTTGAATTAAGATTTGATGGTACAAACCATAGGTACGTCCTAAGAACCAAGCCAAGAAGGAAATCAACAACAAGAAACTCAGCTAGAGGCACCTCCAATGGAAACTACGTTGGTCAATTGGCACATAGAAGACTTATGTGGAGTTAATCAACCCCCTTTTTAGGGTGTAGCTGCCAACACACGATTAGAAGAGAAACATTGAGGAGAGAAAACCATATAATCTAGTTGTTTCTCATCCCACTTCTACACAACAAGGAGTTAGTAGACCAAATTTAGCCCCAAACGTGCAAAATCAGCCCAAGACACCCTCTGCAGTAGCACATGTGCCTGTTCAAGCTCCCGAGAAGGTTGTGCCAAGTAAGGGGAAACAAAAGGATAATTCATCCCCCTTCAACATTATTGATTAGATGAAGAAAACACATGTGAACATTTCCATGTGGGAGTCACTGGAAATCCTAGGACAATGAGATTTGTTGCAAGCTGCAATGGCCAATTGGTCTACCTCGAATGGATCAAACCAAGGTCAGGAGAAAGTTCTCACTAATGCAGTGCAATAAGGTGGTGGTCAACCAAGCAAAAATTTGAAGCCTCCACCATTCTATGTGTCATTAATTGTTAGGAACCACTTGGTACATAACTGCATGATCGATTCAAGTGCAAGTAGCTCAGTGATGTCAAAGAAAGTAACAGATCAACTAGGTCTAAAGTATGAGCCAGTGATGAGAGGAGTAGTGCAACTGGATGGAACAACAGTAGGAATGGTTGGGGTCATCAAAGCATTAATCCTAACACTACATGCCTACCCAAATGTCATAGTTCTGTAGGATGTGTCTGTAATCGACATCCCACCACTCTTTCCATTATGATTATCAAGAGACTTCACTACCAAAATTGGGGGCTATTTGTCTGCTGATTGGTCACACATGCTATTCAGAACAAGGTATGGAGCTAAGGCTACAATCAGATCTGAGCCCATCACAAACTTTCACATAGAGCCTCACACACCGAGTCTAATCAATGTGAATTGTTCAGCTTTTGATCAAGAAGATCTTCCAAGCACCCATGAAGTAGATACCAAAATCGGATGCATTCCGGACTTGACCCTTGACGAGTGGGAAAACAAGAGACATGCTTTTGACCCTTACAAAGAAATGGAAGAATCTGAGTTGGGAGTCTATTGTTTGCATGAAGAGAGTAAACCTCTCCCTATCATAACCAAGCCAAGCCACAAGGATAATAATGAGGTATGGTATTTGTTCTTTGATGGCTCAAGGAGTAGACAAGGCAAAGGAGGAGGAGATATGCTCATTTCACCACAAGGTATGAAATACTACTCAACTTTATGTTTCCATTTTTATTGCTCAAACAACACAGCTGAGTATGAAGCCTTAATCCACGGACAAAAAAGAGAGGGATTGAAAATTTACAGGTATTTGGTGATAGCGAGCTGATTATGAATCAAGTTAGAGGACAAAATGTTTCCAAGAATGACCTACTCAAGAGCTATAAAAATAGGGTATGGGACCTAATTGAAGACTTTGAAGGTTTCAATGTTGTGTCCATACCCAGGAAGGAGAATGAAGCTCCAGATAGGCTTGCATTAGTTGGAGCTCAACATTTGATGTGATCGAAAGTATCAAAAGAGACAAAACACAATCACATATCCATGTGATTGTAAGGCCAGCAGTTCTAAAAAATAAAACAAGTTGGAAAGTGTTTGAGAACGATCAACAGATCGTCAATTTCTTGCAAGAAGAGGTTGAATTCTCAACTAGGAATCAAGATAAATTAGAGCAGCAGTACGGGGATCAAGTAGTGTAGCTACGAATCAACAAGCTTCCTAGAGGTTTGGTGACACTAGAGTCAATATTCAATCCTAATGACCAATTTCGTAAAGAGAAATCAAACATTAAGGTCAAGGGAGATGATTCAAAACCTATTTTTTTGGGGAAGGAAAGACACTCCAAATTGGTAAGGTGGCCACTGAATAAGAAAGATATGAGTTTGCACAACTTTTCCAAGAGTTTCTAGACATCTTCGCTTGGAGCTATGAGGACCTACGAGGATTCAATCTTAATTTGGCACAACATACAATAGAGCTGGATCCAGATGTCGAGCCCATCAGGTAGAAGCAAAGACCAGTTAACCCACACATTGAGCCTCTTATGAAGAAAGAGTTGAACAAGCTAATAAAGGAAAGCATTATATTTCCAATCAAGCACTCGAGCTGGGTTTCCAACTTGGTCCCATTCAGCAACAAGAATGGAGAAATAAGGTTGTGCGTGGACTTCTGAGACTTGAATAGGGCATCACTCAAGGATCATTATCCACTTCCATCAATGGAGAAAATCTTGCAGGTTGTAGCTAGTTTTGAAAGGTTTTCATTGCTAGATGGCTACTCATGCTATAATCAGATAATGGTGAAAGAAGATAATCAGTTCAAGATGGCTTTTACCACTAAGTGGGGCACCTATGCCTACAAAAAGATGTCATTCAGATTGTCTAATATCGGAGCCACTTTTCAAAGGGCAATGGACATGGCATTCAAAGGGTTAATCAACAAACTAGTGCTAATATATCTTGATGATATCACTGTGTTCTCCAAAAAGCAGTGGATCACCTCTTTCATTTGAGACAGGTATCTCAAAGATGTAGAAAATTTGGGGTATCATTAAATCCCAAAAAATGAATATTCCTGGCTCACGAAGGCAAGATCCTAGGCCATATTGTCTCAAAGAAAGGATTGACGATTGACCTAGAAAGAGTTGAAGTAATTTGAGCATTTCCATTGCCAAGCCATAATAAGGCTCTCCAAAGCTTTCTAGGAAGGATCAATTTTGTTCGCAGGTTTGTGCTAAATTTTACCGCTCTTGTGAAGACAATAAAAAGAATAACATGGAATTTAAGTGGACATCCGAGGAAAATGAAGTTTTGAAGCCATCAAAGAGGCTATATCCCAAGCTCCAACTCTCGTCAATCCAGACTTCTCCAAGGACTTCATGCTTTATGCCTTTGGTAGTGGGGACACAATTTCTACAATCCTAGTGCAACAAAACAAAGAGGGATCTGAAAAAATAGTTTCCTTCTTCAGCCAAAGTTTGGAGGACTATGAAGTGAGATACTCCTTCATTGAGAAGCATGTCCTTGCAGTGATCAGGAGCTTAAAGAAATTCAAGCACCTTGTCTCAAACAACAAAATTCAGTTGTTGGTCTCTCATGCAGGAGTCAAGGACTTCCTTTTGAACAAATATCTAAATGAGAAATGTGTAGGATGGATCACTCGTGTCATGGAATATGACATTGAGATTAAAGTCACTAAGTGGGCTGTGGAAAGGGGTTGTGTGAATAGTTGGCGTCAAGTCAACAAGCTGAAGTAGGTAATGAAAATGGGGTTGTTTTGGTACTACAAGATGGTCAAGAACAAACAAATGATAGTGTTCCTATCCCTTGTTGGACTCAAAATATGATACACTTCCTACAAATAGGCCTATGCCCTCCGAAATGAGCAAAAAAAAGGATATATTTCATATTACAAGCCATTCCATATGTGTTTGTTGATGGTTTTTTGTTCAAAAGGGACATCAATGGTGTTCTACTTGAGATGTATTGGAACAAATCAAATAGAGAAGGTGTTACAGGAGTTTCACGATGGAGAGGTCAGAGGTCATTTTGCTCTGCGGGTAACATCTCTCAAGATAATAAAGGTGGGATATTATTGGCCCACGGTGTTCAGTGACTACTACACATGGATCAAAAAATGTAAGAAATGTGCATTCTTCACAGGCAAGGAAAGGTTAACAGCACTTCCATTGCACCCAATTTCAGTTGACCGGCCATTCATTGAAGGGGATTGGACTTCATTGGGGTCATCAATCCAAACTCAAGCCAAGGCTACAAATGGATTCTCACAAGCAATAGATTATTTCACCAAGTGGACCGAGGTGGTAGCACTCAAAGAAGAAAATGAGTCTAGCATACCAGGACTTCTATGAAGGGATAGTGACTAGGTTTGGAATGCCAACCACTATCATATCAGATAATGCATTGGCATTCCTAGGTTCCAAGATCATAGAATGGACTATCAAGAATGGATTCTACTTGAATACCTCTTCAAATTATTACCGCATGAGGGTAATGGTGAGGAAGATTCCACAAATAAGAATTTGCTAGGGATCATCAAGACTCTAGATGAAAATCAAAGGAGGTGACATACCAAGCTCAAATCAGCATTATGGGTTGACAGAATCACACCAAATATGTTTACAGGTAATTCCCCTTACAAGCTATTCTACGAGAAAGAGGCAGTGTTTCCTATATCATTAGAACTGCTACCGCATTAGAGCTCATGAAGCGATTAGAAATATCCGAGTTTGAACCAATTGAGGCTAGGCATGCAGAGCTGATTGAACTATAAGAAATTAGGGAACATGCGGTTCAAACAATGGAAAAGGATCAAGCCTTAATTAAGAGATGGTTTGACAAGAAAGCAAGAGCAAGGACCTTGGGAAGGAGACTTAGTTCAAGTGGGATGCAAACCGAGAAAAACTAAAAAGGCATTCCAAGTTTGATGCCATTTGCAGTAGACCCTACATGATCACAGGATGTAAGAGTAGCAATGCCTTCCAATTTTATACATTGGATGGAGAGGAACATCTGATTCTTGTTTACGGGATCTATCTTAAACATTACTACTGAAAGGGGAAGGTTTCACCCTTGTAGTTATTAGCCTAGGATTGTGATTCCTCTAAGTGCACATGCACGTTGTCTTGTTGTAGTGTAGGTTTCAATTTCCTAAGTGCTTCGACATAGGTTTTTTTGCTCCAAGGTTGTGACATAGTGCATTCAATGCACCTCCAAGTGAATATGTTCCTACAATCCATTTCCAGAAGTAGGTGAATGCTCCAAGTCAAAACAATTTTCCACCCTCGAAAATATCACCTTCAAGATTTTTCTTATGGAAATTGAGAGTGCAAGCAATGGAGCAGGTTAAGGGCCAATAGGTTGCAAGTGATCAGGCTCAAGGTTTTAGGGATAGGATCAATACCAGGATATCATTTGTGACTCCATGCCTAATGGATACAACAAGGCAACTGATCTTTTCATCTAGCAGGAAGATGTCCCCCATGAGTCACCAAATTGTTATCCAATTTTTCCCCTCAGGTAAAATTGATCAAACACGACTCTGCACAGGAGAAAATCAAAGGGTCGGTTCAATCCTACAATCTCATATTTCAAATCCAACAACTAGGTTGCAGGTAGGCTCGGTAATGGAGAAAGGAAGTGTTCACTCGAGGCCCTTAATTGGCTAAGTATAGAAGAGTAGCGGAGGCCTCCACATGCCTCATTGGCTTAACTCCAAGGGTAGCATCTCGAAGGCAATCTCCAAATGAGCATGGGACCTCCATGTGCTCGAGTCTAGAAAGGTAGAGCTAGCCATTGAAAAGTCTAAGGCCAGCAAAAGGAGCCACATGTCATCTCAACGCACCTTTAAGGGTCGAATCCAAAAGCGGTCCCCCAAATGAGCGCCATCCCACCACGTAGTCAAGGGACCAAGAAAGGCACCGAGGCTAAATCAGCTATGTATAAAAGGGTCAACGAAAGCCTCCATGTGCGTCATCATCTGTGCATCTTCAAAGTAAAATCGGGGGTAGTTCCCAAATGTGCGCAAAGCCTTAATGTGTCCAAGGTCAGACGTAGTACCTTCTCCAAACATAAGGGACTTAGGCAGAACACGCGGAAGGTAGAGCAGAGCCATGGAAGGTTCCACGTGCCTCATCAACGTAACTTCAAAGGTGCGACCCAAAGAAAGACCTTGAACTAGCACGGACCCTCCATGTGTCTAAGGCACGAGAAAGATAGAGTCAGTTGTTAAAAATTCTAAGGATGGGTAGAAGCCTCCACACATCATCTTGAGCAACTTGAGAGGAAAAATCCAAGGGATTCTCCAAATGAGTGTTATCTCTCCACATGTCTCGGAGTCGGACATAGTACTCCACTTTGAATAGTAGGGGCTTAGCCAAAACACAAAGGAAATAGAGTAGGCCCACAGATGATGCCATGTGTCTCTTCGGTGCAACTTCAAGAGTGGAAGGAGGGGGTGAAATCTTAAAATGTGAGGCTACCATGTGGACCCCATATGGCATGAGACTCTTTTAAATATTGAGAGCCCACGTTAAACATCTGACCCTGATCTTTAGAAAGCCATATCTTTCAATTGGAAGCTTGGGATTTGAGTGAGAAAGGATTTTTAGAAAACTCTCAACGTTTGCTACTCACCTACCACCATTAATGAAGAATTTTAATTACAGAATTCTATTTTTAGGCTATCAGGCTTCTCACCTACCATTATAATGGGGTTTGGTTTTCCTTTCTTTCCCAACAAGGAACATTGATGAAGGCACGGGTTGTGTCATGGAACCCATCAATTTTGCAGGTGAACTCAATGCATTTTTGGGTGGTTGGAGTAGGTGAATTTAACGCATTTTTTGGGGTGGCTAGAGTAGGGTTTCAAATTCTTCCCCCTTTCTCTCTTATTCTTCCTATAATTTTTAAGGAGGGGAAATTTTCTAAAGGTTGGATAGTTCTGCTTTGCACCCTCCCTTCTTCTCTGTCCGTGGATGGATTTGTGGGGTTCGAACCTCCCATCTAAACTATAAATGTAATCTTTCCTCTTGGCCATTGTAATGCACTGTATCAAATCTTTGGAGCAACAATAGAAAGTTTTTGGATGATTTTCAACCCTCTCTTTTGTTATTGCATCTTCCTGATCTCTCATTGCAATCTTGGTTACCTATGCATGGTGTCTATATTTCATTTTAATGGTTTGTGTTTAATGGCAAAGTAAGTGTTCAACATTCCTTTATTGCATCACCTATGTTAGTTAGGTTTATTTTCTTGTATCTTCTCATCCCTGTCTTCTTGACAAGTTAGAGTAGGTTTTAGAATAGGTCCTCTACAATATGAATGTGTGCACCTGAGCGAGAGGAATAGGAGCCAGCATTCACTCGGATATCCCTCGCATGATTTGTAAACTCCCACACTTTGAGAGATGCTCCATGTTATGCAATCACACTGTGAGTCTCAACCCAACAAGTTGCGAGACTCGGGGGTGCTTTGATTTTGCATCACTTGAGTAACCACACAAAGTTCATCCCTAAGATAATTGGTCAAGGATAGAAAAAGGTACATGTTGTCATTCAATTTGCCTAAGGTTTTCACGTAACACAATATGCAAGACACCTATTGAGTAAATTCCATATATACTAAATAAATAAAAATGGGTTTTCAGTCTATGCAAGACTCCACTTCCCATCTCATAATCGACTCGAGTAAAATGGAAAACAAACACTTTTCCTCACTCTCCACTTACACATTAATATTTCCCATGGGGATCATCAGTGTAGGGTACCTAACAAAACACATAATCATCACTAATACAATGATTAATTAAAAAATTAAACTATAGCATCACACACACATGTATACATATTGGGTAAACATCACAATGTTTTCACAACTTATAACATGTCACGTTTCCACATAACACACTAAAAGTGTAATTAAAATGGAATAGGGTGCATAAGATCACCATATGCTCCCAATTAACAAGGAATGAATTTATCACATAACATTTGAATACACATATATATGATGAAACATGGTGATGTAATGCCATGACACATTCACTATTCACTAGGAACACTTTTTATCATGCAACGTATTGGTTGTACATGTATGAAATGATTGGGTGATACAACATTACAACACATTCACCATGCACAAGTAACATGGATTACACATGATAAGATGGTAATGTACATGTGTGATAGGCATTGAATTCACAAGAGAGTACTCTCATTACGAACATATCAACAACTCAATAGGTCTACACTAAGTGGTAAGTACAATAGGTACATTCACATCATTACACGTACATTTTGATGACAACACAACATCATAAAAATAACTCTTCCATCTCCTCCACAATAATAATCAGCTATCCCAACACCAATATATCCCATGGGTTTGAGAGTATGGAACTATTCTCTAATACCAAGTGTAAGCGCCACACATGGAAGACCAAAACTTCTTATTTTATAACATCTTTAGGGCTCACTTAGTACATCCCAAAATCAAATGATATGATAACAAAAACATAGACCCAATCATACAATAGGATGAGAAAGTGGGATCCAAATGTGTAATATAGATAAACATGCATAACTAAGACTATAAATTATTTGGTACAACTACCAATGTTAGAACTGCTAAAGGACAAGACTATATAAGTTATAAATACTATAGGGTCATAAACTAATTTCTACAGTCTTAACTTCAATCCTTCAAACCTTAACCTTTGACATTATGGATATGAAACTTCTGATGTGACCGTGCTTCACTTGTTATAAAGTGATATTGACTCTCTTATATATCCTTCTATAGGTTATTAGGTAAAATATTTTGATAATTCATACCATAGGAAGATAAAATGAAAAGACAAATGCAAAAATTAAATTAAAGTATATCAAAAAATCAATGGAATGCTTGGGATATTTTTGAATATGTTTAAAATGATATTTTGACATGGAGTAGATAATCTTGCATCACTAAGTCTTAACAATGTCTTATAGTGCTAAGTATATTTTTTGGTCATTATAGTGCTAAGTATTCAAGTTTGTTCACATTATAACCTTGATAGTGCCAATAGGTCTCTATAAGTAGTAAAACAATAAATTAATCAAATTTATGACTATGTAAATATCTTGTGCATATCTACAAATTTCATGAAAAAGAACATTATATAGTGATTAATCAATAAAAACATATCTAAAAAAATTCCAATGCAATTTAGAAGGCAATACATAAAAATTGAAAAACCCTCACTTAACAATCCTTGGACTATCAAGTTGATAAAATCTTTCTTTATAAACAATATTCCTCCTTATAGGGTAAATGCCACTGGTGTATTTACACTATTACAAAAAAATACCACCACCATGGGGCTTGAAAATAGGATATAGCTAGTTAAAAATAGCTCAAATAATCAAAACATTTCCGAGTGGCTAATTAAAGTATAAAAGATATAGCTTCCATGCAAGAAATTTGATACTTCCTATTTTTAATATTACAAATGTAACAATATTAAATCCTAATAATAGGAAAGCTACTACTTGTGCCTTATTCAAGCTCTACTTAGGTTCTACTAGAGAACTAGAAGTTTCCTTTGTAGACTACATTTGACTATGTTGAAGTTGAGCCACATAGGCTTTGAAATAATTCTCAATATAACCTAAGTCCGAGGTGGTGGCCTCATCGATTAGGAAATTCATGCATGAGTATTGTAACTCCATTATATATAGGTTTAGAATTTTCACTTAGAAGTGAAGGTTTCTCCACTTTTCCATTTTATGTAGTCACCAATGCCATAATATATGATGTCTTCCTAGCCATATCATCCTAGCAAAATTTAGTAGTTAGAGTTGTAATGAATTCTTATAACTATTTCTCAAAGATGGACTTCTAAATTAACCTTTCGTATGCCTGATGCATAGAGATGATATGAGATTCATATATCTTCTCTACTATATTGCATAACTTTGTCAGTAATCCTTCCACCATGGCCATCTAATCACCCAATTATTTTAAAAGCGTTAGCCATGAGATATTTTATTTTTTCAAGTATTGGATGTTGATTCGTAATACATTGAGACAAAGACCCATGTTTATGAAATATAGTAGTTTTTCCATCATGGAATTTATCCTGGTCATATGTTTGTGTTGGCCTTGTACCTTCTGTAACCGTTGCTCTTCTACATATTGATGAATTCGCACAAAAATTAATATCTTGATCAAACTTCTCAAGGACATTTGCACATTGGGAAAAGTGTTCTTTGGCACACTAAATTTCTTCTGAGCATGTAGAGCATCAATCCGAGCCTATATTATCTTAACCACATCAACCTTCATCTTTTGAGTGGTATTAATAACTGATTGGGTGTCTGCATCCATGACTTCTTCCCCTGTGTGTGCTTTCTTAAAAATCTTCAAAATGTCCACCTTAGTTTCCATGTAGATAGAAGCAACTCCTTTGGAAAATTTTCTCTTTCGACCCTCTTAAGATTCTTGTGGGTGTATTATACTTGATTTCCAACTTTGGGTCTTCCAATTTTTCCATTTTAGAAGCCATTACTTTTTTCCCAATAGGAGGAGTCCACGTTCTTTATGAAGTAGTAGATGCAATTTTTGTTATGGAAGGCAAGGTAGAAGAAGGCCTTAATACTTGTGGTAAGGTGTCTGGTGTCAAGGAAAAGTTGGTTTAGCTTGAATAGACCCCAAAGGGGCCAAGAGATGGCTCATGAAACTCAAAATTTCTATAGGATCCTAGAAAATATGAATAAAAGAGGTGATTAGAAGGAGTGACACATGCATGCCTGAAAATAAAGTTTTGGAAACATATGGTGTGGTAACAAGAAGAAAAACAAGATGAAGAGACCAAATATATTGGGGAAAAATTGAAGGAAGGTCAAGGAAATAAGGATAAGGTTGAATTGGTGCCTTACACTTAGCCTTATAAGGTATTCTAACAAGGCGCCAAATGATGTTGGAGATGAAGAAGATATAACAATAAGAGGAGTGGAAGAAGAAATTAAAGAAGTAGAAGAAATGGTTGTAGGAGATACACTCATTGATTATGATATTGTTGTAGTAACTTCTGATATGCAGGAAGAATTGACTTCAACAAATAAGGAGATAATGATATATAGTCGTTAGTGATGAAAAAGGAGAAGAAATAGGTGAAGAAGAAGAAGGCATAGGAATAGAAACCTATGCCAAAATAGAAGCAAGGAGAGAAGGAGAAATAATAGAAGTAGTAGAAATAAGGGAAGAGAAAGGAGGAGTTTGATAACCATTAGGATCCAATATCCCATGATCTCCTCCTGCTTCATCTTCAAGAGAAGAACTAGTAGAAATGAGAATACTACTAGTGAAAGGTCTAGGGAAGATGGAATTAGAATAGAAGAAGAAGAAACCATCCCTATAGAAGTCGGAATTGAATAAGTAGAAAGAAAAGGAACATACATAGGAGTACAATTGCAAACAAGTAATCACAGAGGTTTTGTTTCTTATGGAGTGTTTGGACTTGTTGCTATCTCAATAAACCTTGTAGGGATTATCATTTTAATACTTGGAGGAGTAGAATGAGAAGGACCGGCTTTTCCTTTGATGGAGGAGGCACACAAACAAAAATCTTATGAATTTGTCTTGAATCAATACCTTCTTCATTTGAATCTTCTTCCTCATCTTCCCTCTATACTTCTACTTCTCCTGGCCTAACTTCCAATCCACCAACTCTAGCCTACTTCCTAATAGGTGCATAAGTAACTTTGAACTTTCTCATATTTATGGCCACCGCTTGATTGTTGACCTCATCCTTATAAACTAGGTCATCCTTGTGGGGATGATGTTTGTAGTTGTAAGTGGCCATGCGAGTGTGCTTGCAGAATTATCCCACTCTTCATGTTGGGTCAAAATTCCTTAGAGTATGATAGTCTAAGTGGAATGATATTACGTGGTATGATATTATCTAATCCTTTTTTTCAATTAGTCAAGACCACTGAACCTACTAATAAATTCAGAGGAGGATAAGTAGACTTTATCTTCTTCTGTTCCTTTGCCACATGACTAATGTCATGGAAAAGTGATATAAAATCTCCTCCTCAGCTAAATTTTCTAAAACATATTTGTGTATTCTAAAATGGATAGTGAGAATCCCCTCTACTCTTATCACTGTATAGTTTGGGTAACCCCAGAAATCTCTCCATTCTATCCATGAATTGATGATCTTTTGAATTACCCTAGGCATAAGGGTGTCATAATTACTACCCTATCATTTTAGATCATAGGATAGTAATTATTACAAATCACCTCCATGTTCTTCTTATAGTTATGCATGTGGATATTTTTAAGACCGGGGACGAGGAACAAGGAACCCTTCCGTTCGACCTCCTTTCATAAGTAACATGCACTCGATTTATTTTTCATCAAATATATGGTCATAAGGCAAGGAATAAAAAAACTAGAGCTATCGAATGCATTGAAAATGATTTAGTTTGTAAAAGAGGATACCAATGTAATTGCATGATAATGTTAAAAATCCAACAACCGATATTGTCTAGGTTTTTGTAAATAATGTGTATTAGGCATTTCTTTTTTATGTGCATATAAGTGACCGTGTCTGCATTTATAGTATGCATTTTTTTACGCAATGGAGATTTTTTTATTTTTGAGTTTATTTCTATTATTCTACAACGGGTAGTAGGTTACGGATCAAAAGGTTCACAGTTGGGGTCTTTCCATCCCAACACCGACAACTACACCTACAAAATGTAATATGAGTTAACCTACTAAAAAATAATAACGATATTAACAATAACATTGTATCGCATCTATTTAAAACTATACGGTGGGATTGTTAAGTCAATGGTGTTCGATTTTCCATTAGTTCTACGATATCAACACCTGAATGTTATTCAATTAAAAGAAATCAAATTTGTTTAAGAAAAATGGGGAAAATGGGATTTGTTTTTTTTTTTCAGCTTTGAGACTTTCATTTGTACAACAATCTATTAATTAGATAATACAATGACATGAAAAAGATGGGAATGAAAAAGGTGGGGTTTAAATATCTGTATGTCCTAAACATCTTCCACGACCATGCCCAAATAATATATACTATATGTGCTCTACTTTATTATTTCAATGTCACTTACATTATTCATGTGACTGCAATTTGCACTTAAATAGGGAAAAGGAGGAAATCTAATTGTTCCATGTAAGCTTAAATGGATTATGGGGCCTCAAAATATTCTTGGTATGTGGACGATATCTCGCAATCGCTAACTAAAGACCTTGAAAATGCAAATATCCATAAGTTGACCATCGAACAGGTTCTCAGTCATGACAGGAAGTGTCCTCTCTACATATCAACTTTTTAACTGAAAATAGTGATATTTTCTCCCGCTTGATTAAGATCTTTCAAACTATTAGCGAAACCACTAAAATTCAAATATAAATTTGGTGAAGGACTGCCGAAGTTGATCATACGTCCGCTATTCCCATCGGAGAATAGCCCTACATGGATTTAATCAAGACTTAAAATGCCCTTGTAAATTTCCGTAGAAATATTTGATGTTGGCGGAAGGAAGAAAACAAAATTGTTTCATTTCGTTTTCCGTCTTAGTAATGGAATTCTGACAACTGATAAATTTATCTTAACGGGTGTTTAATAGGTATTTTCTCTGTGATTATGCTGCAATTAATTGCTGCGTGCTAATTTGTAGCTTTGATTCCGTTTAATTTGCCCTGTAAAGCACTCAGCAGGTCGCCGGTTAGAAACTCCGTGAGTTTCTGCTGAAAATTTTCTGTCTCTGTTATATTTTTTATGAAAACTAAATAGTAAATCAGACGTACTAAATCCTCCAACGGTCTCTGAACACCATGCGCGATTCGTGAACATCGATTTTCTGACGAGTGTCAAATAGAGGAACCCGTGATTTTCTGCTGAGCAGAAAACGAACACTACTAAGTTGAAGCCATCTCTGTTTGGATTGAAAAAATCAGGCAAAGTGGAGAAGCAGAAAAAGATTGTTTCTGTGAAACTCAAAGTGGTGGATGTTCTCCTGGTTTCTCACCCAACTCCTTTAAACCTGATATTCCTAATGATGGAGATGATGATGCCTCCTACTTTGACATTGGTTTCACATCACTGTCATGGTTCTTACGCTGTTCAGTATTGGTTATGTTTTCTTTGCTAGAGATAATTCCCGGGACTCCAAGAGGGATGAGAACAACAATGGTTTTTAGAAGAAAACATAGGACTCTGATGACATTACTGAACAACGTAAGAACCATGACAGTGATAAGAAAATAGCAAAGAAGATTGTTCAGAAGTATGCCAAGATGATTTAAACTCGTTCTGTGAAGATTTCTGAGATGTGTGATAAGAAAACCAAACATCGAGATCTGGCGAAATATGGAGTTACCAATGGAGCTACAAACGATGGGGTTTCAGATACAGAGAGATGTCAAAACCATCTTTCATTCTTTGATAACTTAAAATGGCTTACAAGAATTTTCATAAGGGGACAATCTCTTTTCCTAATATGAACCCTACATTTCCTAACTACATTAGTGAGAGCACGATGTTGGAGAGGAAGAATGCCATAATCCATTCAAGCAGCCATTGCCCACTGTAAGCAGTCCAATTACGTTGATGAGAGCTCCTCTTTTCTGATGACATTCATTTCATTTGTAGTTTATGCTGGATAATAGTATCCTTATTTCTTTTTCACCAAAATATCTTAAACCGGTTCATCTCATTATTTTTTGATATCTAAGAGAATCGGTAACATCTTTGACGAAGCACGACCAAATTAGCAGTTTATGTTGTATATAATTTCCCATTAGATCTGAGTCAATGGAATTTGCACACTCTTTAGAGACCAAGAAAAATAGGGAGGACAATATGTGAAAAAATGAATCCACAACTTCAATAATAATTATTAAAAAAGAAGACCAGATCCATCATATATATAATGGTGCTGACATTTTCTTTTTTCTATGACAAGCATTGTTCTTTTCTTTAGCTTTATTGCTATAGGCATTCCTCTTGTTGTTTTAGAAAAAGTACCTCCATCCAGGGGTTGAATTTGACGGTCACCCCCACCCATCACAAAAAAATTTGTGACAGTTTTTAACTAATATTACCTTGCACATGACATTGTTTTTTAGTTTTTACTTTCATGAATTTCATTTTAATACCAGTGTCTACAAATCTGTGACTTTCTAGAGTGTTGTACTACAAATAAATAAATATATGGTGTATAAAATTTAACTCTGAAAATGCCATAATTTCAATTTAAAATCACAATAGCAAACTACGAGATACACCTATAGATTATGGAGAAGAGGTTAAAAATGCTACAAGATATAACATATTCATTTTAGTCCTTAAATTGTACTCTCTCTCTATTTCTTTTTCCTCTGCTATTTTTTTTCCAATGAATCATTCGGACTTTAAATTGTAAGGCTAGTCCCAAAAACTAAACGAAGCAAGTGGAAAACAGTTTTAAAAACCAATAATTCTTTTAAATGTTGTGATGTAAAACCTCAAAACAACCCAAAAAAATCTTAAACATTAAATTCATGTTCAAAAGAAACAAAGAAACATTTTTAAAAATCCTTGGTTCTTCCGAAACTACTTTCTCCCTTTAAATGTGATTTAGAAAAATATAGAGTGAATAAATAAACCCTTACAAAGAAAACAAATCAATTCATTCTTAATAACTAATTCAAAATGCAAATGATTTCTAATCCCAAACAAATTCTGTATTAAATAAGGTAAAAGGAGAATTATTAAGAAGTGTTAATATACTGTTTGTGTCTCTCACTATGTCTCATCTTTCCAAGTTAGAAAATGGGTACGAGTCCTCTGAAAGCAAGGCTTCCCATTTTATCTCTTGTGTTGATGTGAAGATGGTGGCCATACCAAGGTTCATTTTAAGAGACCTCTTAGAAATCGAGAGGTGGAAAATACCTAGCGAATATCCTCGGAACCGGTTTGAGGAAGGCGAATTTTTGGGGGTTCCGACAACAAAATTTTTGCCTAATTTTTAAGAGGTGTGAAGGTTGTAGACATGCGCGAAGATTCTGCTGTGCGTGCGTCAACAAGGTGGTTGACGCGCATCAATGAACCTCAGCGACATGCGTCGGCGACCTTGTTGATGCACGTCAGCAAGGCTCATTGACGCGTGTCAACGACCTTGTTGGCGTCGCGTCGTGAGGTTCGTTGATGTGTGTCAACCACCTTGTTGATGCGGGACAATAAATCTCATGTCGTACGTCTGTAGCCTCTACCCTGCGGTCACGCGACAACAAAATCTTCATGCCGCACATCAACAAACTCTTTGTCACGTGTCTACTTCCTCCACACTCTGTAGGACATTAACAAACTCTCCATGTTGCACGTCAACAAACTCTATGTCGCTCGTCTACAGCCTCCGCCCTCCTATCACATGTCTGTAGCCTCTGCCCTCCTATCGCGCATTTATTGTACTTGATAATACATATGCCCCAGGTGGTATGAGTGATCTAGTAGTGTTTTACTTGGTGAATAATCTAGGATTATATAGGGGATAGTTTCAAGGGTAGGTGAAGCCGACCCCTAAAAAAATTAAACTATAATTTTTAGGTGAACAGGTCACTGACCGTGCTCCAGAAAATTCACCTTTTCAAATTTTTCAAAAATAGAATATTCTCCATATTACGAATATTCGCCACTAAAATTATCCATAGGCCATACGAGAGAAAAAAACACAGAAATGAAACCTTAACAAAACAAAACAAATAAAACCTTAACCATCTCCAATGGCCACTCCACGCTCCCGTTCCCTCTATCTCTAATTAGTGTTAACAAATGTGTAGTCCCCTTATATTTCTTCTCCGCAAAAACATTGTCAAAGATCATCTGGATTCTACACAATCAAAAATAGTTAAACATATTAGTTTGGACAGAGACTTTCATGTGAGTGAGATATTCAAATTCAAATTTGCATATTAAATATAAGTTGAGTTACCATGAGAGAGACAATACACGAGATAAATAAAAAATTGGTTTATAAGCTAATGGTTTATTTTTTAGGCCTAGAAGGTTTAAAGAGATGGTGGTGGAGCTGTTGGTTGTAATTGCTAGTCGGTAGTGTGGCAATGAATGGATGCCCACCTAAAAGAAGAAATTATCTTAGTCGTGTATTGAATGTTGAATTTATGAGGTGGCTGGAAAATTTTCTTTAAAAGTTTATTGGGAGTTGCATAGTTTAGACGTCTCCTCATCTGGGACTGGACAAATTTCGACTCAACATTCTCTTAATAACATTAATTATTAATGTAGTTGTAGGCGTACCACCTTTGCAAAAGTAACTTCAATCTCGATTCCCCACAAACTATAATATACCTACAAGTATTTTATACATATTAATTAAAATGGTTGAATTTGTAATGTGCACTTCAATGTGATAGGTTATTACAAAAATTGCCCATTCTTGACTACGGCTTGAAAAATAATTTGCTGTTTTTTACGGTTAAAAATAAAAAAAACGTGTAAATGGGCGTCAAATTTAACCCCTACCTCTATATCTTAGAGAGCTTATAGGAGTTCTCATCAATTAAATGTTTTACATATTTAGTGTTTTTTAGAGTTTATTTGTGTTAATGTGTGGATAATAATATAAAAATGTTATTTTATTTTCCAACACATTCCTCTATTAAAGTGAGAGCTCGTATATTTGTAATGAGTTCCAAATAATAAAAATAGTAAGCATTAGTGTATATAACATACACAAGTTAGTCACTGTAACTAGAATCTTTATAACATATTCTATGAATAAATAATATTTGGTTGTAATGTGTTGCCTATTTGGAACTGTTAGTGTTAATATTTGGAATGTTAGTGATTGAAAACCTTTGCATGTTGATGTTAAGCTTGTATAGAGTGATTTTACATTGAGGGTTTGATATTATGAACCTGAACTTGGGTAATATGTTTATTGTCTTTTTCAAAAGTTCCTTGAAACATAACATTCTTTTGGTGTCTTCACAATAGTGATTTCAAATCTAGAGTCTTTTTTTTTAATTTTCAAAGAACCCAAAATCTTTGATGGTAACTACTCTAATCCTTTTAATAATAAGAAACGTTCACTTTTTTATTATGTCTCAAATTTGATCTTTTTACACTAATCTGCATTGGTTTGCTACTAACCACTTCTCATCGTATGTGAATTCAAATTCCCCACGCTCTTTAAATTCATAGTCTTCACCCATGTCAGAACAAGCCTCCTATATAGGATGAGCTCAAGGCATGTTTGTGGATGTCTAATGGTATATTTCCATGAAGAATGGCTCTACGTAAATCATCCATATGTTAATAAGTTAAATTGTTGATCAAACAATGAAACAATATCACATTGTTACGGTTCTTGGATG
Source organism: Taxus wallichiana var. yunnanensis (assembly GCA_018340775.1). Lineage (NCBI taxonomy): Eukaryota > Viridiplantae > Streptophyta > Pinopsida > Cupressales > Taxaceae > Taxus > Taxus wallichiana. Next base: position 119,233,002 of record CM031236.1, read on the forward strand.
TTATTAATATTCATATTCAAAGTTATCTAAAGCAAATGATATTGTTAAGGTCGTAAGTTTTTTCAAGACCAAGTGCAGATGTTCTATGTACAAGGTCATGGAATATATTTAAAACTTAAACTTTGGAGAAGTCACATCAAGACTTAAATGTAATTAATACACCCATTCTCAATCTACTCGAGCAGTAATGATGGACCTCTCTAATTTGTAAAATGTGAACGAATTTAAATTGATTTTCTTCAAAGTATCATATACACAATGTTCATCAAGAATGTTATCATGTGGGTATCTGATGTTGCACCGTTATATTTATTGAGATCAAGTGTTTTCTTTCAAGTATATGAAATAGATCCTTCAACTATGTGTCATATCTAATGTGGGTTTCTCTAGCACCCATGAGCCACTAATATAAGTAAATCTTATGAAACATAATCATATGATTAAAAAAATGTGAAACGAATTTCATCATTCAATTGTGTTTTCATGAGCTGCATTATCATCATTATTTTGCATATGTTTGAAAACATAATAGAAATTGCCTGTGGTCATTTTTCATTCATTAACAAAAGTCAAGCTTCTTGTGGTGTGGACTCTTTGTATGGATAAATGATTACAACTAAATTGCAACACAAATATCCAATTACTTTTTACTAGGTTTTTGTAAACACATAAAATTGATACAGTGTACTTCGTAGAAACACATAAAATTGATATAAAGTATGTGATAGCAACACTTTTATCATCTTTTTGGATGATTGGAATGTCAATAGAGATTAGGCTCATTGTGGCATATTTTTTTGATTTACAATTAGCTATTCCCAAATTCTATCACCAACAATATCATATTTATTATCATCTTACTTTGGAAGACTCAATACACCCCTAAAATTTTATTTGTTGTTTATGAGTTTTTAGACCCTAACCATTATTAGACACATTTGACCACAATCAACTATACCTAGCCATTTATCAACAAGTGATTCTAAGCTCAATTTTTTTCTAAATATCTTTTCATTTGGTCATGTTTAGAAGTTTGACTTCATTTGTTTTCGGTGTCATCTTGCACATAAATTATCCCAAGGATTCCTATATAAACAAGCACCCAAAAATCATTTATGACATCACATAAGGATCAAACATATATCTACCTCTATTGTGCATAACACAAGATTGCTTCCAAGAGCACTAGAGTCTATAAAGTCTTGCCTTATTCTATTTTGTTGTTTTTGTCATATACTTAAGTCAAAAGAAATATCATTGAATGTATTAATTGAGTTTAAACAAAGAGAATTAGGAGTATTCTCTCACATTAACATGGGTCACACACTTATATTGAACTACATGATCCCGAATTTCTATCGTAACATGTTGATAAACCTTACTAAAGGGTGGCTTGGTGATATGGGAGCATCAAGTTCCACAAGAAATCTTGTATCAACCAAAGAAGATTAAAAGAGAAAATTTATTTGCACCCTTCTTTTGCATGCAATATTATTAGTAGATGGAATGAATACTTGTTTCTTCACACATCCTGCAATCCTTGGACAACTATTCTAATAATGTCATGTGTACTTTGCACGTAGTTTGTAGAAGCCATGTACAAAGGTCTAGCAAAGAGATTTGTACGTCTACACGACATGGTTTGAAGATGTACACAACTTCATGTGACACTAAGTAGAACTTATTTTATGAAGTTATGCACATCTTGCAATATTATGCTATCTTGGAGGTTTGTACAAAGTACTATTGTGATTAGAGAAATTTTACACAAACTTGGGTTTTCTTCGTTGCAAAATGATATTATGTGCAATCTTTTCCTACAAGGTCATGTAGATATCCTTCTATATAACCTGGGAAAATTTTAAGGAACCCCCCTCCTCAAAATTTTTTTATAGAAATCGCAGTGAATATCCTGTAATAAGTTTCGTAGTTTTGGAAAATGACCCTTTCATCTATTTCGTTCTTTCGATGATAATGGTAAAAATATAAAAATAGTTGGAAATCAAATGGTGAATCTCCTATAACTAGTTTGGTGAATACCCTCTGTAAAATTTGACTAGAATAAATCCCAAATATTTTCATTTCAATTCCATATGTTGAGGTTTCTTTTGCATGCCTTACCTTTACTCACAAGTACCTACAATGTTTGACACTTAGCCACTCGGAGGAATAGGAAAATGACACATGGCATCTTCTGATTTCTCACTTCTATTCTACCTTACCTCATCGACACATGCAGACTCGAAACTTTATTTAATCGAGTTCATTCCATGGGCTTGAAGTCTCATGAATGCCTTTTCCTTAAGGAGGCCTATAATCCTAGCACATGCTCGTTTGATAAATATTCTACATTGTTCGATATATTAATATCAACGAAATAGGCTATATTCTATAATGAAGTCCTGACACACTCACATTTCAAATGTAAGTTCCCAGACTAGGACAAGCGAAGTGAAAAATGTCATCCACTGAATTGAATTTGAAAAGAGACTAAATTTGATGTCTACAATGAAAGACATAATTATTTATAGTGATGTGCTACTGCTTGCGAGGTGATATTTAACATCCATTGAAAAAAATACTTGAAGGCATACTACAACAGAAGGAAAAATAGATTCATATAAGTTGTGGACCATGTAAGACTCAAAATATTCATTTTTCCAAGTAAGTGTCATCCTACATTTGATTCTTTAAATATTATCTTTTTATAAGTAGCATTGTATAAGCCTTCACTTTGAAATATTTCAATATAAGGGTTGAAAAATTAGGGTTGAGGGTTTCTAGAATCCAAAATTCCAAGCATGTCTACTTCCACAGGAGCCCAAAATAAAAGTAAAACCCAAATCCCATATGCCAAACTGCTTAAAACCCTGGTTTTACTTGATGAATATCATGATATTTATGATCCTGTAATTGGCACAAGAACTTCACAACTTAGATACATATATGAGAATAAGGAAAATGAAAGTAAACATTTAGACCCATCAAGTAAACTTAAAGGTTGGATAACATGGGGGTTGGATTGGGACGCATGATGCTCCACGAGGTTTTACCTTGCCCTAAATTTTTATTCTCTATGCCCAGAATTATGATGGGAAAAAAAAGTAATTGTTGCAAATGGCACCGGAGAAGAAATGTTGTCCATTATGGAGGTAAATCTTGGCCATGCATTGGGGTTTGAAAGTAAATATTTAGGAACCGTTAGCATAAACCTAGAAACAATTGCTAATGATTATCATGCCACCACTCAAAATGACAGAGATGAGTTTTTGTGAAAATTAACACTTGATGGAACGGTACCAAAAGGGAAGCCTCTGTATACAATTGATATGTTTAAACAATGGGTTAGGAATACCATTTATATGCTAGTATTTTTCCTTGGATTCGATAGCGATGAGAAAGTGGATGTAACCCTCCTCGAAATGGTATACAATATCCATTTCATTTCTCCACCTTGTGCATATAGATTTGTTGAGCACATTGCAGAATCTATGCATAAACAATTCTTAATAATCAAAGAAGGCTCTAACACTAAGACCTTTAGGTTCACTACCTACTTGTGCTATTTAATTCTATGGCGAGTTTGGTGAATGGTTTATGAAAAACAAGATTACAATTCATCCCTATAATGATGTTGAGGGCCAACCAAAAGTGTTGCTTCCATTAACTGAGTGGACCCCCAAGATAAGGATGTTTGATAATCGAAGGGACTATAATCAATTTGTGGACTACTTTTGGACTCCAATTTATCAAGAAATTTCAAAAAGTACAATTCCTAGATTTCCTATGACCTGTAGAGATTGCATTCAACTGGGATCAGAAATACAGTTAGCTGACTAGTACTTCATGGAGGAATATATTGTGCTAAGGTTTTATGGATTAGGAGTAAAACCTTAAAAATTGCCAATACATGTGACAGAGAGGTTTTTTTCCTTGGAATATATACGAAAAATGGAAAGCACAAATAAAATGTTTTTTTACTCAACAAAAGAGGAGCATATTTCCTTCCTTACCATTTTCATGTGGAGGGTTCACATTTGAGAGAAAAACATTCAATGTGGCACATGAAATTTTACAAATTTTAAGTTTGATGTTGACTCTCAGTGGTTATATGACCCATGTGAGGTGATTAAATCAAGGTTAGTATTGAAAAATAAATTTTCCACTAAAATTCAACATGAAAGAAAACCCTTGCTAGAAAATTTGAAAAACAAGAATTCTTGGGATGAAGTAAAAAATTAATGGATGAAATTGTTATTGAGAAAGGAATTAGTTTTCAAGAGTTGTCAACACAAATTTTTGATTGCCTCCACAAAAATAGGTAGAGGATTTTCAATATGCCAATTTTTATGCAAAAGCTAATAAAAAGTCCTCTAAAAACATGTCAATTCCAAAGCATATAGATCATTAATTGTGAGGATAAAAATTAGAAAAGTTCAAAAATTACTCGCCTTTTTGGTCCTGTGAGGCGAGACCTAGGAAATCCAAAAGTTGTTTTAGAGTAAGGTTATATTCTATAAGATGCATTTTTAGCAAATTGTGGAATGAAGTACATCCACAGAGGAAAGTAGTGATGATGAGACTAACTCTGAAGAATTACAAACTCCCCCTGCTGAGGGGGATAACTCATATAAGCCCGACACCTTGAATGAAATCTTGAAACAAACATATTCTACCAGGCAATTATAGCTGAAAAGATGGGTTTTAATGGTGGTGGTTTGGGTTCAATAGGAAAAGGCATTTGGCTTCCATCGAGGTACATCCTAGAAAAGGTTCCGATAGGTTAGGCCTTGGAGCTTCACCTTCGGATAAATTACCACTACATATAACAACTACAAGTGGTAATCTAATGCATTTTCTCCATATTCAAATCCTCAGCAAACATTTCAACCACATGTTAAAAATACAAGAGGAGAAGTTGGAAATGAATCTATTAGTATTGTTATTGTTGGTGGTTGTAGTGATGGTGGTAGTAGTGGTTAGAAAGTACCACAACAAAAAATTGTTCTAACATATAGACAGTTGAAGTTCCTATTGTCCAACAAGGACCCGAGAAGAGGCAAAAGATAGACATAGATATAATTACTCTTGCGCATGTTAGCATTGCCTCAAGGAAACTAATTATAGAAGGCGGTGCCATCCCTTAACAAATTGATAATTTACAGGGAAATTATCCTCAAACTTCAATTACTCCTTCTCCATTCAATATGAAGCAGTTCATTCTTATAAACACCTCAGGTTTTGATTACCGAGCTAAGTTTTCCCACAAATTAGAAAGAGATAAAAGAAACAAGAAGAAATTACTACAAGCTCTATTGTAACTTAAGATGCAACCACAATGAGGGTATTTCCTACATATAACCCAAACACATATACCATGGAATACATGTATGTTGTGCCCAAAGTTGTAAAACTAGAGAATCAAATGGTTTCCAGTGACTATGATGTAACCTCCTTCAAATGGATTTTACCGAGAATGAAACCTTGTGACAAAATAAATGTATCAAAAATGAACAATGATGTGGTATACACAACATTTCTAAATGCAAGAGAGAGAACAATAAGTTTAGTAAAATTCAAAAGTTAGAGGAAGACCTAGAAAATGAGAAAGCAAAGAGAAAAGTGGCACTTAATAAGACAGGTGAGTTGGAGATGAGGATAAAATCATTTACCTTTGTGATTGCGAGTTGCTTTGTGCAAATGAACAGAGCACAAATGGAAGTGGAAGAAGTGAATAAACGATTCAAGAAATAACAAGTAAGAATAATAGATTAAAACAAACACTTTGGGAGAATTACAAGAGATTAGAAGGTAGAGAAAGAAACAACCAAAAATTGGAACATAGCCTAGAGGAAGAGAGAAAATTCAAGGACAAATTGGAGAAGGAAGATATTAAAAAATGAAATATTACAACAAGGGCAAGAGAAAGCACAAAAGGAAATATAGTCTTCCAACATAAAATTATCCAAATTTTATAAAAAGGCATTGATTAATATGACGGATAATGTTTGGGGGAAATAAACCAAAAAATTGATGATTTAATTAGATTTTTTAAATTAATGGTTGATTTGTAGGGAATATCTGATAAGCTTCATGAATACATAACTGGTATCATAAAAGTGATGGCTTTAAGAGAGGATACAAGAAGGAAAATTTTAGAAGCTATCTACAAATTCAACTGGCACGGAACTAGCACCCAAAGGAATTCAAACCCAGTTTGATGCATCAATAAAGGTATCATCTATCATTTGGAAGTGTGTGATTTTAGGTGAAGCACAAGAATTTTTAAATAAGTGTAAAAGAATGTTATAGGAGCTGTATGGAAAGGTACATGATTTCACAAAGCTTGGTTTTCTAATGCCTTTTGAAAAAACACACCAATTCATTCAAAGTGATTCATTCTAGAAGAACATGAAAGAAAAATGATGTAGGAGAAGATCCAAATTCTTGAGAAGGTAGATGAGACAAACGTTTTTGGCTTTGTTAAACCATTGATAACCTTGTCAGTAAGTTTTCATACAACAATAAAGGAAATCTCCACTCTCAATTATGAATTGCTAACAAATTTACATGTCAGTCACTCTGATTTACAACAAATTTTAATTCCAACAGATGAAGAGTGGAGCATGTTACAGAAGATGATATAATTAAGAGTAATTTAATTTTGAAAATTGTTCCATTTGTTGCAATCTTTAAATTTTTCATACAAGGCATGTCTCAAGCAAGTTGAATGAGGAATAGTGTTATTTTTAAATTTTCATTTCAATACATAGTGGTTCACAAAACTGACAAACCTTTTATGTTAATGCTTTGTAATTGTAGGTGTATGAGAAACATAAGTGTTTTTTAATATATTATATGAACATCTATATCATGTGATATCCATCTCATAAGTGTTTTTTAAACAATTTATTTCTATTCTGAAGACAACAAATCAATGCAATGTATTTCAAGTTTCATTCCAAAGACTACAAATCGACACAATGTTTTTAAAAAATACAAATAAGGAAAAATATATTATCAGAACAATGTACTAAATATTTGAATATATTAATTATTATATGAACATCTATATCATGTGATATCCACAAATGGAAGCTTCCAATTTTATGGTGGATCATCTCTATCATTTGTTTGACCAAATCTCTGACTCTCACTTCATTGATAGTCAATTGTTGTAATAGGGTCATCTATTGTATTTGTGTCATTATTTTCAGCCCATATCCTTTCATTAATCAACTTCCATACTACCAAATCCTTGTCATAGGGAAAGTTATCCACTTCGTACCATGATGTGTAAATTCTCAAACAATTTTCCAAATTTTTGTCAAGCTTGTTTCACAATTTTGACTTTATAAAGGTCAGGAAATGAAAATTATCTCATCTTCAACTAAACCCAAAATCATTTTTTGACATAGATCATCCAATGAGAAAAACTCAGACATGGTTTCTGTAAAATAGTACTTAACTCAATGTTTTCCATAGCCGGGTTATTGCTCCATGATCTAAGGGATTATTCAAACATTTGAATTGCTCAATCATTATAGAGGTAAATTCATGGGATTGATCGATCAAAATTTCCTTTCTTAAAATACTTGGAATATTTTTTCCATTGATATCAATAGGCTTACAAAAATATTGAATCAATGTAGTCAACCTCTTGTGGTAGTCTTCTTGCAAATATCTTTCATTTTGGATAGAATTCCAATAGGTGGGATTTACTACAGCCATTGCTTCAAGTAAAGCATCCCTTCTAAATTATTCCCTTATTTCTTGTAGTAGGGACACTACAATTTCTCTTAACCTCACCCTTGTTGATGATACAATGTTATCAAACAACAACCCTGTGACATTTACCTTCTCAACCTTACCGGCTACTACTTTAAACATGTACATTGGTATCTCATATCCACGTATAGAAGCACATACTTCCCCAAAAAGTTGAGCTTCAAAAAGATACTTGCATTTCCAATCTTTATCAAATCATTCCAATCATCAAACTTTGGACCTATAAAAGAATATTCATTGACAAACAAATATTTTATTGCCATACAAACTTGTTTCCTCAAACTAGAAAAATAAACAATATAGATAGTTCTTTCTTGTGCTTATTTAATTAAACAATGCATTTCTTCAACATGGGAAGGAGACCACACAACATTAGCAATGAATCTATATCAGATAAATAATGTATCAAATCTTAGGGCTTGTCTACTTCCATGTGATTCTGCCACATTACTCCTAATAAGGATTGATACTCATCGTACACCATACGAACTAGTTGGTACAATGAGATACACCTAGTGTCGACATATTTTAATAGTTTGCGCCCATTTGTTATTCCTTCTATAAATATTTGGAATTCTATGATATTTTTGTTAGGATAAATTAATTATGCATTATATGATTTATTATTTTATTTATTTTATTAATTAAATAATCATATTATATGGTTATATTATAAACCATAATATAATTGTAAGTTGTTATATGGTTTTAAACCATATTTGTCTTTTTGTTTCATAGGGATAATTGTTACAATTATTATAACAATTTATATGCTTCCCGGATGTATTATTGGAAGCAGTTGTGAGTATGGTTTTACCTGTGCAACATATTTGTTTGTCTGCACATTGCTGTCCAATATGTATAAATATTGCAAAGCACTCCATTGTAATGGTTAATCAATTTCACATTAATAAAATATACAGGCTTCCGTCCCTGTTTGTGAAATTACATTTGGTTTCAGAGTAGGTTGAAGGATATTGGAGGATTGCAGCAGAGTTTGAGGAGCATTGGAGAAGCTTGTGTAAGCAAAAGAGAGCCAGAGTTGCCTCTGCAACTTCCCAGCCCCATCCCTTGCAATACCGCCATCAAATTCCTCAAAACCACCTTTATTCATTGCAATTAAGGTTGAGGAGGATAAAATTCACCAAGGAAGAGATTACAAGCTCAAAGGAAGGAAGAAAAATGATCTAAGGTGCCATACACAGTCAAAACCGCCTTCATTCTCGCCAAAACCGCCTGTCATTTTTTCTCTTTGCTGGAATTTTCGCTCAAAACCACCTTTCCAAAACTGTGGTTTTATGAAGAGGTATGGTTTTATAGTTTGGAAGTGTTTAATTATAATTTTCTCTTTACATATACTTGTTTAGCTTAGCCGCCCAAGTGGCTAGCATAACTTTTGTAAGACACTTCCCATCAAGAGAGGTCAAGGGGTCAAATCCCCCTCCCTCACCCACTACCAAATTTGGCAAAAATTTAGTGGAACCACTAACTTTAGTAGAAAATTCAAATTTAGTTATAACTAACTAAATTTAGCAAGAAAAACCCTATTTTAGGGTTAAAAAAATTATCCACTCTACATATTTTTGCATTCGGAGAACTTTTTGCCAAAGGAGGGCTATCTAAAAACTTCATTTTGAGCTAGTTTTTACAATTGTTTTTCTTTGAAGTCAGTATTGGGCTCCAAGGCCACAGGCCCCGAAAAACAATTTTTGCCTCGCCATTCAATTTTTCCAAATTTTTAATGTAATTAAATGCTTCATACATATTGTACTAATTTACAGGTTTCCATAATCAACTGCAAACTTTGTAACTGCTTAGAAACTAGCAAATTTGTAATCAAAAATAGTATAAAATTGGTTCTGTATCACTCACAAGATCCTAGATCTCATTCGCAACGCGTTTGGTATATACGGTGCCTCCGGGAAGCACTTATGGGTAAAGCCGTCGTGACTACTACCGCACATAACACCTCATATAGCTGCAACAACATCATTTAGGCATCGACCCTTTAAATCGACAGGGAGTAATAAGGTCACAGTGCACACACTATGAGCCATCGCATCTGTCTGTGAACGATTGCACGACATAAATCTAGACTGAGGAATTATCTAAGTATATAGTGAAGTTACGCGCGCATATGAGGATATTTCTTTGAGCCAGTGTCAATAATCACACAGACCCCATCAGTACTATCTTGGTACCACGTATTGAATTCTTTCACGTACGTTAATGCCTCTTTCACATACCGCCGAGGTATATAGAAAGGGCGAGATTCTTCCACGCACCGACGAGTGTATCGAAGGGCGCGTGTATAGAAAGGTTCGGTATATCGACTGACGGTATATAGATTGGGAGACCTAATACCTAGAGTGATAAGAGCCAAACCCTGTCAGTGATCTCTACAAAATGGGCACCAATGCCCCCAAATTTTTTCTTCCGGATTCACAATTGCTCAAAGGAAGCAACTATGCTGCATGGAAGACAAAAATAAAGACACAACTTGAGTTTGAAGAGATATGGTTTGTTGTGAATGGTACTCTAACCAGATCAGCCACTGATACAACACAACAATGATAGTTTGATAAAGCAGATCAGAAGGCCAAACTCATCATCTTGTTTGGAGTGTCGATGATGTGCAACCCCACATTCAAGATGCCAAAACAACAAAAAGAAGCGTGGGATAAATTAAGTATAGTATACGAGGCCAAGAACAAGAATGTCATACTAAATTTGCAGAGTCAGTTACATACACTAAAATTCAAGTAGAATGAGAAAATTGAAGCTTTCTTAAGAAGAGTTGCAGAATTAAGGGCTTCACTTCTAGCCCTAGGAGAACCAGTCATAGATGATGCTCTTGTTTCCATTGTTCTGAGAGCACTCCCCTCTTCTTAGCACATTTTTTCACAACACTAAACATGTCAGATACAAAAGTTGGTTTTGACAAATTGGTAAACCTACTGCAACAAGAGGAAGCAATGCACAATAAGGATGATGAAGAGGAGCAGGCACTGTCTTCACATCAAAAATGGAAAGGAAAAGGTAAAGGAAAACCTAATTCCTATCAGAAGTCCCAACATTAGAATCAGTATCACGGGGACAATCAACTGAAGAAGCAATGTCCAATTTGCAAAAGAGGACATGACTTAAAAGATTGTTGGTATAACACTTATAAGAAAGGTTCATCAAGAAACTCTAGACCACAACAACAACAATCTTACAAGGGACATTCTAACAACTATCATGGCAGAAAAAGGGGAACTGGAAAAGAAGACCCCACCAAGAAGGTAATATTCTTTGAGCAACAAGAACAATGACAATGAAGACTTCTTATTCACCGCTCGATCAAGTGAACTATCCACGTCATCTAGTGATGTCACGGTATGTTGATTTGGGAGCCACTCGAGACATAACCGGCCATAGAGATTGGTTTATTTCAATGAGGGACACATGCCGAAAAATCATGTTTCGTTGGGAGATGATTCTTCATTTTAGTTCGTTCAGGGGGATTGAACATTTCTCTACCCCTTGGTTCATGCAAATGCAGACTATCGATGTCCTATATGTCCCAGGTTGACAAAGAATCTTCTTTTAGTTAGTCAACTCCTAAATCACAACATGAAAATTGACTTTGATAGTCAATCCGAAGCAAGAAAATGTGTTTGATTCAAGATAAATCAAGAGGCTCAAAAATAATTGCAAAAGCCTCCAATGTGGGACGCATGTTCCAACTTGATTTTGTTCACAAAGATGATCAAGCACTTATAGCTAAAAACACCACCTCAGCACAATTGTGGCATCGAAGATTTGGTCATGTAAGTTTCAAATATCTCGAAACACTTTGCCGGTGTAATATGGTACATGGGCTACCATCTCTTCAGAAGGATACGAGACAAGTGTCCGTCACCTGCAGGAAAACAACACAGAGTTTCATTCCAGAGGAGTACATTTCGAGCTCATGGTAAACTTGACCTGGTTCATACCAATCTTTGCGGTCCACTACAGCCAAGTCATACTGGGTTCCAGTACTTCATGCTTTGTGTTGACGAATATTCACAAAAATGTGGATTTTTTGTCTTCGCAAGAAAAGTGAAGCATTTGAAACCTTCAAAAAGTTCAAAGTAGCAATTGAGAAAGAAACTGGTCATCACATCAGAACTCTCCACTCAAGTCGAGGGGGGGAATTCACTAGTGATGAGTTCAGAGACTACCTATAAACTCACGGGATTCGTCGACAAATGCCTCCTCCACACACACCGTAGCAAAATGGTGTTATTGAGAGAAGAAATTGTACTATCATGGAAATGGTGTGATGCATGATCGATGATTTTGAACTGCAGAAAGCAAAGACAACAGTGTATTTTTTAAATAGAGCACCCACAACTACTCTTGATGGAATTACACCACAAGAAGCATGGTCAAAAAGGAAACCATCCATTGCACACCTCAGAGTATTCAAGTGCAAAGAAAGCATGCACATACCCAAACAAAATAGAAATAAATTGGACATGAAGTCACAAAAACTCATCTTCATTGGGTACAAGTGAAGAGACTCTTGGGTATAGATTGATGGATCCTAAGACTAGAAAAGTCTACACCAGTAGAGATGTTGAGTTTTTCGAGAAGAAGGAAGTAGAGACTCCTCCTCCAGACTCGCAAGATGTAGATTTTTCACCTATTGTAAAAATTGAAGCTGATGTTCCCTCAGAAGATGAAAGTGATGATGGGGATGATGATGATCAGATAGAACCATAACCCATAGGAACAGTTCAGCGTATGCCTAAATGGTGTACAAGTACATTACAAGATGCAAGATTGGATGCTCCACTAGATACATCCACCCCTGGACCACGGACTCGCAGTAAAGCAATAGAAGAAGTTAATTTTGCTTTGATGAGTAGAGTTATTGAATCAGATGAGCCCTCTACAGTCCAGGAAGCCCTATAGTCAAAATCTTGGAAAGATGCCATGGATTCTGAATATCAATCAGTGATGAAGAATAACACTTGGCAGCTTGTTGATCTTCCACCAGGGAAGAAACCCATTGGATGTAGATGGATATTCAAAACTAAGTACAAAGCAGATGGGATAGTGGACAAGTACAAAGCAAGACTTGTAGCAAAGGGGTACGCACAAAAAGAAGGCATTGACTATGAGGAGACATTTGCTCCCAGCTAAGATCAAAATGATCAGGATGATCTTTTCTCTAGCTGCTCAGTTTGGATGGAAAGTTCACCAAATGGACGTAAAAAGTTCCTTCCTAAATGGAGATTTACAAGAAGAAGTCTACATGACTCAACCTGAGGGATATGTTGTACCTGGTCAAGAAGCAAAGGTATATGAGACTTAGGAAATCTCTGTATGGTCTAAAACAAGCACCCGGGCATGGTACATCAAGATTGATGAGCATCTCGTACAACATGGATTTGTTATAAATCCATATGATCCCAATCTCTACCTCAAAAAGCAAGGGGGAGATGGTGATTGTTGTTGTCTATGTCAACAATCTAGTCATCACTGGTAGTTCAGTGAGGATGATCGATGCAACGAAGAAAGATCTTAATCGATCATTCGACATGACCGATCTCGGGATGATGCACTATTGTCTTGGATTGGAAGTGTGGCAGAAAGAGAATCATATTTTTGTTTCTCAGATGAAATATACCAAGACTACACTCGAGAAGTTTAGGATGATGGATTGCACACCAATTGCTACACCCATGGAGAACAGATTGCAGTTATCTCATTCAGATCCATCTCCTAAGGTAAGTGCCACTCTCTATCGGTAGTTGATTGGGAGTCTCATTTACCTAACCTACACTAGGCCAGATATCAACTTTGCAGTAAGCTATCTATCTAGGTTCATGTAGGAACCCAAAGTTTGTCATTGGAAAGTAAAAAGGTGCATATTGAGATATCTCAAAGGATCAGTGGATCTTGGTCTAGAATACAAGAAGAACGATAACTTCTTCTTGTCTGGATATTCAGATTCAGATCATGTAGGAAACATTGATGACAGAAAATACACTTCAAGATTTTTGTTCTTTATGGGATCTAGACCAATATCATGGGGAAGTAAGAAACAACACTTCATTTCTCATTCTTCCATGAAGCTGAGTATCGTTCTACAAGAGAAGCTGTCTGTGAAGTGATTTGGCTACGTCACATACTAGAAGGACTTAGAATACCACAGGACAAACAAACCTCCATGTATGTTAACAATGAAGGTGTTCTCAAACTTGTTTGCAATCCAGTTTTCACGAGAGAACAAAGCACATTGAGGTACAAGTTCATTTCATATGCGAACATGTGTTGAAGCACAACATCCAGCTTCAATATTGTCCAACAATGAACAACAAAATCACTTACACGTGACAAGTTCGAGTTGTTCAGAGAGTTCCTCTCCTCATCCCTTGAGACAATGCACAATTAAGGGGGGGAATGTTAGGATAAATTAATTATGCATTATATGATTTATTATTTAATTTATTTTATTAATTAAATAATCATATTATATGGTTATATTATAAACCATAATATAATTGTAAGTTGTTATATGGTTTTAAACCATATTTGTCTTTTTGTTTCACAAGGATAATTGTTACAATTATTATAACAATTTATATGCTTCCCGGATGTATTATTGGAAGTAGTTGTGAGTATGGTTTTACCTGTGCAACATATTTGTTTGTCTGCACATTCTTTGTCTAATATGTATAAATATTAAGCACTCTATTGTAATGGTTAATCAATTTCACATTAATAAAATATACGAGCTTAGTCCCTATTTTTGAAATTACAATTTTTAGGACTACGATAGAAATAAGCATGCACCTCTCGGAAAAGGTCTTCAAATTTTGCAATAGGTTTAAATTTTCCAACTATTTTGTAATCTAGGTTCATTCTATGAGCCATACAATGAATGGAAATAATATATAGGCAATGAGATGTTTGGATTATTACACACATACCATTACTGATTACCTTGCATTACACATGTTCCATCTACCTTGACACGTACCAACTTTGATGAAATTGTAGCATCATCTATGCCATCGATCTCCTTCAAAAATTTTATCACCAACTCACAAAATTTTTCAGCATTGGAGTTCTCTCTCATCTTGTAAATGAAATTAAGGGAGGTTGTCTCACATGATTCTCATTAGTATAAACATGTATATAGACCCAACAAGTATTATTTAATACTGTAACCTCATTAATGAGACAAATATATGTATCATCTAGACTTGAGTTTCTCTTCAAGTCTTCTTTCTCAACCATAACTAAGAATTTTTACCAATACTAGCCACTACTTTCGGACCGGTGATAATGAGGAAAGTGCATGACACCAAGAAAATAAAACATCTTCTTTTGATCAAGAAAAAGCTGTTATAGGGCGACCTCTTTTCGGAATGTTAAAAATAGTAACTAGTTGAACTATTTTACCTAAAAGATTGTTTTGAATGATCTTGTTGAATTGAGAGGTAATTGTCCCTCCATTTGTAATAACTATTCTTTCAGTTCTCTTGTGCTCTTCAAATTATTTTTCATACCTAATATGCAAAAAAAAAAATCATTCACGTTTTCCATCTAGCAACATTCTTCTCAAGGCCATCTACTATTTTCTTTTTATATATCTTTCCTACATGTTTCTCAATAGTATCCAACTTAATTTACATTGTCTTGTCCCTTCCCAATTTCTAGCTACATATTGTACATTTACATTCTTTGGTAGGTTCATATTTATTCTCATTTTCAACAGGTTCAATAAATGAATACTTAGAAACCCACTCTAACATGAAACTCCTTCCCAAGTCCCATTTTATTTCCTTTCTCTTTCTTCCAGAAATAGGTGTCCAAAGAGTATTTGTCATGATGGAAATTAAATTTCATTCAACTGCGGAAGTTTCACCTCCAACATTCAATTGGGAAAGTGATGCAATGTCAAATTCAACATCATTCAATGGAATGTTTTCAAGGGGAGGCATTTCATTGTTGTCGTCATTGACAGCATTAGGCATCAAATAAAAAATGAACTCATTCTAAGTTTCATTTTTAATGCAATCATTATCCCTTGATTGTGTTGGTCCTGCTGGATAAGGATGGGTTTCCTTATATGGTTTCTCAAAATAAGATGTTATTTTTGAATTCTAGTACCACTACCGGGAGCTTGAGTTAGAATAGATGTTTTCTGAGCTTCCATTTTTAGATGTCATTCTATTGAATCGAGTGAATCTGTAGAATTGAAAGAAAAAAAGATACAACATGTAGATTAAATGATATTGATATGTGCACAAACATCTCAACATGATAAATATGTATAAAGAAAAATACTACGCATGCAAATGCATTTAGATGAATTGATTTAGGTAGAAAGAAAACATAGAGAATAAATTCATTGTGAAGCATCTCAAAGGCACTCTCATTGACTGATTGCTAATGTTAACATTGATTACAAAGAAGTGATTTCAATATCCATATATCATGTTCTCAAAACACTAGATAATGCATCTCAAGATGTAATGGATGTCAATTGACAAAAATGCACAAAATAATGACATATGAGAGGAGACAACAATCAACATTGCATCTTACAAGAAATAGAAAAATACAAAATAATAATTTAAAAGAAGATTCATCATGGAAACCTAGAATAATTTTAGATGTAAAATTAAGAAATTTAAGGAGAACAAAATGTAACTAATCCCAATGGAATTCTTCAAAGAGATTTGAATTCTTTTCAATGATTTTTGACATGGTCTATATAATATTGTGTCACTTAACATGTACTAATTTTTGCAAGAGTGTTACATTAGTATAAATGTGTCTCAACCACCTAAAGGGCCTATATGCAATAGATGTCAACAAGAGAAATGCCATCATTAATTTTCAAAATCTAACAATGTAGATCTTGAGAAAAACCACCAAAAATTGCAAACTAAATGTAAGGCATGGGAATGAACTGCCTATGTCAAAATGAATTAAACAATATGGAGCTCAAATTTAGAGTTAAGGTGGACCTACAAATACTGGAGGTCAATAAAAATATAAAGGATACATAATAAATTTTTCATCTAGAAGAAGAAGAAATTACAAAAGTTTTTCCAAAATTTTTCATGGTGGCTTGATTGACATGTTACATCAAATTGGATAAGGATTTCCTACCATTTATTCAGTTTCAATGCACTTGATCTATATTGGTCTGATCTACATGTGTTAGTACAAAAATCACAAGGTTTGACTCTTTTGAAAGAAAA
This sequence comes from Taxus wallichiana var. yunnanensis, assembly GCA_018340775.1. Lineage (NCBI taxonomy): Eukaryota > Viridiplantae > Streptophyta > Pinopsida > Cupressales > Taxaceae > Taxus > Taxus wallichiana. Next base: position 119,250,044 of record CM031236.1, read on the forward strand.
AATTGATATAGAACAAAGTGAAAGGATGAGGTGATATTTTTAGCTATCTCTCATATAACTTAGTTAGAAGGAATAAGAATATTACTACAGTCAGAATTAGAGCATACATCAAGAAAATTGAAGATGTATCAAAGGTTTGAGAAGAGAAAAAACAACTTAGATGATTTGTTGAGAAGCCAAAGACACTCTAATGATAAGACAGGTTTGGGTTTCAAGGAAGAATATAAGAAGGAAGAGATGCATGTTGAATCAAGTCATGGACCTTCTGAAGCTAAGGAGGATAAAAAGACTCAAAGGAACATCATAAGGCATCCCAATGCATCTAGGTATGAAATAACCTTCAATGGTGTTTATTATTCTTGCAATATCTTGGGTCATAGAGCTAGGGACTGTAAAAGTACATTCAAAATGCATTTCCATGGAAAAATGGAAGGGATGATCTCTCATATCAATCTAGAGACATTACATGCTACAATTTCCACAAGAAGGGTCATATAGCTAGATTTTGTTTTCATGAATTACCAAGACAGATCTGGAGGAATGAAGGTAAGAATGATGTTGTGTGTTTCAATTGCAATCAAGTTGGACACATCGCTAGATATTTCTACCAAGAGACACCTAGACAAAGTTGGAGAGATAGAGCACCAAAAGGTAAGATCCCTATTGTTTGTTTCAATTGTAACTCAATTGGTCATGTTGCAAGATATTGTAGAAGGAAGATGAACAACTATAAGAGAAAGGAATATGTCAAGACTACTCCTATTGAGAAGGAAAAGCATGAACCTAATGTAGCTTTCTCTGATCATGATGAGCCTATTGGTCATAGAAGTCTTTTTACTATTGAAGATGCCCAATAAATTCGGTGTAATATTGTGAAACAAAGTGAAGTTGACAAGGGTGTGGAAGTTCAAGTTTGGTGACATGTCCCATGAGGACATGTATGTTTTTCATCACTAGACATAACTAAGTGAATGAAGTGCCTCCATTATGCTTCATGGAGTCACCTTATTGTCTTTTGAAGCATGGATTTATTGAGGATTGTCTTGAAGTATTCTAAAAGGTGCAAGAATGATCCAAAGACTAGTAAAGATATGTGGAAGGTAATTTGAGGACTTGAAGTCTGTTGTAGCTAATCAAACATGAAATAGGTGATCTCAAGGTCTATGCTCAGTTTGAAATCAAAGTATAGTATGTATCTACTCATGAAGAAATCTAATTTCATTGATTCATCCAAGGTATGATATGTCTTTAGTTTATTTATGAAGGAGTCTTGATGATCGAGCTCTTTCATAATGACACAAATAAGAAGGTTGTGTATACATGAAATTTTTCTTTAGTATCCTAATGGTTTTTCCTATTGTATAGAGGTTCTAAATGTTGTCATCAAGCCAAAAAAGTGTGGATATGTTCATGAAGATATTATTAATTCATCATAGGTATGAGGTCTATCATAAGAATATCTAATTACCAAGAGTGTTCATCATTTCAAAGGAGATGAGACAGAATATATGGTCTTCCATCTAGGACTCATTGTGGTATGAGACTATGACTTCAAGGTTGAGAATGTATGCAAGGTTCTTTGGCTTGACAATGAAATGTCAATGTGTCAAAGCTAGCTAAATTATCATTAATCTTGAATGCTTTGATTTGATGTTTCACATATGATACAACTATGATAAGGGTATTATTTGTATACTTTTTGTTTTTACTTGGAGAATGTGTTCAAGAAACTTGAAGGATATTGTCATAAAGTAACTATGATAGTAACATGTGCAAGTTGATTGCAAGATTTTGAAGAGCATAGTCTAGACTACAAGTAAGGGATCAAGGTTTTAATATACTCACAAGTCATGAAGCTATGTCTATACCAAGGAATAATGTTATACTTCTATAAATCTCTTGCAAGTTTGTATACCCTTGAGTAAGTAAAATTAATAGTTTTTCTAAGGCTTGATTCATTCATGAGGAGCATCAAAATAAATATGTTGATTGTATGATCATGGAACTTTGTGTCTTAAGTCTGAGTATGAGAGGCTTTGTGAAGTCAAGAAGGTGAGAAAAACCTTTTTAATTCATAAGTGTATTATTGAAAGATTGGCACAGTCAAAAGGAATAAGAAGCATATCATGTGGCTAGCAATCAAGTTGACAAGGTTGACTCCAGTATCATGATGAAATTTTAGGGTTTGATCACCATCTAGGAAAGAACACAATGTTTAGAGACATGTTGATGAAGATCTATAGGAAATTATCTGCAATATGAAGGCATGATCAAAAGACTAGAAACAATGGATAGAGTTTTAGGGTTTTAAGGAGATTCGATCCTTTGTCATGAAACTTTGTTGAGACTTGGCCATGATCAAGGTCTGTGAGGATCTTAAGAAATAGAGAAAAGTAATGTATCATTAAGAAATTTGTCATGAAAACCTAGTGACAAGATAAGAGGTACAATATGATTCTTTTAGAAGTCTATAAGTCTGGTTTCTCAAAAGTACTCCTAGATAAAGGAACAAAGTAATCATCTCAATATTACTACCATTTACATATTAACACTATGAAAATATTATGAAAGGAAAACTAATTTCATTCAACAAAAGGCTAAGTAAGCGAGACTGAAGTCCTTAAGAAGAGAAATAATGTCATCTACTTATTACAAATTTCATTGTATGAATTTTTTATTTTATGTAATAAACATGACATATTTTGATTAATATTAAATAATTATTAATTTTTCATATTATCTTATGTATATTGCACATTTTGATGATTTTTAAATGCTTCTCTTCCTATCATATAATGTCATATATATTACACACTTAACTATTAATGAAATTTTTCATATTATATGTTAAAGTAAAATACAATGATAATTAAACTTGCGATGTTTGTATGGAGATGTTTGCTTGGTGGCTATAGAGAACATAAGAATATAGAATTATGATTATTTATAGAAAAAATTTTTGAGTTGGATTATCAAAATGATGCCACTTATGTTCTTCTGTCAAACATCTATGCAAAAGGGGGTAGGTGGGAAAAGTTTCACATGATGAGGAGATTGATGAAAGATGCATGAATTAAAAATATCCCGGATGTAGTTGGATCGAATACCATAAAATGGTACATGATTTTTGTGCAGGAGATGGATCACACCCAAAGACAAAGCAAATCTATGAAAATTTACAAAAATTGTCATCGAAGATGAAGGCAAAGTATGGTACTTCCACTAAATTTATTCTTTTAAAATCAATAAGGACAAATTAAAGCCAAAATGTTGAGGAAGAGAACCTTCAAATGACTTTTTTCTGAATGAGAACCTTATTAAAATTAATGGTTCTGTAATATTGATCCATGTTGCATCATTTTGTTAACCTCACAACCAAATATTCTCGGTGGATGTGAACCTCGTGGAATGAGCCACAGTTGATAAGTTTTGGGTCCAGAGCGGGAGGTCTATGCCACACATCGACATTCCATCAGTCTCCTAAGGAAATTCCAATAACAAACGTGAAACCTATGAAATGTGCCACATTTAACATATCCTTTAAGTCAGCGAGAGGGATGAGGTAGTGTCGGTGATCAATGATCAATGGTACAATTCAAGACACGTGGCACCATTCCACCACAATCCACAACGATGGACTTCAGTGGAAGTGATGGTCGAGGAATAACCCGTAGTATATATATAGTATATATATATATATATATATATATATATAGAGAGAGAACAAAAATATTCAAAGAATATACAACAAGGAATATACATAGTAGCAGCTCGTGGAGATATATGAAGTGATTTTAAATATAATATATTTATTTATTTATTTTACATGGATGTATCTAAGAAATGAAAACTAGTTATAATTCTCTCCATGAAAATGACTATTCGAATGGCATAAAAATCATAGTGGTTATGAGGATGAGGATGTTTAGGATTTGTAATATAATAAAAGGGAACATGATTTAGAATTCATATGTAGGATACATGTTGAGCCCTTAAAGAAAATAAGTACACGAGATGAACGGTTTGTGGTGCTCGGAAGCGGGGCACGAAGGATCGCGCCAAGATAGGGAAGGTTTGGAACTTAGTCACTTTTGGGCCTTGGTCAAAGTCACATTTGGGGAACACGTGGAAAGGTGACCAGAAGCGGGAATGGATAAAGGTAAAATATGAAATACTTACAGCTCAAGGAAAGGATATTCCAAGATATGGTTATCATGACAGGATTAGGAGCTGTAAAGTAGAATTAGTTATGGATTAGTTGGCACTTGCATGCTGAGGATACTCGATTAGGGAAAGACATGATGACATTTGGCATGTTCTTGGGTAATGATGAAGCAGTTAGAGGATATTCCTTCTAGTTCCTTCTTATGTATTGTTTTTGCATGGCCGGGAGAGTGTGTGTGTCGCATGATGAAGGAAATATAAGGGGTGTCTGTGGAGAGTGAGAGCTAAGGGAAGCATGGGTGTAATCTCTGTAATGAAGCTATTGTAGAGAATATATGGGGACCCTATTGTTGTATTAGCTCCATTCATGGTTTCTTTAATGTATTTGGCTACTGTAATATTGAGGAATTAATATAATGGGAATGTTCTAAACATCTAAGTCATGGATCTTGATTTGTATTTCTTCTTTTATGTTTATGGATCCAAACCCTTATGTTCTTGATGATTCTTATGGTTCAGATATGATTCTACCCTTATATTGTGATGTTCTCATCTATATTATGGTGCATTTGTTCTTAGATCTAGTTTCCTTGTTTCTATCTTAGAATGCATGCAGTTATATCTATGCATTATTCCTCTAATGTTGATAAAAATTCTTGAAAATATCATATAAAAAGGTTCTCAATGCCTACACGCAGCTCGGTGAGTACCCGGTTAGAAGGGTGGGTGATAGGCCGATGCACCTAGGATATTAAGTGATTAGAAAAATTTACTGCAATACATTTAAAGTTGTTGCAAGAATGATGAGGGATGATAGAATGCCTAACCTTGGACAACATGGAAACTTAGCTTAAAAACATAGAGGATAATTTTTATCATAGATTCAACACTAGACCTGATTTTGATGCACGTAAATGGGTAGAGGAACATCTATATCATGAGCTCTATGAAACCTTATTTTGTGGTTTTCCAATGCAATTGTATGAGTGGTTATCAGTGTATGCACTGAGGAGAAGTTGGTTCTATCGACCTCATGTGTGGAATCAAGAATATTATCAGAGGATTCATGATGTTGATCTAGTTTGGACTCGTGTTGTTGATCATTGGTGGAGAGGTGTGTTGACTAGTTACACATTGGAGTATACAATCTCCACTTATTCTTTCCCGAGAGGTTACTGATTTCAAGTTCTTGCGAGAACCCAGAGGATATTTCTTATGTGTTTTACCTTTAGCCATCAATATCTTTATCATGACTCTAAGTTTAGAAGCATTTATTATGGCTATTTATACTCCGACTAGGTACGGGGCACGAAGTGGGTGTGGAAGGATATGGCAAATCCTACGGAAAAAATGGAGAGAGAGGAGAGGTAACTCAAGTATAATGAAGCTTAGGAAAGGGAGTTGGTTAGAAAATGTGAGATTGTTGGAGTGGTGTATTTATTGAGGTAGATGTTGTGGGAAGGATTTGAGGTTAGCGTGAAGGGCGTGAGAGTGAGCAATCTGTGTTACCTCATCTTGGCAAGCGTAGGAGAGAAACCCCCTTAGCTTCTGGTGAGATCTTGTCATATGAAGAAAGGAGGAGAGCTGTAAGCATGCATCTTAGATAAGGTAGCACAGACTGCATAGATTGGTGAACAAAGCCTAGTGCTTAGTTTTACAATATCTAAGATAAGTATTTCTAGTCCAGTTTTTGTTAGTGAGCAAGTAGCATTAGGTCGATATAGTTTTACATTAAACCCATCTAAGGTCATGCACATATTTTTGGTGTTTGGAGGTATTTTGTCTCGCACATCATTTGGGAAAAGTGTGGGCTCATAGAACATGGGAATTACATCAGGGAGTAGTTTCATTTCACAAACCGTTGCAGCTCAGTTTAGCTCATTGATGGGAATAAAAATTAGCACCACTTCAGGTCTTGTACCTACTACAAAAGGGGGATATAGTGGATCTATGAGTGAATAGGAGTGAGTGGATCTAGTGGATGCTGGTGGGGAAACACCGGAGGAAATCGAGTTCTAGACCTTGTGGATAAGGACCACAACTCCAGTAACACGTGTTCTATAAGATTTTTCTCCACTTACCAAATTACAAGGGTATTTAGGATGCTGCAGAGCATGTTCATAAGGGTGAATTACTATGGCGCGTAAAGGGGATCACTTCCTTGGAGAAAAGGTAAGCTAGTTTGCATTGACGTTACGGGGCACGTGCATAACTTGTACTGAAGTATGACCCACATCAAAAAACGGTGGATTATATTGTGTTTCGTGATGCCTTCCTTGCAAAGTTTCACATTCCTAAGTTTGAGCGAGAAGATTATTAGGGCGTTGAAGGAGATCTAGCAAGGTATGAGAGTGTGTGGGAATATGATGCATGTTTCAATACTCTCTTATCCAATTTTTCTTATGGAATCCATCCTTCGCAACATGCTCAGTGGTTCATTGGGGGCCTGATAAAGCCTTTCAGATGAGTATTTTCACATAAGGATTTCAAGGATCCGCATGAGGCCTTGGGAGGCTGCTTTGTGCGTTGAGGTTGTCGGGATTGTTGATAATAGAGTGAGTCCTTTTTTGAAGGCTCAGGTTGCTTCCATGGTGAAGCAACTTGAGAATTTATCTACAAATTCAATGCATGAGACTTCTAGTGGACTTTTGTGTAGGGATTGTGAAGTAGAAGGACATACAAAAGACAATTACCCTCGAGAAGTTGATTTACGTCATGGCGTTGGATTGTGAGATCTATCATGGGGAGCATGATCTAAGTAGATGCCTATTCTTTGTAGCGCGCACTCCATAATAATGTGTCCTATTATTGTAAGATTTATATGTCTACCACCTATGATACTAAGGATTATAGATTAATAGACCAGATCCATGATGCCATTGATATTGGTGTGTGATAGACCAACATTGTGAGTGGTTCTAAGGATGAGGGTCGTAACTATGAAGGACACATGGATGGCAGAGGAAGAGGCTTTTGTGGAGGATTTAGAGGCCGTAATGGTCATGGTAGAGGAAGAAGAAAATTCCCCGTGGAACTTGTTTCAACTATGGATCTACAAAACATTATAAGCACAAATGCCTAGACTTGTTACAATGCTCATGGTGTGGGAAGAAGCATAAGTACGAAGAGTGCCCAGATTTGTATAGTCACATGGTTTAGAATAAAAAAATCAAGATAAGGGTGTGGGGATGGTGAGTGTAAATCTCGTTGAGCCATTATACATCCCTAAGGTGATGTCTAATACAGAGTTAGAGCTTGTTTTGGTAACTACTCGCGCTGAGGTTGCATGTGCAAAGGAAATGCCAAAGTAGAGGCCTACTATTACAAGAGAGGAGGTACTACATGGGAAGTACCCTGATCCTACCTACAAAAAGAGGTGTATCAAGATACTATGGAGGTGATTAGGAGTTTGTAAGGAGATATTCAGTGTTTGAAGGAGCAGTCGTAGAAGTTGGAGCAAGTGAAGAATGTTGAAACTCCTCAGAGGGATGTAGATGATATCAAGGAGGTGTGTAAGATGTTATGATAGGAGAACATCATTCCCTTGTTAGGAGAATGGTTGAGAGAAAAAGTACTGCGCGTTGGAGGTGGGTGCAAGAGGTAAATCTTGCACGCTAACTTACCCCCTCATAGTCTAGACTATGACAAGGAGATCACATTGAATGTGGTAGTGGATGGATGGCTCTTGAGTAATATTCTGATTGACATGGGTGCAGAAGTTAATAGTCTCACTCTAGATGCATAGAATCAGATGGGGGCACCATTATAGTCATATCCAACCGTGTTGTACATGGAAAATAGGACTAAGGCCACTCCCCTTGGAGTTTTTAAGAACGCTTCCATTACTATATAGGAGTTAAGTTCATTAGGGATTTTGAAGTCTTAGCATTTGTAAGGCGCAGATAGCTTACCAAAGATTACTTGTGCACCCTTGGTGCTATCCAAACAATGTTGACTGTGTTTCAATAAAGGATACATCATTTTTAGAACAAGGAGGAGCGTGTAATCATTCCACTAACTAATGGATGGTCTATGCCTTATATGGAACCATTGTGTGAGGAATACTTAAACAAGATATATGTGCATACCATCATGGACCCAAAGTTCATTCGGGCATCGATGAAAGGGGTCATTCAATGGGATGATTCATAGTCTATGAGTGATACAACTATCATTGCTTGTGACAATTGGGCATGTGGCACATATGAGTTAATTGGGAGAGAGATGAAAGGTGAATAGACTCAAGTAGTCAAGACGTGTTCAGATTAGGTACCTAAGAGGAAGGAAGTTAACGAGCTATACTGGTGAAGGTAACCCCGATGTCTTTCTACGTGTGATGGAGATAAAATGGACATATCAGACAAAAAGGAGGAATATTCTTACCTATACCTTGCACAATATGAAAATGCGTTGGTGGGTGACCCATCAAGAAAACCTTCTAGAGTGGCATGAAGTGAGAATCACATTCTCTGTGAAGTTTCTCTAAAGCAATGTACCCTTTCCAATACATGACTATCATGTGAAGGATTCGGCTCATTCCACATGTAAGAGTGTGAGAAAACTTGGATGATGGGTGGGAAGCCTCACCTCCTTCACTATGGGTGCATAAATTCTATTTCATCCTATAGGGCTACGTACCCACATGGTATATTCATTCGAGTTGTGTCGTCAAAAGGGAAGCTGGCGCAGGCGACGGTGGATATTATTCATACTTTTTAGTATCAAAGTTTGTAGCCATTAATGAATGAGGAGTTACAAGTACTCAAGTGACTTACTATGGGGGATAGTTCCATGGCTAAGGACTGGATCATGGAGTTTTTAGGAGAACCTAAGTTGGGGGTGCACTTCATATAAAAATAATCGGAAGAAGAGATGGATGAGGTGCACCTTGAGCGTGCCTTCCTAGAGAAATAAAAAGGAGAGTTAGTCTATTTGATAGATGATGAGGAAGTGGAAAATTTAGATTTTAACCATAATGTAGGTATGTGAAAAGTATTGGACAAAGTAGATGAGAAATCACGCACTTACCATGAGCCCTTAAAAACAAAGAAATTTAACATTGGTATAGAGATAGAGCCGAAGGAAGTTGTCATTGGAGATTATTGGTCAAACTAGGAGGTGTCAAAAATAGTTGATCTACTGCATGAATTCCAAGATTTGTTCCTACGTAGGTACCATGAGCTTAAAGGAGTTCACCACTCTTTAGGGGAAATGAGGATTAAATTAAAAGAGGGTGCATGCCTAGTTTAGAAGAGACCTTATAGGATGAATCTGAATCTGTGTGTCAAGGTTAAGGAGGAGATTGATAAGATGATAGAATTTGGTATCATTGAGGCAATTGAAGAATCTGAGTGGGTGAGTCCGATGGTAATTAGCATTAAAAAGGATGGAAGGATAAGGATTTATGTTGACTATAGGGACTTGAATGGATTGTGTGTCATAGATCCTTTTCTAACCCCATTTATTAAGGAGATCTTGGAGGGAGTAGTAGGGCGAGAAATCTATTCTTTTAGAGATGGATTTTCAGGTTATCACTAGTTGAGAATAGCAAAGGAAGACTAGGAGAAGAATACTTTCACCACTTTGAATGGGGAATTTTCACTTATATTTTGTTATGCGTTTTGGGTTGAAGAACCTTCCTATTGTGTTTTCGTTCATTTTAGTACATGCCTTTCAAGACTTCATTCATAAGTTTCTACAAGTTTACCTAGATGATTGGACTATGTATGGGTTAGTAAAGGACCATTGTGACAACAATGGGATTGATGTTTGAGAGATGCAAGAAGTTAAGTATCTCGCTTAACATTAAGAAGTGTGTCTTTACTACCCCATTTGGCACTTTACTTGGTCACATCATATGTAAGGAAGGCTTATTAGTAGACCCTGTGAAAGTGGTTGTTATCTTGGGATTGGATGAGCCTACTAGTCAAAGAGCGGTGCATAAATTCTTAGGGCACACGAGATATTACAAGAAATTTATCAAGTGTTATGCCAATATTTTCGTTTTATGGGAGGAGTTGTTAAATCATAAAGGAAAATTCCATTGGGGTGACGTGCAATAGGTTATATTTTGACACATTGAAGGATAGACTCACTAGTGTGCCCATATTGTGCTTTCCCTCTTGGGATAGGCCCTTTCATGTGCACATGGATGCATCGGGGATGGTGATTGGAGCATTGTTAGCACATCCTCGAGAAGAGATTTTTTATCACCCCTTATTTTTTTCTAGTAGGAAGCTAACTCCAGCTGAATAGAATTATACTGCCACAGATCGCGAAGCATTGTTAATGATCTACGTGTTGCACAAATTTTGTTAGTATTTTCTAGCTACACCTTTTATTTTCTACACATATCATCCGGCATTAAAATATTTGGTGAACAATCCCATCTTGCAAGAATGCATATTTCGTTGGGTATTATTGTTTCAGGATTTTTAATTTACGGTTGTGGTGAAACCAGGTAAAAGTAACTTAGGATTTGATCATTTGTTGAGGGTTAATTCAAGTGAGGACACAATTTTGGATTCTCATTTATTTTGGGCAACGTGTCTTATGATTTAAAGGACATTTCTATATTTTTATGAAAAGGTGTGGCACCCAAAGGAATGAGGAGCTTAGAGAAGAAACAACTTTCCATTTGTGTTGCATGCTACATGATGATTAGGGGGCTTGTATAAACTAGGCCGGGATGAAGTTTTGAGTCGGTGTGTACTTGAACATTAGTGCAAAGTTATTATGGAAGAAGCTCATGGAAATATTATAGGTGGATCTTTGTGTTGGGATATCGATCATGTGCAAGGTTACGATGGCTAGTTTATGGTGGGAGATCTTATATAAGGATTGTGCGGATTATGCCAAGGGTTTTGATCATTACCGGTTCCTTGGGAAGCCTAGTTATTGTGATGAAATTCCATTAAGGCCTATTACTAGTGTGGAACCATTTGAGAAGTGGGAAATTGAATTTTTGTGCCCTATTTCCCCACCGGCACATATGATAGGTACACGCTATATTATTACTTATACCGATTGTCTCACACAGTGGGTAAAAGTGTCACCTACGAAGGATTGCACTACATGCCTACTACAATAACGTTCTTATGGGAGAATATAATCAGTAGGTATGGATGCCCACTAATTTTAACGAGTGATAGGGGTACTCATTTCCTCAATGAGATAGTTAGAATCTTGTTGGCAGAATTCATGGTGGCCCATCACAAAACTATCCCTTACCACCCATAAGCTAATGGGACAGCGGAAGCCTTTAACAAAATTTTGAGTCACACGTTGACCAAGATTTGTGATGTTGGGAGAAAGGATTGGGATGACAAAGTCTCTACCATGTTATGGTCATATCAAACAACCTACAAGAGGTTGAACAAAGTAACACCCTTTCAACTAGTGTTCGGCACATATTACCCTCCTACGTATTACGCATGTAGGAGGTGTAGTTGATGAAAAAGTGCTTCAGGAACATATTGACAAGTTGATGCAGCTAGACGAGAGAGATATCATAGCACAATGGAGTTAGAGAATGGAAAAAGAGTGGCAAAAGGTGTGGCATGATAGGCACATCAAAAATAAGAAGTTGGAATTTTGGAAGATGGTTCTCTTATATGATTTTAAGTTTTTGTGCAATCTTGGGAAGTTTAAATTACACTAGTTGGGACCATACATTATCACTTATATACTTTATTCAAGCACTTTCTAGTTACAAGCATTGGATGGCACAAGGTTTCCCAATTTGTTTAACGGGAGTAGGTTGAAGCCCTACTATAAATGAGTCTTTGATGTTTTTTAAATAAGGTAGTGTGTCATTTAGCCTAGAATTTCCCTTAATGCATTTTTATGTGTTTCTTTTCTTCGTCGCTTTTCTTTTTCCTTTCAATTATGTGTTTTTTGTGCATTGGCACTCTGATATCTAAATACATTTGAAGTGATTTCATACGTAGAGGACCACACATACTTTTAGTGTGGGGTGGATTGGCATCTACATTTGAAAAACATTGGCACATTTCTAAGGAAGATGGACTGTTGGAAGACTCATTCTAGATGACTAGTGAAAGGAAGAAGACTGATTTGTGCAGAGAAGGTGTTCAAATGTGTGCTTGTGCAGTGAAAAAGGTGTTCAAATTTGTGCCATAATAAAGGTGTCTTGGAGAAAAATATGAGTTGAGTATAGACCACATAGAAGAGAAGAAATGATCGTGCAATGTAACATGAGGTAGGCAGCAATATAGGGGACTACTTGGTGGATAGTGTAGAGGTTATGTACTTGGCACGGTGAGGTGTGCAAAGGAATTCTATGGCAATAAAGTAATTTTGGTGCACTAGTATGTTATAAGCGTAGCACACAAAGGAAATTCACAAAAGTTGACTTAAGTGATAAAAGAAATTTATTAAAAAGCGACTTTAAAAATGCATGGGTCAAGGACATTGAGGTTATGAAAAAGTATAAATAGAGGGTAAAGGTAACCATTTCGACTACTTTGCATTAGAAATTTTTTATGCTCCCAAGTTTGAAGTGTGACAATTGTTTTGCAAAGAAAGTGAGGTACTTGTCACAAACCAATGGAGTTTTGTGATCTATTGCATGATATTGTGGTGTATTAAGAGGGAAAGAAGACATTAGAAGCAAGGGGGTGTGTGAAGGAGAAGTGATTGAATTCATCAATTTTGGGTGGACAAGGAAAAGTTAGAAGCACCTAGGGCACGGGAAGAAAAATAGAGATGGCACCAAAGAAGGGTAGAAATAAGAAACCAGTGGTAGAAAAGGAAGAACCCGTGGAAGTTTATTCAGAAATGCAGTACCCTCCAGGGGTTATTAAGATAAAGAAGTGGAGCTCGACTTATATAGATGCAAAATCAATGAGTTCAACCACAAAACCACCGACCATGACAAATTGATGCGAAGGATTTGTACAAGGAGATCCCAAGGTTAGATAAACAAGGAAACCCTATGGTAGATGATTCGGTGAAGGAGTTGTAGAATACCGAGGTTTTGTAGCTTTGGGACATGATATTTTTTCGGTAAACCCACACTTATTTTTAGATGGTTGATGTCGCGAGTGCATGAAGACTTCTTCTACTTTGTAGGGAGGAGGATGAGATTCACAGAAATTTAATCCATAGGGTTATGGGCTGCGAAACGTTGGTGATGTAGCCTAGAATCCACTATAGAAAACCCAGGTGCACTAGCACATCACCCATCCTAAGTTTGAGTGCTCACCCAAAGCGTGCAAAGGTACCACACCCCTCTTTAGAGTTACTTCTACAAGATGTTAGTGTGATGATGATAATACATATTCATATCCATAACCAAACATAAACATTTCACAATGCATAAACCAGATCTAGACCTTAGAGAATCATGAATTTAAACAATAACCATAATAAGATTAACCATATATGAACCAGATTGATTATTTCTAACACCATTATCCAGCCAATATATTACATTGCATCAAACACTTTGTAAACACAGAAGCTTCTTACACTATAAAGTATATCCATAAGTCATGTGCGCATCAGATCTAACAACATAACTCTACAATAATTCACACACACTAAACTACATAGTTCAATACATATTTATAGAGGTGGGGAATTTCCCTTCACCACCCATGCACTTCTCAAAATAGGTCGCATGCTGATAATATTCATGCACCTTTACAATGACTTGCACAACATGCAAGTATTCTAATAATAGATGTCTTATAGTTAACTCTAAGAAGAAATCATATTATTATCCTAAACTATGCATGGCGCTTATCAACCACTCATTCCCAAAATACCATTATGTGTCATGCAAGTCTTCATCTCTATGTGTGCTTCACATGCTATCTCCAAAAATAGCCCTTATCCATAAAAATGGCTAAGTCCTGAGCCAAATTGTTTTAGCACGTGTTTCCTTTCCTATCTTCCCATGCCTTCAAATATGCCTTGTTCCCGCACGTACATCCTTTTTGTTTCTTCTCCTTAGATCAATATTTTGTCTTCTCAACATTACTCCACACTAAAGTACATTTCCATCTCAACAATGGGAATTTTTTTTTATGTTCCCAATAATAAAGAATAAGGAATGAAAGAATTAATGAAACACTATACAAAAGAATAAATGTTTACTCTACAGCATCCTCTTCTTCAACTAGGATGATTAGCTCTAGATATTCACTTTTAATTTCAGCCTCCGATGTCTGCCAATCATTTAGCGCAGTCCTTGTCTTTTCTAGAAAATCTGTAGCTATGGCATCTAGTTCATTACGAGTGATCTTTTCCTTCACATTCAATAGTACTCGGATGACATTGGCCATACTTGACCTCATTCCTTCCGTGAGGTCCATCTTCTATAATGTGAGCTTCCCAATATCATCAATCCTCTCTTTGTGTGGATCCTAGGCTAATGTGAGGGCCTCACACTTTTGTTTTACTAGCACCAATCTTTTTGCGCACCCTATTATCTCATCTTTCATCGCTGATAGAACTTCATTAGCTTCTACTATAGTTTTGGTCCTTATTACTGCTTCTAGTGCTGCACATAAATTGAGAGTTTGGTCTGCTTTCTTGAGTTCATCTTTGAATTTTGTAAGCAATGCCTCGTAAATTTAAATATGTCTAAACATAGAGGCTCGTGCTCTCTCTACTTCTTATTCAACATCTTTTGGTGTGGGCATCCAAATTGGTTCATCATCTAACACCAGATTGACCAAAGTGCGCACATAATGCATAGCAGATGGAAACTTTTCTAGTACCTTAGGTTCTATATGAGGCCTTGTTTTTAGAATGTGATCACCAATCTCCTCATCCATGCTCATGAAGGCCTCATTCTTTTCCTGTTATCATTCCTTCTCTTCCTTTAAACGCGTTATCTCTTCATTTTTATCCTTTTTATCTTCAAGCAAAGACTCTAATGGTGGTGGCCTTATCAATGTTTCTTCGCACCACCTCAACAGATACTTTGAATATTGCATTACTAACCTGCTCATCGAACATTAGAGTACGTTTTACTATTATGTGCTTGCTCTAGGTGCCTTATTCACTTTTCTTGAGATAGAGGACTCCTCGCACATGTCAAAATTTGGTTCATCCATATGAGTCTACATGGACTAGGATATTTACTTCGTTATGCGCCTTAGTGGCCATATCTAGATCCATCATCTCCCACCTATATAACTCCTTAAGGCCCATAGTGCTCTGAAACTAGGTGTGGATGATTTTTCTCATTTCCTCAGCATACCACATACTAGGGACAACATACTCTTCACTTGTTCTTTCTCTTTTTGTTCTTGACCCCTTAGGAACTTGGGTGCCAAGGTTTGAGGTTGGCCCTTCTCCTACCTGAGTCATAACGGGTGCGTTGGGTTGTTCTTGCATAGTTTCTTCTGCCTCTTTCACCCCTTCCTCTTCATCTCTCATTTCTTCATCCTAGGGTTCCTCCACATCTTTAGGATGGATCGGGGTTCCTAGTGTGCTTTCTTCATACTCCTCCTCCTCGTTAAGCTTCAGATTTCTTTTTCTCTTTTTCTCAGGTTCTTCTTTCTAAGGGGAGAGTCGAGGTGACCTTCGTAAAGGTTTTGATATTATTGCACCTTGGGTCCTGGTTCTTCTGAACACCTTCTTAAAGTGGCACTCTCATAGACTACATATGTGTCCAAGTCTTCCTCTACTTGTGCCTATGGGGAGTATCTGCGTGCTTGCTCTCCACTCTGTCTATGGGTTTCCTTCAACCTCTATGGTCCAAGATTCAACTATCCTCGTGCTCTTCATATTCTTCTATCTCTATGGTTGAGGCGAGGCTTTGGAGATGACACATTTCCAACTATGTGTTTTCCTTAGGCATCCATGAGAGCATGAACTCATTCTCCACGTACTTGTTATTTTCCAACCTAGGCTTAAGTGGAGATGAGGCAGACATGGCTTCACTTTCCCAAATAGCCAAGCTTACCCGACTTCATACTTATAACATCTAAAATTAGCCTCTCAATGTAGGTAGATTGACTTGGATAAACATAAGTTTTTCTGAGAGTATGGTATTCATAATCTACCTTATCCGCATTAAATCTCAACAGCGCGCATCAGTAAAATTTTGTATTGTTACCTAGAAATAGCATACTATGAAGGTGTATGGCAATTTACACCAAGGATTCCATGTCCCATCCTTCATTGCAAACCGTGTGATGTAAAAATGTTGATACACCACGAACTACACCACCTTACCCACTACTAAGGGTAACTCCTTTGGAATGTGCCATTCCTCTTCAAATGCCACACGCAATTGATCATACCATATTTTTTCCCTTTGTTTGAACAGGCCACTCATTATTTCTTCACACAAATACTTCTCAAACCTCTCTATAAGGGACTTCTTCTCCATAGGGTATTCCCAGATCTTGTTATTTGGCCCATCAGGCACTCCAATTTCCACAAACAAAAGAGATAATAGGATAACACCAAAACTTATCTTTTCACCGTATGCACTTCCTCAATAATTTTTTCTACTATGAACCCAAATAAGTTGTAGAATTATCCTTCGACATTTTCTTCACAATATGTAGCCATATCTATTTATGTGTGACCATCTCTTGATCATTCAACTTAGTAAGAAGATGCACATGCCTGCCTACACCACATGGTGCTTCCTTAATCTATAGATGTCGATTCCACGTGGACCCTTGAAGTATCCCAACTCCTTGATTATGGCTATAACATCTTCCTTACCAGTTAGATCATTACTAACCTCTTTCCATGTGCCCTTCATCTTTGTCAATGTGGCAATCAAATGCATGGTGCTCCTTACCCGTCATCTAGAAAAATAGAGAAAGTTCTCATGGACTCTACTCATAAGCCATTAGTATAAACAAAATGGTTTTCCAAAATATGGTAGTTCATACAGTTGATACACCCCTACCTTCTTGAGAAACTTCTCCCCATCATCGTCATTTATTAACATGTCATCCACCATGCACTTGTTATTCTTCTTACTCATCAAAGCGTCCAACTCTCCCTTGTTATCAATGGTGTGGTGGTTGTAATCACTTACTTTGCATCTACGGATATGGAAATCCCAATATCACCTGATGATCACTCTTTCTGAATACTGCATCTCTGAAAAATTACTCTTGGGAGAAACTTTAACCTCAACTTCCACCTTCTTCTTCCCACTTATACTTGTTGTAGGTGTCTTCCTCAGTGCCATTGTAAAAATCTCACCTTTTTCCTCTATCAAGTAATCTCTCAAGCCATAGCTCTAAATCACGTGCCCTAGCTCTAAATTACATTCCCTAGCTTGAAAATACATGCCCTAGCTACTTCTCAATGCTTCTACTTCACTTAAACCCTTATCCAATAGGGACGCAAACCACTTCTACACACAAATATGCTCTCCCGTCTAGTTCCTTAACTCTCTACACCTCAACATGCTTTGCTTGGTCTCAACTATCTCACTCGAGTACTTGTGATTGCAAAGGTAAAAATGAACCCACATCATGTCCTTATATAGATTTTTGAAAAATTATTACATTTATTTATCCTTTACCTACCACCGATCCTCTCATTAATTGACCATTTTCCCAAATTTCGTGTGATACACCTATGCACACCAGTTATAACCTTCTAGTGCACCTTCCCACCTTCCTCGGCTCTGAGACCTCCTTGATGCACTTCCTTGCACCAAAGTACCTCACTACTGTGCCTTCTTATAGTAGTTTCTATGGACGCATCTTCCTCGTGTTATACTTTTCATTCATTTATTTCCAGTTATGGTCTTTGTTAGAGCAATCTTCTTTATAGCATGCTTCTTTCCATACTTGAATAACAACCGTAATAGTTTTTCTTATGTGTACCCTTTTTTGAAATCAAATAACAACCACCCCACACCAATGGTCTCATGCAATCCTCTACACATAAAAAGACTTTAGATTGTAATTATCTTTCAGCGCATAAACATGCTTATTACACAACACACCAAACCTGAATTCAAAAAACATAGCGACAAAGAAGGAAATACATTAAAAGAAATATAGAAAGGGAAATATATACTAAATGGCAATACTACCTTATTACAAATACCAAGAAGAATTATTTATAGTAGGGCTTCAACCTACTCCCGTTAAAGTAACTGAGTAATCGTGTTCCATCAAGCACCTCTAATCGACAAGCTCTTGATTTAAGGATGTGAGTGATAACATATGGCCCTAGCCAATGCACCTTAAGTTTTCCTAGATGGTATAGAAACTTGGAATAATAAAGAAGTACCATTTTTCCAACCTTAAGCTTCTTATCCTTGATGTGTTTGTCATGACATGCCTTCTTCTTGGCCTTTTCCTACTTCGACTCTAACGTGCTATGGGGCCAATTATCGACACTAAAATTTTCCTCTGTAATTTCTATTTCATTAATGTATGTATTAGGAATAGGATGTTGTTAAGTATAATTAGTAGTAGTAGCGTTCGATAGAAGATAACGGTGCTTTGCCAATAATGTATAGTACGGAAATAGTCAAAAGTACAATAGGAATGTTGTGGTAAAAAGTAAATAGTTGTCGTAAGTGGTCCAGTAATGTTAAAATGTCAAAGTTGGGGTAAGTAGAGAAGTAGGGTCTGCATGGTTAGGAATTGGAAATATTATATTGGTAATAAGGACAAGGAGTGAGGTCATAAATATTTTGTATATTTTATTTGTAAAAAGTCTAAAAATGTGGAACCCATGTGAAATGATAAGGTTTATCTTATCTTAAAAGATAAGCTTACATGTACAGATAAGAGTTAAGGTATGGAATATGATTCGTCAGAGTGGATTTATTATCCTATCTTAGAGATAAGATGGATAAGCCTAGAAGTCTATAAATAAAGAGGCCACCCCCCTCATTTAGCATAGAAGAAAGTAGTGAGAAATATTGTATGAAGTGTGTAAAGGAAGCCATCAGTTTAAAGGTGTGTTGAAGAAGTCATTAAGAGGTGTAATTGTAAAGTTTCTCCCATAGTATTGGTGGAAGGCAAGTGAATTCAATAACACTTGAAGTACCTCATGGGTGAGATTGTAACAATTTCATGTTAATATTATAATTTACTTTGATATTTCAGATTTGTCATCATTCCGTCTTATCATAGTCGATGGTATTCTTGTGTTATGTTTGTTGTTTTGTTTCCAGATTACATCCACCAAACTAAAGGTTGTGCATTAGTAAATAATCATAGCACGAGGAGTTCCCGGTGAAGAATTATCATAGTGCCGGATTGGTGATGACATTTTGGTTCCATTGCCGGGACCATTCCTCGTTGGTGGATTGTCTGGAGAGATATTCCCACTTAGTCAAAAATCAATTGGAGGGTAACCTTGTTTTTACTATGCATAGTAGTTACCATGGTAAAGTCATTTTTGCCATGAATAGTAGTTACCATGGTAAAGTCATTTTTTGCTATGAATAGTATTTACCACAGTAAAGTCACTTTTTACCATGAATAGTATTTACATAATAACTTCACTTTTTACTGTGAATAGTGTTTACCACAGTAAAAGTCAGTTTTACATGATAATTCAAGTTTTACTATAGTTTACCGTGGTTATTTCTATTTTCTATTATAGTGATTTTAATTATTGGTGCACATAAGTCTTGTTGATTGTACTTTTGGGTTGGTATTTCATTGTGGTTACTTTTGAAAATGGGGAAGATTCCTATTTTTTCAGCCCAATCTAATGAAGATGCTTCCTCTTTCATTCAAGAGTTTAAACGATCTTGTATTTGTAATGGCCTTATAAGAAGGGAACAATGGACTAAATTTTTCCTACCTTTTTGGATGGTTCAGCCCTTAGGTGGTTTGAAACACTAGGTGATAATGTGAAAAACTCATGGGATTTATTAACTAAAAGTTTTCTTGAAGAATTTGGTGAACAACAGAGATATGCAGATCTCATGATCGATATCACAAAGCTAACCCAAGGAGAGAAGAAGAAGATAAGGGATTATCATGCTCGTGTTCTAGAGCTAAGGAGGAAGCTCGATGCCCAGATCGGAAGGAAGGATTAGCGGATGGGTTGATGAATGGCGTGGATAATCTCCTATGTAAGAACTTCATTCTTGGGATGAAGCCAGAGATCAGACAATGAGTGAAGTATGACCGCTTGACTCCCATTGAACAAGCAAAGGAGATTGCAAGAAGGCAAGAAGAAAGCATGGAAGAGGAGCTCAAAGAAATTGTTGCTAAAGTAGAGCCTACACCAGCACCTTTTCTCCAGAATCCACAACCACTCTCGGTGAGCACAAATATTTCTTCTAGTACATCTACTGAGTATGAAGATCTGCTCAAAAAGATGGGTCAGTTAACTATTAATCTTCTTCAAGGAAAAGAATTTAGTTCTCAGGGAGGAGATAAAGGTCCAAAAAGAAATATTTCTAAAGTTATATGTTATGGTTGTTATAAAAGGGTCATTATAAGTATAATTGTCTAGATAGAGCTTCTACATCTGGTAAAGGAGATAATGATAAAGGAAAAGCACCTATGAATTCTTTTGATGTAGTAGATAAGAGAAGAAATAATGAAGTAGATGTGTTTGTAACAAAAAGAAAGAAAGAAAAAGATAATCAAGATGGAAATGATCCTAAGAAGATGAAAGGAGAAACTAGTAAGAAACATAGGAGAAGAAAGTTGGGTGTGCAGGATTTTCTGATTTCACAGGGGCAAGGACCATACTCCATCTTGGAAGATCTGTCCAAAAGTTCTGCAAATATTACATATGGTCAACTCTTGGCTATGTCTTCTGAGAAGAGGCGGGAGCTGCGAAGTGGACTCAATGCTCGACGAAGGAAGGAGGTTGAGGTCCCTGTTTTGGAGGCAGAGGTAGATCCCTATGCTCCACAAGCTGAGGTATTATGTAATGGTATTTCAATTCATGATGTCTTAGTTGATGGAGGTGCTGCAGTTAATGTAATGATCGAGTCTGTAATGAATATGTTGGGTTTAAAAATTGATCGCCCCTCAACACTTATGTTAAGGTCATTAAATAAGGGAAAAACTAAACCAGAAGGTGTAGTTTCAAATGTGGCAATATCTATTATGGGTGTTGTATGTGTGGTAGGCTTTCAAATAATGAAAAATGTAATGCATTGCGTACCCAATGTTGCTGGGAAGACCATGGCTAAGGAGAGTTCATGCAAGAAACTACTGGAATGAAGGCTTCATGACTCTTGGATGTGGTAGAGAGAGGGTGAAGATAAACGTGATCCCTCGACATCATAAGGCAAGACCTGTGGATTCAAGTGATGAAACCGATGATTGGACATCCTCGATTACTCTAGCACCAAGGTGAAGTGGACACCGAAGATGAAGAAAGTGAAGTTGATGTTTGATCATGGATATCCTTCCAGTCACACCAACTCATGACCCCATAAAATTATTTGAAGAATAAGTTGATGATCATCTCCAACAAATAAAGATTGGTGATCTTTGTGATGGAGAGTGAGAAGGAATCTTACCTCCGGCTCTTTCGAAGGTACATACACCTATTCACTTTTGATTACAAGGAACTCCGTCAAGTAATTTGGGTAGAACATTCTATTGAGCTAGTAGATGGTGCTAAGCCCATAAAGCAAATGCCATATAGAATGAATCCTAATTTTTCCAAGACTGTAAAAGAAGAAATAGATAAGTTGCTTGATGCAGGATTCATATTTGCTATGGAGAATTCAGAATGGGTTTCTCCCATTGTGATCTCAATAAAAAGAATGGGAAGCTATGCATTTGTGTTGATTACAGGAAGCTCAATAAGGCAACAAAGAAGGATCATTACCCTCTTCCATTCTCATATCAGATCTTGGACAAAGTAGCTGGCCAGGAGTGTTATAGTTTTGCTGATGGATATAGTGGATACAACCAAGTCCGTATAGCGGAGAAAGATCAGCTGAAGACCACATTCACCACTCCTTGGGGAACGTTTTCTTATAGAGTTATGCCTTTTGGGTTGTGTAATGCTCCAGCAACATTCCAGCGTTTGATGAATAGGGTGTTCGAACCCTACATTGGGACCTTCATCAGAGTATTTTTGGATGATTTTTGCATCTATGGGAGCAAGTTGGACCACCTGCACCAGATGGAGACAACATTTCAAAGGTTAGATGAAGCACAAGCCTCACTAAACCCTACAAAGTGTGTCTTTGGATGTTCTAAAGGTGTTTTATTAGGGCATGTTGTATCCAGAGATGGCATTGGTGCGATCGATAAAGTTTCAAAAATCAAAGAG
Source organism: Taxus wallichiana var. yunnanensis (assembly GCA_018340775.1). Lineage (NCBI taxonomy): Eukaryota > Viridiplantae > Streptophyta > Pinopsida > Cupressales > Taxaceae > Taxus > Taxus wallichiana. Next base: position 119,272,439 of record CM031236.1, read on the forward strand.
TTACCATTTCTGTGAATAGAAGTAAGTTGAGATCATTTTTAGGCCATGTGGGGTACTATAGAAGGTTCATCAAGAATTTCATAAGATTGCATAGCCACTAACCCAGTTCTTGAAGAAGGATGTTACTTATGAACCAGGAAATAAGGCGCATGAAGCTTTTAGACAACTGAAGGAAGCCCTGGTGTCTTCACTGTTTTATTGAATCCAGTTGGAGCAAGCCATTCATTATGTACACTGATCCCTCGGATGTAGCACTAGGAAGTACTTTGAGCCAAAAGGATGAAAATGGGAATGAACATCCAATTTACTTTGGGAGCGAGACAAATGAGCAAATCTTTGAGGTAAAAATTATCATGTAATCTGAAAAAGAGGCTTTGGCTATCATTTTTCTTTGTAAATAATTTTAGGAATTACTTGCTAGGTCAAAAATTTCTAGTTGTAACAGATCATCAGGCTCTAAAATATATTGTCAATAAGCCTAACCCATCAGGGAGGATAGCAAGATGGATAATTTTGCTACAAGAATTTGAATTTGATATTATAGATAGGCCAGGAAAGAAGCATGTCAATGCAGATGCACTCTCTCGAGCCTATGATGGTTTAGGATCATCTTGTGATGATGATGATTTCCCCGATGTAGCATTGTTATCCCTTGACACAATCCCTAGTGAATACATAGATATTTGGAATTATCTTAATGAATTCAAGTTTCCTGATGATGCCAATGCCAAGTCTAAGAGAAAGATTACTCAAGCCAGTCATCCATATTCTATTATGCATGGAGTATTATTTCGAATAAGACCTGATGGACAGTACAAGAGGGCAGTTGGATGTGATCAAGGGAAGGAACTGCTAGAATAATTCCACAATGGTACATGTGGAGGGCACTTCTCTGGACAACTTACAGCAAGAAGGATCTTGGATGCAAGTTATCACTGGCCCACTCTTTTTAAAGATTGTTATAACTATTGTAAGACATGTGATATTTGTCAAACACATGGTAACCGTAAGACTTCATCAGCTCCATTATGCCCTATTCTTCCACTTGGTCCCTTTGAAAAGTGGGGAATAAACATTGAGGTCCACTTCCAACTACCTCACACCAAAATAAGTATATTGTAGTTGACATGCATTATTTAACCAAGTGGGTTGAAGCTAGGCCATTGAAAACACTTCCATGGATGAAGTGGCAAGGTTCATATATGAACACATTGTCACCGATTTGGTTGTCCATTAGAAATTGTAATGTGAGATCAAGGAAGCCACTTCATTAATGAGGTGGTAAAAGCCCTAGTCAATAATTTTTCTATTAAGCACGGGAAGGAAACAACATATAAGCCAAGCACAAATAGAGGTGGAATGAAAAAATTTTGTGTTGTGTCAAATTCTAGCAAAAGATGCAGCCTTGCAGTACATAAATGGGATAAAATGATTCATGCAGAATTGTGGGCATATAGGGCAACATCAAAGTCAAAGCAACAGGATACTCCCCATTTCGGTTGGCTTATGGCATTGATCCAGCTTCTTCCTATTGAGTTTGATATTCCCACGGTCGAGTAATGAAAAATGAAAGAATGGATGAAAGTGATTCGAAGAAAAGAAAGGTTGGTACATCTTCATCTGCTAGAGGAAATGAGGGAAATAGCTAAGGATACAAGCTATAAGAAGAAAATGAAGTAGAAGGAATACTTTGATCAAAAGATCCGGTGGTCTCCATTTCATGTGAATGACTTGGTTCTAGTATATGATTCTGATACAAAAAAAAAAGAAGATAGAGAAAATTTATTCCAAAATGGATGGGGCCCTACAAAATAGCAGTTTGTGCATGAAAATGGTACGTATCTGACCGGAGGAATTGGATGGCACTCCCATTACGAAATGAGTCAACCAAAACAAGTTGAAGATTTTCCAAGCACCAAAAGAGTCTACTCCGAGGACGGAGTAGAAGCTAGGAAGGGGGAAGATGTCGACACTAAAATTTTCCTCTGTAATTTCTATTTCATTAATGTATGTATTAGGAATAGGATGTTGTTAAGTATAATTAGTAGTAGCGTTCGATAGAAGATAACGGCACTGCCGGTATGACGCCGCCAATAATGTATAGTACGGAAATAGTCAAAAGTACAATAGGAATGTTGTGGTAAAAAGTAAATAGTTTTCGTAAGTGGTCCAGTAATGTTAAAATGTCAAAGTTGGGGTAAGTAGAGAAGTAGGGTCTGCATGATTAGGAATTAGAAATATTATATTGGTAATAAGGACAAGGAGTGAGGTCATAAATATTTTGTATATTTTATTTGTAAAAAGTCTAAAAATGTGGAACCCATGTGAAATGATAAGGTTTATCTTATCTTAAAAGATAAGCTTACATGTACAGATAAGAGTTAAGGTATGGAATATGATTCGTCAGAGTGGATTTCTTATCCTATCTTAGAGATAAGATGGATAAGCCTAGAAGTCTATAAATAAAGAGGCCACCCCCCTCATTTAGCATAGAAGGAAGTAGTGAGAAATATTGTATGAAGTGTGTAAAGGAAGCCATCAGTTTAAAGGTGTGTTGAAGAAGCCATTAAGAGGTGTAATTGTAAATTTTCTCCCATAGTATTGGTGGAAGGCAAGTGAATTCAATAACACTTGAAGTACCTCATGGGTGAGATTGTAACAATTTCATGTTAATATTATAATTTACTTTGATATTTCAGATTTGTCATCATTCGTCTTATCATAGTCGATGGTATTCTTGTGTTATGTTTGTTGTTTTGTTTCAGATTACATCCACCAAACTAAAGGTCGTGTGCATTAGTAAATAATCATAGCACGAGGAGTTCCCAGGTGAAGAATTATCATAGTGCCGGATTGGTGATGACAGCACCTCTCATCCACTTGTATTAACTTGTTAATTATTTCTTCTAATTCTTTCTCATTAGCTAGACCCCCACATGGGCAATATGCAAAGAAGGTAATATAATTTCGATGGGAAGAACTACGTGCAAACACAAACCGAAAGGGTGTTGCCTTAGTCAACCTTTTGTAGGTTGTTTGATATGCCCAAAGTATAGAAAAAACTTTATCATCCCAATCTTTCCTTCCAACATCACAATTTTTTGTTAAATTCTGGCTCAATATCTTGTTGAAGGCTTCATTAGTCCCATTTGCTTGAGGGTGATAAGGTGTAGTCTTGTGGTGCACGACCATAAATTCATCCAAAAATATCCTGATTGTCTCATTCAAGAAGTGTGTGCCCTTATCACTTGTCAAACTCAATGAACATCCATACCTAGTAAGAATAGTTTCCCATAAGATCCTTGTTGTTACGGTTGTTGTACAATCCTTTTTATGTGTTTCTTCTTCCCATCGTGTAAGATAATCTGTATAAGTGATGATGTAGCATGATTCGGTTCTACTTGCGGCTAGGAAATAGGACCCAAAAAGTCTATTTCCCATTTTTCAAATGGCTCTGCACTAGTAATATGCCTCAATGGCATTTCATCTCTTTTCCACATTTTCTAAGGTGCTAACAGTGATCACATGCCTTACAATACTCTTTATAATCCTTGTACAGGGTCTCCCACCATAATCTAGCGAGTAGAATCTTGCACATGGTGGCATCACCTACATAATGCCCACTTGTAATACCACCATGAGCCTCTTCCATGATATCCATGCACTCATGTTCTAATACACACCAATGCAATATTTCATCTCGACCTAGTTTGTATAAGTCATCACTAATCAACATGAAGGGTGTAACACAAATTGCAAGTTGTTTCTTCTCTAAGGCTTTCATTCCTTCTGGTGTCATACCTGTGTGTAAAAAAATAATATCCTGCAATTCTAAAGGCACGTAATGTAACTTGTACAACTATATATGTGACATTGTATCTTCAATTGTCTGTGTGTCCTCTCTTAATTGAATTCTTGATAAGTGGTCTAGGCTAGAATTACTTTATACCGATTATGGAAAGCTTCCCCACTCGGTGGTGAAGGTTTTCTTCTCTTGATCCTCATGTGAAATTCTTACCGATGATACCCATATAATCCATCTCGTAAAAGAGTAAATTTCACACCTGTAACGACTTATAATATTTACTCGGTGAAAGGTGTAGGAAAAGGATCAATCACACATGCAACATTCAACTCCCTATAATCCACAAAAATCCTAATCTGACCATCTTTCTTTATACTGATTACTATGGGGCTAACCCGCACCGATTCTTATAGGGGCTTAAGGATGCCATATTTCAGCATTTTGTCAATTTCTTCTTTAAATTTTATGTGCAGGTTAGAGTTCATCCTATAAAGTCTCTTCCTAACCAGGTGTGCTCCTTCCTTTAGCTTAATCTTCATCTCGCCTAATTACTAATGCACCCCCTTTAACGCATGGTATCCCCTAGGGAATAAGTCTTAGAAATCACGTAGTAACTCAATTATCTTTTTCACTTCAAAACTAGACAAATAATCTCTAATTATGGCCTCCTTAGGTTCAACATCCATGTCATTTTTCACTTTCTTATTCTTCATAGGTTTATGATAGGAACAAGTGTTTTTATCTACACTTTCTAAGACCTCACGCGCATACTGTTGAATGATCTATGTCTAAATCTTCTACTTCTTCATCATCCACTATGTAGACCATATTTCCTTTCTCCTTTTAAATGAAAGCATGCTTAAGTAGTTCAAAATTTGTCTCATCTATTTCATAAAAATGTGCTCATGGTTATTCCTCACCAAATAACTCTTGAATGAGTTCTTCAAAGCATTTGTACTATCTCCCATAGTCAAAAATTCCATAACACATAATGCCTCTCTCACCGGAGGTTTAGTAGAGAAGTAGTCAAAATTCTAGACCATTCCTGCAATCAAGTCTTGCCGATTTCCAGTCTCCTATGCAATTCCGCATAAACATACCAAGCGCATGCGCAACCTTGCAACATGGACTAAATTTTGTGCACCCAAAGTGAAGGTGATAAATCTTCCTACCCCTCTATCTATAGTCTCTCACATTGTTTAATGTGGTGTTGAATAGGTTTATTACCACGATATATGTATATCTAAGTAGGTTCATTACTCCTGAGAAACCGGGTTATTAGAGAAATTCTTACTTCATTCCATTCTATGAGATTATCCCTATGAACCATCCACTAGCATGATGTTGTCCCTCCCAGGGTATACATTAACATATTTATTCTTTCCACTTAATCCATCCACTACTCCTTTATGGCACGCAAGAATACTATAGGATCTCATTTCTTAGTGTCGAGGTATAGAGTTGTTATTTATTTACCTAATACAATGAGGTTTGCTCCTCTATTCAAAGGCACTTCTTACTTCATGCCTAACCATCTCATAGGTGTCATGTGCCCAATTATCACAAGAAATACTTGTAGTATCACTAATAGATTGTGAATCTTCCTACTAGAGGATTCCCTCCTTAGATGGCTAGAGTATTTTTGGATCTTGAAAGGCATGTACATAAATTATGTTCAAGTCTTCCTCACTCAAAGGTTCAAAATAAGGTCTAGATTTTCCATCTATCAAGGGTATAATAACTTGTTCCTCCTTGTTCTCAAAACTTATATAACCCTCATTGAACCATAGATTGGCATTATTCTCATAACACCAAGGGTGCCCAAGTAGAGTTAGGAAGCTATCCTATTTTACAAGTGCCAAAACTTCAAAGTCCCCAGTGAATTTAGCCCCTTGTATAGTAATGGATGCATCCTTTAAAACCCCGATTGGAGTGGCCTTAGTCCGATTAGCCATGAACAATACATTAGAGGATGGCTGTAATGGAGGTCTACCCATCTACACCCATGCATCTACAATAAGAACATTCACTTTCACACTTGTGTTAATCAATATATTCCTCAAAATTCATTCATCCAAAACAACATTTAGAGTGATTTCCTTGTCCTAATCCAAGTTATGAAAGGAAAGATTAGCATGCGAGGATCTCTTTGTCCTTTTCAATACCTACACTCGAAGTATTTCCCTCAAGCCAATTCCCTAGTAATGGAATTATAGTCTCCAGTGCAGCATCTTGCATACCTCTTTCAAATCATAAAAATTTAAGTGGACCGTCTCTACTTCCTTCTTTTGATCCAACTTCGTGACTATTCCTTTAAACACTATATTTCACCCTAAAGATTTTCGAGTACTTCCATGGTTTCTTGGTAAACCTACTTTTGATGTTTTGGATTTGGGTACCTTTCATGTAAAACATCCTCCTTAGTATTGGTAGGCTTATGTTGTAACGTTTCTCTAGTGTGAGTAGCTTCAAAGCACATGTAGTAATCTTCATAGGTACTACCTCAAGTTCCGATGCCAACTTTGGCATCTACTCATTTTCCATAGCTAGTTGTATTCTAACAATCCTTGCACCTTTGTTCTCTTGTTTATGTTGCTTTCTAAGATTCTCATATAAGTTCATGCATTCCTCATAGTTATGATTCTTCCCACAAAAAGAACAAGTAATATTCTAAGGGCATTCATGTTTGTAGTGGTCAAGAGATCCACATGTATTACATGTTTGACAAGGAAACTTTCCTCGTCCACCACCATGGCCTCGGCCCCTGAATCCACCATGGTATCCTCGACCTCTGCCACAAATTCCTTTAAAATTTCCCTTGTTTCGATCATAGCACCCTTGGGTGTGATCACAATAATGGTTCTCACTTTAACTTTTAGAATTATCTAATACTACTGTCTATTACACACTAATATCGATGGCATCATGGATCTGACCAATCAACCTGTAGTTTTCTATATTATGAGTTGTGGACTAGAAAATATTACAATAGCAAGATACGTTCTTTCTGATCACGCATTGTAATAATGGGAAACAACTTACATCATGGTCTAAATGACATATCTCACAGTCTAGCAACAATGAACATACTGACCTATGGGGAAAATTATCCTTAGTGTTCCCTTCCACTTCACAATCAGATATAGCAAATCCTAGTGCATATCTCATGTGTTGAATTGGCCGATAGTTTCTCCAACTGCTTCACCATAGCTGCAATGTGCTTCTTGGAAAGGGCTCACTCCACTATGTATACTTCTTACTACCTTAGCATTAAATGCTACTTCAAGTGCTTCATGTAGGTCCGTATATGTCTTATGTGATAGCACCCTCCTAAATGGTGTGATCAAGCCCCCAATGAACCACTGTGCATGTTGGCTTGCATGGATATCATATGAAATCTTAGATAAAACTATTTTGAAACATGCATCATATTCATGGACACTTTCGGTAGTTCTCTGCTTAATATCCTTGAGTGCACTTATAATCTTCTATTCAAACTCAGGAATATGAAACTCCTTAAGGAAAGCTTCCCTTAGTGTTGCATAGTCTATGTAATCGATCAGGGTCAAACTTACTATACCAACTGTGAGCGCATCCTTGCAACATAGTTACAAATTGACTTACCTTATGATCATAAGTCATGATCCTTTTGCATGCCACAATATCTCACACATGTGCACATGCTCAACAACATCTTCTATTCCCCTATACTCTGGAAGACATAGTGACATCTCCATATAAATATTCTAGGGTTGGTAAGGACCATGCCCACCGATCCAAAACCTCTTGTGTTACCTCAACCTCTAGACCCACCGAACTAGAGCCACTTATGCCCCGTGATCCTCCTCCTATGTTTGGAAGGGGATTAGTGGATTTACTTCCTTTATGCCAACAATGGTACTAAACCGAACTTCTACGATGCGTGAGGTGGTACTATTCCCCAAAGTGAGCCCAAAATACTACATGCTTGAGTTTTGTGCCAACTATGCATGTGAAAAGGTACCTCAAATAACAAAGAAGATGTTTTTCTAGCCATAGATGAACTTTCTACTTGATTTAATCCTTTTCGATACTCCCTAAACTAGCTTGTTGACCACTAGTTGTACTAGATATTAGAAAACCAAGCGCAAGGGCTAGGTTGCTAGGTAGATTTAGATGCATGCTCACAGGTCATGTCATCTCTACTAGTGTGCTCCTATGTGAAGCTAAGGAGGGTTACTTATCATGCTTTCCCAAATGGGCAATTTCCAAATGCTCGCCTCCATACCTTATGCGTGATCTCCAAATCCTTCACGATCCATCTCTCTCCTCAACACCATATGTTCTGCAATATCATGTTGTTTCTCTATCTACCTTATTGTACTTAAGCCACCTTTCTTCTCTTTGACTCTCCATCGCTAGGTCTGCCATCCTTCACCAAACCTTCTCCTACCCCCGCGCGTGGTAGGGTTTAGCTAGCCATCGGATTTTCTTCCAAGTTTAGGGTTACCATCAATATTTTGATCACCAGTGGAATGCCTTACAAATAGATTCCCGAGATAACACAAAAACTGGAACTTAGCTACAATAGGGTAAGAGTAATTTGAAATTGAGTACTCTAAAATATAGCTATTCAGAACACCACAGAACTAAATGTCCACAATGTGAATCCAAATCAAATCAGCATCATAGAAGGCATGAAATTCTTCCCGCATCTAGACAAGTGTGCAATACTTCCAATTTCTATTATATGAGTAAGTAACCATCCACTCATGCATCTCTACCAGAAATATAGCAAAGAATCTCTCATATAAATAGTTGTACAAGTTCTTCTCTACCCACATGCGTGCATCAAAATCAGATCTAGTGTTGAACCTCCAAGTGTACTCTTCTTCTAGATCTATTATCCACTCCTCAACACTTTTTAGGGTCAATCAATACATCTTCATCATGAAACATCCTAAAAATAGTTGAACAAGAGGTCCCAACAATGGAACCAATGATGCAGTGTAGAATCCACTATAGAAAACCCAAGTACATTGGCACATCACTCAACCTGAGTTGAGCATTCACCTGAAGTGCGCAAAGGTACCAGGCCCCTCTTTAGATTTACTTCTGCAAGATGTTAGTGTGATGATGATAATACATATTCATATCCATAACCAAACATAAACATTTCACAGTGCATAAATTAGATCTAGACCTTAGAGAATCATGAATTTAAACAATAACCATAATAATATTAACCATACATGAACCAAATTTAGTTATGTCTAACACCATTATCCAGCCAATATATTCCATTGCATTAAACATTATAAAACACATAATCTTCTTACACTATAAAGTATATCCATAAGTCATGTACGCATCAGATCCAACAACATAACTCTACAATAATTCACACACACTAAACCACATATTTCAATACATATTTATAGAGGTGGGGACTTTCACTTCACGCCTATGCACTTCTCAAAATAGGTCGCATGCTAATAATATCCATGTGCCTTTACAATGGCTTGCACAACATGCAAGTGTTTTAAGAATAGATGTCCTATAATGAACTCTAAGAAGAAATCCTATTATGAGCCTAAACTATGCATGACACTTCTCACCACCCATTCCCAAAATACCATTGTGTGTCACACAAGTCTTCATCTCTATGTTTTCTTTGCATTTTATCTCCAAAAATATCCCTTATCCACAAAAACAAGCTAATTCTCGGCGAAAGTGTTACGCACACGTTTCCTTTCCTATCTTCTCGCTCCTTCAAATGCACCTTGTTCCCATGCACACATCCTTTATGTGTCTTATTCTTATAACAACATTCTTCTACTTTGCAGGGAGGAGAATTAGACTCAAGGAAATTTAATCCATAGCATAACAGGCCTAAAAAATGTTGGTGAGGATATGGCCCTTGATTTAGGTGCCACTGCAAAAGTGGAAGTGTTAGGAAAATAATTAAACTATGAGAAGGGGAAGGGCTCAAGTTATTATAGATCTACCAAACTCATAGTTGACATTCACTTCCCGACTCATTAGTTACAAATTGGGAGCATCGAGAGAGATGGATAGACATCAACAAGAGATTCTTGTACGTTTCCTATAGAGTTTCCAAGCGGGCACACTACAACTTTGCATAATTTATTACGGATAGTATCATTGAGGAGGTGTGAGTGCATAATGAATTAGGAGTGAAAATAACTTGGGGGTCCATATTTTTATTGATTGTATTTTAAAAAATTGGTGTCCCAGATGGATGAGAAGGTAACATGTTGGTTTACCCACCAGCACACCCGTCTCCTGTTATAAAGTTTAAGAAATTCACTTATGACTAGTCCATCTCAAACACCTACAAGGTACATATCAATAACTAGTATGAGAGGAAACACGGAGATTTTGAAAATTAATGGTGCATCCCACACGAGCTACCATAGATTTTTGGGGACCATGTGCAATTCACTGTTACCTAACACTTTTTTTGGCATGGTTCATGACAGCCAAAGGAGAATTGGGGTAGTGATGAAAACTTCCATTTGCATTCACCGATAGGTACATGAAGTGCGTCATCAACTAGTTAAAGGAAACACAACAGATTGACCTTCAATTCCGATAAGGAAGACATTGATGTTCACACCCTATGTGTAACCTACTGATATGACTCATGGCTAGCATATATAGAGACCTTAGAGCCCGACTTTCTAGATTTGAATCGTAGATAAATGTTACCATCAAGGGCTACGCCCACCAAGTATTTGTATAGTTCTTCCCCAAGATGCAAGGAGGATTTGAGGTGGAAATCAGAGATGCCACCTTCCCAAGGCCATGTGAAGCACCAATCCCACCAATAAAATTAGTCTAGGAAGATGAAGAATTAGTAGTAGAAGAAGAAGAGGGTGAAGGGAAGTTAGACACTTCCCGGAAGAGAAAATAATATATGCACCAAACTAGCGGTTGGGGTGCAAGTACATCATAGTTGAGAAATGTTGAGGAATCACAAATAGAGTGCAAGGAAGGTGATTTTCCTAAGGGAAAGGATCTAGGAAAGAAGAAACAAAAGGTACATGAGGTTTCCAGTTCAGCAACATAAACTAAGCTTAGAAGAAGATACCACAACCTTTAGGGAGGAACTCGAGGCTGAGCTCGAGGTAGAAGAGAAGAGAAGGGTGGAGGTAAACACCAAGGTGGTGGTAGATGTGTGCACTAAAGAGAAGGATCATTCTATTGAGTAAAATGAGGAGAGTCCAGTGCAAGGATCTTCTCCTACACATCCCACCAAACTGGAGGAATAAAATAAAGGAGACTCCTTTGTCATAAATGAGGATAAATGATTCATTTAAGGGTCAAGGAAGCAATAAAAAATCATAAGGCTGTAATGAAGAAGCATATGCCTATGTCCCCACATATGGACTTTGTGGATGATCCCTGTGAAGGTGTTGTGCATAATATTTCAGGTACCCTCCCCACAAAGAAGCTACATGCATGGGATATTTTGGATCAAAGTGGGGTGTGACAAGAACTAGGAAGATGATAAGATGAAACTCTGTATTACCATGCAGAGGAGCCTGATTTCAAGGTCAATGATCGTGCAATCAATACCATTCATCTGAATTAAAAGGAGAGACATACAAGGTGGCGGACCCAAGCTACCTCACCAATGAGCAGGCATGAAACGTGCTACAAAATATGTCTTCATAGGTGGTATGATGCATATTGGATGCAAGGAAACTATTCAAATATTTGTTGCGGACTAGAAAGGGAAGGAGAAGGAAATAGAGAGATTATGCCAAGGATTGAAAAGAGATAATGCGTAAACCAAGGAGGTATGATTGATTTGGTGAATTGGTCAAGAATATATTAGGACAAAGTCTAGTAATCTTGGTGAGCCAAGCTTGGGAGACTATAATGATGATATGGAGTACCTTGAGGAATTGGTGGGGATGTTATTAACCAACATCAAGGATGGTGTGGTGCTAACAACTCTGTGAGCTTGCCAAGGAAAATGAAGATAACCAGGTCATTGTGGAATCCTGGATCACTGAGTTGGAGGATTTACTTACTCAACTCAAGGAGGTAAATATATTGGTAGATAGGGGCTTCGATAGTTGCAGGAAGTGCGATCCTATTGTTGACACGCGCATGACAGAGGAGGAGGTCACTCTCAAGGCCTTGCAGGAGAAGGTACCAATGAACAAACTTGAGCACACCCAATTGATAATCCATACCACGACTTAGAAATATAAGATAAAAAAATCATGAGAAATTAGATTTCAGGATTGGCAAACCCCAAGATTCCATCACTAGATAGATGGATGAGTTTGAGGGTGTTTGCGTGGAGCTGATGGTAGCCATAAACAATATCAAGGGAAAGGTGGAGGAAATCACATCAAATCAAGTACCTAGCATCATGAGGGAAGTGTCGGGGAAAGCTCTAACAGAGCTGGAGGCATGGAAAATTTTGAAGTGGGAAATAGAAGCGAGAATTCCTCAAGCTACTTCGAGTTGGTCTTGTAGGTAGTGGTGACGTGTGGTATTCCTTTATTCCTTAGAAAAATTTTGGTCATTGAAGTTTTATTTGAGGAGCACGAAGGATTGCCATGGTCAGAAATCACATTAGTGTGGGGCGATGTTAGGCCCTTAAAGTAACTAAGTACCTGAGGCGCAAAGGGTTGTGGCACGCAGAAGCGAGGCACGAAGGCTCACATGAAAGTACTTTTGGGAGGCATGAAGGCTTGTGCCTAGATAGAGAAGGTTTAGAAATTAGTCACTTTTGGGCCTTGGTCAAAGTCACATTTGGGGAACACGTGGAAAGGTAACTCTAAGTGTGAATGGATAAAGGTAAAATATTAAAGACTTACAACTCAAGGAAAGGATATTCCAAGATATGGCTATCATGATAGGATTAGAAGATGTAAATTAGAATTAGTTATGGATTAGCTTGCACTTGCATTCTCGAGGATACTCAATTATGGAAATACATTATGATATTTGGCATGTTGTTAGGTAATGTTTAAGTGGTTAGAGGAGATTCCTTCCGCTTATTTCTTATGTGTTGTTTTTGCATGAAAGGGGAGTGTGTGTGTATCACAAGAAGGAAATATAATGGATGTGCATGCGGAGAGTGAGAGCTTAGGGAAGCATGGGTGAAATATCTATATTAATCCTATTCTAAATAATATGTGGGGACCCTATTGTTGTATTAGCTTGATTTATGGTTTCTTTAATGTAATTAGCTACTGTAATATTGGGGAATTAATAAAATGGGAATGTTCTAAACATCTGATTCATGGATCTTGATCTGTATGTCTTATTTTATGTTTATGGATCCAAATCCTTATGTTTTTAATGATGTTCATGGTTCAGATCTGATTCTCCCTATTATTGTGATGTTCTCATCTATATTATGGTGCATTTGTGTTTAGATCTAGTTTCCTTGTTTCTATCTTAGAATACATGTAGTTATATCTTGGCATTGTTCCTCTAATGTTGATAAAGATTCTTGCAAAGCTCATATAAAGGAAGGGCCCAAAGTGCCTACATGCACCTCGTGTGAGAACCTAGTTAGGTTGGGTGATAGGCCGGTGCACCCTGGGATATTAAGTGATTAGAAAAAGTGACTACAATACATTTTATGAAAATTATAGCATTAAAATATATACTTAGTGCACTGTAAGGACAATTTTTGAGTTAGCAGAGTTATGGGATGAAAATAAACTAAGGCATTGCAATGTCATGACATTCGTGATACCATAAAATCAAAAAATGACATAAATAACTTACAAAGGCAAATAAAGCAATGTGACATGAAAGAAAATAGGTCTCAAATAGACTCACTTGTAAGAATGCTTTCCGAGATGTAAAATGCAATGCAGAGCGATTCCTAGAAATACCTTGATTTAGCTGATTTTTATAAGCAAATTGCAATATGATGATTTGCTAAATCCTTTTATATTACTTCACAAATTAGAAAATAAGAAAATATTTTTATAAACTTCAAATTTTTCTCAATGCTTAGTGATTCTAGAATCTACATCTACACACACACACACACACACACACACACATATATGGAAAATTTAATCAAATTCCTATAAAAATTCCCATACATGTCGGTGAATGAGCTCAAAGGACCACTAAGGTTCCATAGATTTATTGGTGATCCAAGAATGTTTTGAAATCTCGGCCCGTCAATCGCGTGGTGATTCAATATAAAAATCTAAATTGGGATTGGAGATTTATTGGCTATTGACATGGGACATATTAATGTTTGTGGAATTTTTGGGTGAAACATGGCACTACCGTGGCCATAAAAATCACCAAAATTAAATTCTTGAAATCCTACTTTTTCCAAACTATGAATATTTGCCGCTAAATTTTTTTATTACCTTCTAATTTAAAATATGTATGGCCTACTTAAAATTAAATTCCTCCTTTTAAAACTAAAAGGGATTTTTCACTTAGATTAAATGAAAACTAGACTAAAAAATTATCTTAAGATTAAAAAACAAGAACCTATTAAAAATGTGGGATTTTAATTTTACAAATGGAGGGAAAAGGGAATGACCAATCAAAGTAGGGGCGAGCCATATGGAGCTTGTTATCAAATTTTTTTCCTTAGGTGAAATTAGATAAACATGACCTAATGGGATCCAAGCACCGATAAGACACCTAAAGATGAAACTTGGGGTTACATAGAAGAATCAAGTGTTTTAAGAGCTTGTTCTAGTCAATTCAAGAGTGAAAATAATATTGAGGAATTTTTTTCCTCTTCTAGGTTTTGACCCTTAAGATCAACCTACAAAAGTGATGAAATGTGGACCCCGTGGCCCCACATCGGCCAAAATGAGAAAAAAAGGTGGAAAAGTGAAAAAGGGGTCCCGGTGATGACCTATTGGTTTCCACTTAGCCTCCATATTCGAGAAATTTCATCAAGAAATCGAGAAAAAATCAAAAATTATTCAAATAGGCCCTAGTAAAGGCCTTGCGATTAGAATAGCTTGTTGAGCTACTCGTGAGCATCTCGGTGAGCTAGATTTTACATTGGGTAAGTGATTTTATGGATGGATCATCACGTAGCTCGGTGAGATACTCGGTGAGATGAGTTGTGTAGGTGGTCGATGAGTGAATCGGATCTTTGCATGAAAGGAACAGCTCGATGACACATGTCGAGCTCCTCAAACTCGGAGTTTAACAAGTGAGGTGGAACAGTTGGCCGAGCTATGGATCACCTTGGGAGATGAATGGAGGTCGAGTGAGCCCCGAGAAAATCAAAGGGTCCGGTAAGAAGTGATTCAAAGTGACATAAACAAGAGGCCCTTGGGATGAGTTGAATGAAGTCGGCCAAGGGTGAGTCAACGAACATGGGGAGCTCAATGACATGGTGATGAGCCCACGGTGAAAAGAGCTCGGGAAAACCAAGGTGAGAATCAAATGTGAGCTCGATGGGAAGGAAGTGAGTGAGAGAGGCTATGGTCGGCTAATCCATAATGCTTGGAGGTCGGCAAGAGCTCGAGGAGTGAGCTCACGTGGGAGCTCAATCATAGATGTTCATCGGGATAGATAACTAGATTAGGATTCAAGCCTAGAAGGTTAGAATTCCATGGGAGTTGATGTGGTTTTTAGATCCACCCATTTCGGAGATTCAGGAAAAATAAATTTGGAGCTCGGTGAGCAAAAATATGAAATGGCGAGCCAATTTCTCCTAAGGATAAAAGTCCCAAAATCTGAATTTTTAAGGGTCAGCGAGCTATCGGGGGTCAATAGTGAGGCATGTTTTTAGGAGCCCAGTGGAGTTGGATTTTGGAGAATTATGAGTATTTTTTATGAAGTGGCATGTAACAAATGTCTGAAGGTGGGGAACTCCAAAGTCTGAAAAAAATTGGACTTTGAAGGTGGATAGTTTAGAGATTTGTGAGGAAAAACTCTAAAGTAGGATGAGAAAGCTCTAAAGAAAAAGGCTCCAAAAGTCTGAAAATGAGGTGATTTTCTCGAATTTCGGGCGTGAACATGGAGAATAGTCGATGAGCTCAGGGGGTGTACAAGCCCAAAACAAAATTCTGAAAACAAACTCCCACCGAGTTATGCGTTGGACATCGAGTTGGATGGCATATCAGGCAGATAGGTAAAATTTTTGGGGTCCAAGCCATTCAACCAACTCATTGGCATGAAATTTGAATGAGTTGAATTCATTTCGAGTTTGGTGGTTGGGAGAGGAGCTCGAATAGTATCCCGCATTCAAATTTGTATAAATTTTGCATTTTGAGCCAATTTTTATTAAATTACACTCATTGGAAAGGATTTTAAGAGGAGAATTTAATGGAGGTGCCAAAATTCAGAGACCAAGAGGGTAGGTGAATATTTAACCATGTAAGTGACTTGGTGAAAAAAATTACGACAACTTCTTTTGTACTCCACCATTTTCAAAGCAAACTTACAATCATTGGAAAGCTATTTTCGAGCTATACAACATGGAATGATCAGAGAAGGGAAATTAATGTGTTTAGTGGGAAAATTTGAATAATAAAATTTTAGGAGCTAGAGGCCATGCCTTGATCAATGAAGTAAGAGAAAACCCATTTCTTATTGTACAAGGCATAATATAACCATGATGAAGTTACAAGTCTTCCTAGCAGCCATTATAGGAGTTTAATGATGATTTTTGATGGGTTTTGGATCATTTCGAACTTTTCTCTCTCTCTCCTCTTTGCACTATTTTCTTCTATAAATTTTAATGAGGGGATCAGTAAAAGGGGTTAGATAATTTATAATTTCCCCTCCCTTATTTCTTTTCTATGAGAAATTTGTGAAGTTAAAGCCTCCCATTAAACATTACAATGCAATTTTTATGCCTTTGGCCCCCATGTGATGTATTGTATAAAATTTTGGAGCAATAAAAGAAATATGTGGATGATTCTCAACCCTTATTTTTTTATTGTATCTTATCTTATCTTTCATTGCAGTTAGAGGTTATTATGGATTGTTTATTTGTTATTGCAAGATCTCAATAGGTTGTATTTACTTGGTAAATGGGCTTGTGATAGGTGTTTTTATCTATGGTAGTGGACACCCTCCTCAAATTTCCTTGTTTAATTTTCATGCAAAGGTCAAGTTATTTAATACTCCTTATTGGTGCATCACCTTCCCTTAGAGTAGGTTTTCATTTTCATGCATCCTTCCATCCTTATCCCCTTGGAAAAGCATTAGAGTAGGGTTAAAATTGCAACTCTCTATACTTTGGAGTAGTTGGCACTAGGTTAGGATAGGAAGTCAGCCTTCTCTAGAGAGTTATCCCCATTTTTAAAGTCCCACACTTTGGGATAGCTCCATGTTTGAAAAATCACACTGACTACCCAATCATTTAAATTATAAGAATTGTGGGTGTTGTGATTTTGCACCAACATAATTGGCACACCCGGTGGACAAAGAGGTCATTTATACAACCTTTGGAGGCATTTTATAGGAATTTGGACTTCAAAAGTTACAGATTTGGGGTTTTAGATTTTTCACCACAATGTAAAAGTTTCAAATCATTTTTCAAAGGCTTTTCATGAGAAAAACAGCCCAAATTTCACCAAAAGATAGATCGGGGGCCAAAGATCAAAAGGGTATTCTTAGAATTCCAAATTTCTAATTTTTAGAATTTCAAAGTTTTTGCACTTTGGAATTTTAGATTTCAGGATTTCGGACCTTTTGGGTTTTTGCAATTTCAGAATTTCAGGTTTCAGAATTTTGGAATTTTCTAAATTTTAGAATTCAGACATTTTGGATTTCAGAGGTTTTCAATTTCACAATTTCAGAACTTTTGAGATTTCAGAGGTTTTCATTTGGGGAAAACTACATTTGAATTTGGGGATCGATAATTGCAAGATAAGGTTTAAATCCTAAACATCAACATTTCAACCCTTCAAATTTGTTTTCTTTAGTTTGTCAAGATTGGTATGTGTCTTGGTAAAACCCTAACCTTTAGGGGCTCATTTCCCAACACATCTTAAGAATCTTAGGGTTAAAAATAAGTGGTGTAGTAGTGCAGAGTTGCTTGAGTACATGAGAAGAATTTGAACTAGGTTTGTAACAAGAGAGGAAGTCATATTTTTGTACTTACGGTTATCTCGAGTAGATGAAGGAGAGGAAGAAGACCAAAAAGATCACCATCTCCACCTAACAAGACTTTGTCTACACCTCCACCTAGTAGACCCTTCCTTCAATCAACCAGGGTTCTTAGGCCGATCAGGATGGCACATCAACAACCACCATAGGGACCATCCAATCATTTTTTCAACTTCATGGGAAGTAGTCCACTTTCCCTCAATGCACAAAATCCAATCCTGGTTGCAACATTGAAAAAAATTCCCTACTTCACGGGAGAAAACCATACAACCCCTATTGACCACATCTAAGACATTGCAAATGTTTTTGCATACACAAGATCAACGAAATGGATGTAGCAAAGTAAAATTTTTGGCTTCCTCTTTCAAAAGTAAGGCCTTACAAGGGTTGGGAGCTTAATCATGGGATCAATTGAAAATTGGAATCGAGTTGTGTATGTCTCTCTACAATTAGTTTGGAGAAAGGACTGACAATCTATCTTTATTGGAATAATTGACAACCATCAAGAGAGATCCTAATGAGAAGATGGTGGATTTTAATTTTTAGTTCCAAAAGACATGGGATAGAATCTCAATTGTTGTGAGACCAGCTACCCAAGGTGCATTCCTCTATTTCTTAAAGCCTCTAAATTTAGACATAGCTATGATGATACAATCAATGGGAGGAACAACATTGCCAGGAGCCTACAACATAGCCATCAGAGTAGAAAACTATTTGATTCAAGAAGGAAAGCTCACACCTAGGCTACCTATGCCTCTATATCCAAAAATTGGAAATCCTAAAGCTAGTCAAACACCTGATTTGAATCTCATTCCAATCCCTAGAAATCATAGCAATAGTGAGACCTCCACTTCTTCAATTACTTCTAAAGACGTTCAGGAGGTCAAAAATAAGCTATAAGAAGTATTGAAGGGGTAGCAAGCTTTGGGGAATGAGGTAGTAACCAATAAGAAGCAACAGGCTCAAAAATTCAAACCATATTAGCCTCAAGATCAATCTAATATACCTCCTTTTAATTCAAACAGACTTAGGCTCAAGATGCAAATAAAATTTAGAACCAAGGAAAATCTCAAGCTCCCTGTCCATTTTAATGTATAATCGAATGTAGTTTCAACATCCAGGGCCTAGGTTCCAACCCAAAGCAATATTTCACATGACTATGAGTGGTGCTTATCATGCAATCTACCTCGCAATCAAGAAAATTATTTCAATGGTGCACTCAATTAGGATTTGATGGTACCTTCTATTGGTGTGTCCTAAGATCCAAATAAAGAAGAAAATCACCTGCAAGGAAACACACAGAGGCACCTCCAACTTAAAGCACACTTGGTAAAATGGAAAATAGAGGAATTTTGCAGAGTTAACCAACCTCCTTTCCAACGTGTAGCTACCAACATGAGGTCAAAGAAGAGGAACATAGATGAATTACAACCATCTAGTGTAATCATTTCTTAATCTCTTGTCATGCCACAAGGAGTTCGCAATGTCGAACAATCCCAAACCCACAAAGTTAACCCAAGGCACCTGTTGTAGAAACACATTTGCCCATCTAATATCTGGAAAAGGCTATGCAAGTAAGGGAAATAAAAGGATAACCCATTCCCTTCAACATTATTGATCAAATGAAGAAAACGCATAAAATAATTTTGATGTGGGAATCACTTGGAAATCCTAGGATAGTGGGATTTGTTGAGAGCTGCAATGGCCAATTGGTTCACCTCAAATGGATCATCCAAAAATAAAGAAAAGGTTCTCACTAATATAGTGCAACAAGAAGGAGGTCAACCAAGTAAAAATTTGAAGCCTCCACCGTTCTATGTGTCATTGATTATTGGGAACAAATTGGTGCACAATTGCATGATCGATTCAAGGGCAAGCAGTTTAGTAATGCCAAAATAGATAGCAAATCAACTAGCCTAAAGTATGAACTGGTCTCTAAAGTAGTGGTGCAACTAGATGGGGAAGTAGTGGGAATAGTTGGAATCATCAAAGGATTAATTATTACACTGCACACTTGTCCCAATGTCACAGTTTTACAAGATGAGTCTCGTGATTGACTTACCATCACTTTTTGCATTGTGTCTATCAAGGGACTTCACAGCTAAAATTCATAGGTACCTATCACTTGACTGGTCACACATGCTCTTTAGAAAGAGGTATGGGTCTAAGGATACAATCTGATTCAAACCAATTGTAAACTTTCACATTAAGCCCCTTATGCCAATTCTAATCAATGTAAATTGCTCACTTTTGATTAGGAAGATTACTCAAATTTTCTAGAAATTGGTACTAAATTTGAGGGCATTCTGATTTGACCTTAGATGATTGGGAAGAAAAGACATGTTGTTGATCCATACAAGGAAATGGAAGAAGTGAACTAGGAATATATTGCTTACATGAAGAGAATTCACCTCTCCCTAACATCACCAAGCTAGAAGATAAGGATGACAATGAAGTATGGAAACTATTTTTTATGGTTCAAAGAGTAGACAAGGTGTGAGAGGAGCTGAAATATAGGTGTCACTAAAAACATCAAGTACTATACAAACTTTCCAATTTCAGTTTGCTTGTTCAAAGAACATACAATTGAGTACAAAGTTCTAATCCATGGAATTCATTGGGCAAGGGAAAATGGCATAAGGAACTTGTAGGTGTTCGAGAGATAGTGAACTGATTATGAATTGAGTTAGAGGGAATAACTCTTCCAAGAATGATCTTCTAAAAAGCTACAAGAACTAGGTATGGGATCTCATCAAGGACTTTCAGGTCTTTAATATTAACTACATACCTAGAAATAAAAATGAAGCGGAAACAAGCTTGTAGTAGTTGGGGCAAAATTTGATGTTGTTGATAGAATCAAAAGGGATAAAACACAACCCCATATTAGGATATTTGTTAGGCTAGTAGTTCCAGATAACAATACTAGTTGGCAAGTATTCAAGAATGATCAATGGATCATCAATTTCCTATAGGAAGAGGTTGAATTCACTGCCAAGAACTACGATAAATTGGAACAACAATATGGGGACCAAGTAGTTCAATTAAGGATGAACAGGATTCTAAAAGGTTTAGTAACATTGGAATCCATCTCCAATCCCAATGATCAATTCTGGAAGGAGAAGGAAAATATTCAAGTCAAAGGGAGGATTTGAAACCCATTTGAGTTGGGAAAGCAAGATACTACAAATTGGAAAAGTGAGCACTCAACAAGAAATATCTGATTTTGTATAGCTTTTCCAAGAGTTCCTAGATGTCTTCGCTTAAAGTTATGAAGAATTGAGAGGTTTCAACCCAAAATTGGCACAACACACTATTGAACTGGATCCGAGAGGCTAACCCCTATCGGTAGAAGAAAAATATCGTCAACCCCCATATTGAGCCTCTCATGAAGGAGCTAAACAAACTCATAAAGGAAAGCATCATATTCCCAATCAAGCACTCAATTTGGGTTACAAATATAGTACTGGTCAGGAAAAGAAATGGAGAAATCAGGTTGTGTGTGGAATTTCAGGACCGAGAAGGGCCTCTCTTAAAGACCAATATCCATTCCCTTCAATGGATCAAATATTACAAGTAGTATCCAGTTCAAAAGATTCTCCCTCCTAGATGAATACTTAGGGTATAATAAGATAATGGTAAAAGAGAAATATTAGTTCAAAACGACCTTCACCACCAAGTGGGGCACCTATGCCTATAGAAAAATGCCATTCGATTTATCAAACACCTGGAGCCAATTTCTAGAAAGCAATGGACATGGAATTCAAGGGGTTGATAAACAAGATAGTTCTTATGTACATAGATGACATCACCGTGTTTTCTAAGAGTGCAAAAAGTCACCTTTTCTATCTCGGAAAAATCTTCCAAAGATGCAGGAGATTCAAAGTGTCTTTAAATCCCAAAAAGTGCATATTTCTAGCTCACAAAGGCAATATCTTAGGCCAAATTTTGTCTAAGGAGGGATTTATAATTGACCTAGAGAGGTTTTAAGCCATTCAAGCATTACCACTTCCAAGTCATAAGAAGTATCTCCAAAGCTTCTTGGGGAGAATCAACTTCATTCAAATATTTATATAGTATTTTGTCACTCTTGTCAAGCCAATAACCATGATGTTGACAAATAACATGGCATTTAAGTGGATAGTGGAGGGAACAGAAAGTTTTTAAGTTATCAAAAATGATATATCTCAAGCTCTGACTCTCATCAATCTAGACTTTTCTAAAGACTTCATGCTCTACTCTTTCGGTGGTTTAGACACCCTTTTCTAAATCCTAGTGTAGCGAGAATAAAGAGGGATCTGAAAAACCGATATCCTTCTTCATTCAAATCTTAGAGGACTACGAAGTAAGGTAATTCCTTCATTAAAAATCATGTCCTGACGCTTATCAAGAATTTTTAAAATTTAAAAATTTGGTCTCAAACAACATGATCAACTTTTGGCATCCCATGCTAGAGTCAAGGAATTCCTTCTCAACAAGTATTTGAATGAGAAAAGGGAAAGATAGATCATCTGTGTAAGGAATACGATATTGAAATTAAAGTCACTAAATTAGTCTGTAAAAAGGGATTATGTGAGCATCTAGCTTCCAGTCAACAAATTGGGGCAAGTTATCTAAAAGGAATTATTTTAGTGTTACATGATAATCAAGAACAAGCAAATGATAGCGTGCCCACCCACTATTGAACTTAGGACATGATACATTTCTTACAAACATGTTTATGCCCTCCATAGATGAGAAAAACAAAGAGAAGATATTTAGACTCCAAGCCATCCCATATGTGCTTATTGATGGTGTATTTTTCAAGAAATACATTAATGGAGTCCTATTGAGGTGCATTAGGAAAATTCAAATTTGAAAGGTGCTACATGAGTTCCATGATGGAGAGGATGAAGGTCACTTTGCTTCATGGGTGACACTCTTAAAATAATGAAGGTGGGTTATTGTTGGCCCACAATGTTCAAGATGACTCGATATACATGGATCAATAAATGTAAAATGTGCATTCTTCATGGGAAAGGAGAGGCTAGCAACACTTCCATTGCATCCTATCTTGGTCAAACAACCATTCATGTAGTGGGCATTGGACTTCATAGGGGTCATTAATTCAAATTTGAGCTAAGGTCACAAGTGGGTTCTCACTACAACAAATGACTATTTAACCAAGTGGAACGAGGTAGTAGCACTCAAGGAAGCAAACGATCCTAGCATAAGGTTCAAAGTCCCGCAGACACTATCATATCGAGACAATTCTCTAGCATTCGTCAGTGTAAAGATCATAGAATGGGCTGTTAGAAATGGAATTTATTTGAGCACCTATTCTAATTATTACCCCAGGGTAAATGGAGAAGTAGAGTCCATAAATAAAAACTTGCTAAGAATCATCAGGAAGACTCTAGATGAAAATTAGAGGATGTGGCATACTAAGCTCAAATCAGCCTTGTGGGCTGATAGGATAACACTAAAAAGGACAACTAACAACTCTCCATACAGCTAGTCTACGGGAAAGAGGAAGTGTTGCATATATCACTAGAGCTGCCCACATTGGAGCTTATGAAGTAGTTGGAACTATCAAAATTTGAGCATATGGAAGCTAGGTATGTAGAGCTAATGGAATTGGAAGAAATAAGAGAGCATGCAATGCAAACCATGGAGAAAGATCAAACCTTAATTAATAGTTAATTTGACAAAAAAGCCAAGGCAAGGACCTTCCAAGAAGGGGACCTAGTTCTAAAGTGGGATGTGGATCGGGCTAAGCCAGAAAGCATTCCAATTTTGATTCCATTTGGAGTGGCCCCTACATGGTCATAGGATGTAAGATTAGAAATGTCTTCCAGTTATCTATTTTGGATGAAGAGGAACTTATGATTCTTGTCAATGGAATATATCTTAAGCACTACTACTAAAAGGAAAATTCTCACCCTTGTACATATTAGTTTAGGATTTTAATTCCTCTAAGTGCATATGAACATTATCTTGTCGTAGATTAGGTTTCAGTTTCCCTATATGCCTTTGGCACAGGTTTTATTGATCCTAGTTGTATCATTGTGCAATTCAATGTGCCTTCCAATAGAAATGATGTAAAAAGGAAGCTCAAAGTTGTAGGAAACGATTGCATACTTTAAAAGGTTTAAAATGTAGAGCAACTAAAATCTAATCAAGGAAAAATTCCTACTAGTGTCATTTTCATTCTCTAAGGATCAACCTTGGTTTGAGCTTCTAGTACCTCCTCTGAATTAGAAAGCAACCCCTAACAAAGCATGTCGTAATTGGAACATTTAGAAGAAAGAGAAAAAAACAAATTTTAATAGTGTTCCACAATGTCTTAACTTAGAGAATGTCTTATTAAAAAATATGCAATGTGTTATGCTCGCCAACCAATCATTGGATTCAACATGCTCATACTTGGTAGAATTAAGTTTCAGGACAAGTTCTAAGGTTCATTTAGTCCCGTAAATCAAGGTTGTAGAGAGGAAAATGTGAAGATCCTAGGTTTAGAAAAATTTCCACTCTCACAATTTTAACTTCAATATTTTCTTATAAAGATTGGGAGTGTGAGCATCGAAGCAGTCCAGGTCAGCAAGTGGTTTCAAGGGAAAGTTTCAGGACCATATCGGTTGCAAGATATCGGTTGTGACACCATGCCCAATCAAGGCATCAAAGCTACTAGCTAATGAACATAATACGAGTAGATGTCCCCATGAATCACCAAATTGTTGTCCAATTTTTCCCCTACCTGAAATTAGACAAACATGACCTAATGGGATCCAAGCACTAGAAAAGACACTAAAGATGAAACACAAGGTTATAGAGCATAATCAAGTGTTTCAGGAGGTCATTCAATTAATTTAGGAGTGAAAATCATATTGAGGAATTTTTTCCTCTCGGGTTTTGACCCTTTAGATCAACCTAGAGAAGTGATGAAATATAGGCCCTATGAGCCCACATATGGCCATAATGAGAAAAAGATGGAAAATTAATAAAATGGTCTTAGGACACCCTATTGGTTTCCCCTCGGCCTCAACATTCAAAAACATTCATCAAAAAATTGAGAAAAATACAAAATTGTTCAAATAGGCCTGGAAAGGCATCAAACTAAAAATAGCTCACCAAGCTTCTCGGACGAGCTACTCTTTGAGATGGATTTTGCATTGGGGAAGTGAGTAAATGGATGGCTTGATGAGTATCTCAATGAGACAAGTTGTGTAGGTGGTTGGATGAGCCAAATCGGATCTATGCGTGAAAGGAATGGCTTAGCGACACATAACGAGCTCCTCCAGCTTTGGGTTCAACAGTGGTGAGGCGACACATGTGGTCAAGTTATGGACTGAATCGAAGAGATGAATGGAGGTCATTCAAGCTACAATAAAATCAAAGGGGTCGGTGTGAAGTGATTTGGTGATGTGAAAGAGAGACCCTCGAGTCGAGTTGAATGAATTAGGTTAGGGGCCAAGTCAATGCGAAGCTTGGGAGCTCGATGACATGGTGACGAGCCAATGGCAAAAATATTTCAACAAAACGAAGGCGATAATGAAATGGGATCTCAGCAAGAAGGAAGTGAGTTAAGAGGCTATGGAATTCGGTTGAGCCATAGTGATTAGAGGTCAAAGCATGAGCTCAAGGAGTGAGCTCACATGGAAGCTCGACCACATATGTTCATCGGGATGGAGAACCAGCTCGAGATTCAACCCCGCAAGGTTTAAAGTCCATGGTAGTCAACTTGGTTTCGAGCTTGCCCCATTTATGAGATTCAAGAAAAATAACTTCAGATCTTGGCAAAAAAATACAAAATGGTGAGACAATTTATTCGAAGGTGAAAATCCGAAATCCAAATTTTTGGGGGTCGGCCGAGCTATCGGGTCAGTCAAAAGAAGGCATGTTTTAGGATCCCAGTAGAGTTGAACTTCATAGAATGGTGAGAAGTTTTTCTAAAGTGGCATGGAACAAAATTGAAGGTAGGGAACTCGTATTCTAAAAATTCAGACTTCAGAGGTGGATGGTTTTGGAGATTTGCAAGGAAAAATCCAAAGTAGGGCGTGGGAAAAATCCAAAGCAAAAGGCTTCAAAATTCCAAAAAGGAAGAAATTTGGTCAGATTTTAGGGCGTGAACATGGAGAATATTCGATGTGCTAGGGAGGCGTATGAGCCAACAAAATAAAATCCCAAAACAAACTCCCACCCAAATGAAAAAATAAAAACCCTTCAAGCTATATGTTGGACATTGAGTTGGATGGCATGTCGGTGGGTAGGTAAAAGTGTTGGGGTCCAAGCCATTCAACCAACTCATTGGCATGTTTTGAATGAGTTACATTTAATACAGAGCTCAATGGTTTCGAGAGGAGCTCGAATAGTAGCCTCCATTCAAATTTTGAATAACTTTGGCATTTTTAGCCATTTTTATGAAATTACAGTCATTGGAAAGAATTTTTAGAGGATAATTTAATAGAGGTGCCAAAATTCAAAAACAATGAGGCAGGTGAAGATTTAGCCATGCAAGGACCTGGTGTACAAATGATGACAACTTCCTTTGTACTCCTCCATTTTGGGCAAACTTACATTCATTGGAAAGCTATTTTTTGAGCTCTACAACATGGAATGATCGGAGAAGGGAAATTAATGTGTTTGGTAGGAAAATTTTCATCATGAAATTACAAGAGATAGAGGCCATGCCCAAGTGAATTAAGCAAGAGAAAACCCATTTCTTATTGCACAAGGCACAATACAACCATGATGAAGTTGCAGATCTTCCGAGAAGGCATTGTATGAGTTTAATGATGATTTTTATGGGTTTTGGAGCATTTCATAACTCTTCTCTCTCTCTCTCTCTCTCTGCATTATTTTCTTCTATAAATTTTAATGAGGGGCTCAGTAAAAGGGGTTGGATACTTTATAATTTCCCCTCCCTTCTTTCTTGTCTATGAGAATTTTTGAATTTCAAGCCTCCCACTGAACATTGTAATGCAATTTTTGTGCCTTTTTCCCCCATGTAATATATTATATCAACTTTTGGAGAAATAAAAAAAAATTGGATGATTCTCAACCCTCTTTTGTGTTTATTATATCTTATCTGATATTTCATTATAGTTAGAGGTTATTGTGCATTATTTATTTGTTATTGCAAGATCTCAATGGGTTGTGTTTATTGGTAAATGGATTTTCAATAGGTGTTTTGATATATGGTGTTGGAAACCCTCCTCAAATTTTCTTGTTTCATTTCCATGCAGTGCAAGTTATTCAACACTCCTTCTTGGTGCATCACCTTCCCTTAGAGTAGGTTTTCATTTTCATGTATCCTTCCATCCTTATCCCCTTGGAAAATCATTAGAGTACGGTTAGATTTGCAACTCTCTACACTTTGGAGTAGTTGGCACTAGGTTAGGACAGGAATCCAACCTTCTCTGGAGAGCTATCCCCATTTTGTAAATTCCCACACTTTGGGATAGCTCCATGTTTGAAAAATAAAACTTACTACCTAATCATTAAAATTACAAGCATTCATGGGTGCTATGATTTTACACCAATAAAGCTCATGTGGTGCCTCGAGATAGGGTTGGAGTGACAATTGTGCGTGAAATGAAAGAGTAGGGTGATCCGGTCATAAAACTTGCAAATGGATGAGTCACAAGGAGGAATATGAAGTAGAGTTGATCGATATTTCAAGAGTAGGGAAAAGTTGTGTAACGATGGGAGGAGCTAAAGTATAGCTCAAATGCGGTAATTACACCAATCTAGGGGGCCAAAAAGTATACATAAATTTGAAATTAGGTAAAACACATATGCGTTTTTAAATAAAGCGTATGCATTATATTTTCCTTAGTTTGGTATTCCTGAGCCTAAAATTTGTACACATTATAAAGTGTACATGTTTTGAGTTTAATGAAGTGTAGAAGGGCCCAAAGGAGTCATATTTACAAAAATAAATTATAAGTTTAGAAGGGCCCGAAGTATAAGATTTATTTTATTATTTCTTTATACTTTTATTATTTCTTATACTTTAAATTTATTAAATATAATAAATTAGGGTCACTCTATACCTGATGGAAGAGGTCTTGTACCTTTGACGGTTATAATCTGGAAGATATTTTTTCAAAATATAATTTGGTTAGTATTTACTCATTTTCAGGATTTCAACAAGGACCTAAAACTTTCAAGGCATATATATTGTAGTCGGTCTTTGTTTTGGGAAAACATATAGTTGTTTTGTAGGTTTTTGACCTTCTGGATTGGATTTTGGCCCTACCACTTCTTGAATTGGTACCAATTTTGAAATTTGGTCCATAATTCACTTTAGTGACCATGAATCAACTCTATGATGCTTGTTTACTTCTTACTAAAATGATATCCTCACTTTGTAGATAGAGGATTGCTCCCTGAATGGGATTCTTGTCCTATGGAAAAAATGAGGTGATTGTAATGTGCCTCCTCTTTAAGGTGTGATCACACTACTAGGTGTTGAATGAGTTTTTATGAATAGTACCAAGTGAATTACATCAAGTGAACACCAATGATTGCTCATTCTTAGAAACAGGGTTCTCCATGTAAATATCATCCCCTCACCTTTTTACACAGTTAGCCCTTTTTATTGAGTTTAAATACCAATTTATTCATTTTATATTCCAAGTGCTATGAGCGTCGTGTTGGATAGGGAATGGTATTTGGGAGGCAAGGTAAGGGATCGACCCCCACCCCAACATTATTATTTTTATATATTGGATTTAACAACCTTGATAAAGCAGGAACCACCACCGTTATTGACCAAAACTCTCACTAAACTCACTAATTATAATTAAAACCCCCACTATATTTATAGGAGAAAACCTTATTTTTGGGTAAAACATTTATCTCCCATTTTGCTTAAAATTTCATTCTGAGCAAATTTTTCCAAAGGAGGGGTATCTAAAAACTATATTTTTAGTTGTTTTTTGCATTTTTTCACACAGTGAGCCATATTGAGCTCTAGAAGCCACTAGGGCCTCACCAATCAAAAAAAAAATCATGTCATTAAATTTTTGCATATTAGATGTAATCTTATATTTTTAGTGGATTGTACTAATTTGCAAGTTTCCATATTCAACTATAAACATTATAACTAATAAAACCGCATAAAGAGTTTTGAAAATAAAAAGTGAAATTTGGTTCTGTAACACTCACAAGATCTTCGGATCTCTTTCGTAGCATTCGGTATATATAGGGCCTCTAAGAAGTAATTATGGGTAAATTCGTTGCAACTACTATTGTGCTTAACACCTAATATAGCTGCAATAACATCGGCCGGGCATCGTCCCTATAAATTGGCATGGATAAATAAGGACACAATACACACACTTTGAGCCCTCCCATCCGTCTATGAAAAATTTTATGACATAAATCCAGACACTGAAATTATTCGAGTTTATAGTGAAGTTACGCGCACATATGAGGATATTTCTTTGAGCCGGTGTTAATAATCACACATGGCCCTTTCAATATTGTCTTGGTACTACTTATCAAATTCTTTCATGTACGTTAACACCTCTTTCATGTACCACTGGGTATATCAAAAGGGCGAGCTTCTTCCACGTACCGATGGATATATCGAAAGGGCACATATATAGAAAGGTTTGGTATATCAGACTGATGGTATATAGATTGGGAGACCTTATACCTAGAGTGATAAGATCCTTACCCTTTGTCAGTAAATTAAAAAAATGGGCACCAATGCCCCTAATTTCTTTCTTCCAGACTCATAACTCTTAAGAGGAGATAATTATGTTGCATGGAAGAATAAGATCAAAACACAACTTGAGTTTGAAGAGATATGGTCTGTTGTGAATGGTTCCACAACTAGATCACTTGATGATGTATCCTAACAAAGAAATTTTGATAGGGAAAATCAAAAGGCCAAGATGATAATTTTGTTTACAAAGTGTCCGATGATGTGTAACCTTACATTCAAGATGCCAAAACAATTAAATAAGAGTGTGATAAGTTGAGCACAATGTACGAGGCTAGAAACAAGAACACAATACTAAATTTATAAAGTCAATTACATATGTTAAAATTCAAATTGAGCAATAAATTGGAATATTTCTTATGAAGAGTTTCATAATTGAGGGCTTCTCTTCTAGCCTTGGGAGAGGAGTTCACTGGTACATCTCTCGTTACCATTGTTTTGAGAGCACTTCCTCCTTACCGCATTTTTTCGATGACACAAAACTTTTCAGATCAGATAGTTATGTTTGAAAATTTAGTGAATCTATTGTAAGAACAAGAAGTAATGTACAACAGAGATGATGAAGATGAGAAGAAACTACCTTCTCATTAGAAAGGAAAAGGAAAATTAAAATCTTTCAAAAGTCCCAAAAAAATCATGAACAATGGGACAAGCAAAAGAAGAAATATCCTATCTGCAAAAGAAGACATGAGTTGAAATATTGTATGTTCAACACATATAAGAAAGGTTCATCAATAAATTTGGGACCTCGTAATCATCGGTCTCATCAAGGACAATCATACTACAAGAAAGGGCATAAAAAGGGAAACGGTGAAGAAAATCCCATCATCAAGGTAACATAGTTGAGTAATAATATCATTCATAAAATGAGGACTTCTTATACATTACACGTCCAAAGTGAACCATCCACGCTCATCTAGTGTTGTTTGGTATGTTTATTCCGGAGCCACTCAACACATGACTAGTTACGATAATGGTTTATCACCGTGAGGGACACACCTTCGAAAAACCATGTTTCGTTAGGTGATGATTCTTATTACATAGTACAAGGTATTGAGAATATTTCTCTACCTCTTTGTTCCCGAAATTATAGATTAACAGATGAATTATGTGTCCCCGAGTTAACAAATAATCTTCTATCGGTGAGTCAACTTATAGATCATAATCTAAATATTGAATTTAATATCCATTCTAGTAAGAAAGTGTTTTTAATTGAGACAAATCAAGAGGCTCAATTTTTTTGCAAAATCCTCAAATGTGGGATGTATGTTCCAACTTGAATTTTTCCACAGGGATGATTAGGCACTTATGGCTAAGAATTCTTCCTCAGCACTTTTGTGGCATCATAGACTTGGTCACATCAGTTTCAAGTATCTCAAAATACTTCACCAAAGATAACATGGTATGAGGTTTTCCATCCGTCTATAAGGATACAAATAAATGTCCTCACTCCCTAGCAAGTAAACAACACAGAGCTTCATTCTAAAAGTACTTATTGAGCTCTAGGTAAGCTTGATTTGGTTCATATCAATCTTTGCGGTCCGATGCAACCTAGTCATTCTAGATTTCAATATTTCATGTTATGTGTTGATGATTATTCAAGAAAAATGTGGATATTTTGTCTTCATAATAAAATTAAATCTTTTGAGAACTTCAAAAAGTTCAAAGTGGCTATAGAGAACAAAACTACTCATCATATCTAATCTCTCCACTCAAATTGAGGGGGAGAATTCACTAGTAATGAGTTCAAATCCTACCTTTAAGCTCATGAGATTTGTCAAAAATGTCTCCTCCACACACACCACAAGTAGAATGGTATTGTTAAGATAAGAAATTGTACTATCATGGAGATGGTGTGTTACATGATCGATGATTCGGACAAGTGAGGACATTTTGTGCAATAAAAAAGACAATAGTATATTTGTTGAACAAAGTGCACACAATTTATCTTGATGTAGTAACACCACATGAATCATGGTCAAAGTGGAAGCCATCCATTGCACACCTTAGAGTATTTGAGTGCAAATAAAACATGCACATACCCAAGCTGAGAATGGAAAGAACTTGGATATGAAATATCAAAAACTCATCTTCATGGCTGATGTGAAGAGGCTCTTGGGTATAGATTGATTGATTTGAAAACTAGAAAAGTATACACCAATAAATATGTTGAGTTCTTTGAGAAAAAGGAATCAGAAAATCCTCCTCCGAGACTCACATGATGTATATATTTCACCGTTGTAAAAACAGAAGCTAATGTTCCTGTTGATGATGAAAATGATGATGGGGATGATAAGACATGACCACGACCCATGAGAAAAGTACAATGTATTCCCAAGTGGTATACTAATATGATTTGAGATGAAAAATTAGGTGCTCCACTGGATACATCCACCTCTAGACCACAGACTCGTAATAAAGCATGAGAAGAGGTAAACTTTTCTTTGATGAGCATAGTTGTTGAATCTATTGAGCCCTCTATTTTCCAGGAAGCCCTACATTCAAAATCTTGGAAAGATGCCATGGATGTTGAGTATAAGTCAATGATAAAAAAACAACATCCTGGAATCTTGTCAATCTTCCAATTGGGAATAATCCCTTTGGTTACATATGGATATTCAAAACAAAGTATAAAGCAGATGGGACCATTGTCAAGTACAAATCAAGACTAGTAGTAAAGGGGTATGCGTAAAAGAAAGACATAGAATATGAGGAGACATTTTCTCTAACAACTAAGATCAACAGATCGGGATGATATTTTTCTAGCTACTCATTTTGGTGGGAAATTCCATCAAATGGACGTGAAAAAATGCCTTTTTAAATGGAGATCTACAAAAATAAGTCTACATGACTCAACCCGAGGGATTTTTGTACTGGTCAAGAAACAAAGGTATGCACACTCAAGAAATCTCGTATGGCCTTAAAATGACACCTTGAGATTGGTACATAAAAATTGATGAGCATCTCATTTAGAATGGATTCGTCATAAATTCATATGATACCAATCTCTACCTCAAAGGTAAAGGAGGAGAGATTGAGATAGTTGTTGTATATGTCGATGATCTAGTCATCACTGACAACAAAATGAAGATGATTAATGCCATAAAGAAATATCTTAATTGATCATTTGACATGACAAATCTCGGGCTTATGCACTATTATCTTGGATTGTAAGTATGGTAGAAAGAGAATAATATCTTCGTTTCTCATTTTAATTATACCAAGACAATGCTCAAGAAATTCATGTTGATGGATTACACACAAATTACTACACCTATGGATATGAGACTGAAATTATCTCATTCATATCAATTCCCTCTAGTAAATGCAACTCTCTATCGACAGTTGATTGGGAGTATCATTTACCTAACTTATATTATACCAGATATTAGCTTAGCAGTGAGCTATCTTTCCAGGTTCATGCAGGAACCTAGAGTTTTTCATTGGAAGGCAGCAAGGTAGATATTGAGATATCTCAAGGGTGTAGTGGATCTTGGTCTAGAGGACAAGAAGAATGATAACTTATTCTAGAATAGATATTCAAATTCAGATCATGTAGGTAACATTGATGACATGAAATACACTTCTAGATTTTTATTCTTTTTGGGATCTGGAATGATATCACAAAGAAGCAAGAAACAAAACTTTTTCTCAATCTTCTACGAAGCTGAATATCTTGCCACAAGTGGAGTTATCTACAAAGTGATATGGTTACGTCACATACTAGAAGGGCTTGGAGTACCATAGAAAAAACCTACCACCATGTATGTAAATAATGAAGGTGTTCTCAAAATTATTTCTTAATCTAGTTTTTCACAAGAGAAAAAAGCACATTAAGGTAAAGGTTTCTTTCATACGTGAGCATGTCTTAAAACACAACATACAACTTCAATTTATCCCAATAGTTGAATAACAAGCATATATCTTCACAAAGTCACTTGCATGTGACAAGTTTGAGTTGTTTAGAGAGTTCCTCTCCTCATCCCTTGAGGCAATAAAAATTAAGGGGGGGAATGTTAGGGTAAAATTAGTTTACTAGGTTAATTATGCATTGTAATTCACTGGGGTAATTAGTTTTTTTATGATTGTCATATGGTTATGCTGTTATAACCATTATATTTGTTATTTTTTGCAATCACGTATGTTTATTGTTACATAGTTACAACATTTTATTTTTCTATATTATTTCCCTATGGTTTTTGGTTTCACCTATACGACTTCTCATTTTTTTGTACTCGACTATATAATATCTATAAATATTGCAGCCATCTCTATTATACCTGATTTGATTGCATATCAATATAATTATGAGGATTTTGTCCCTCTTCTAGAACCTAGCTCTAAAATAATCCTTTCATGAAATCAAATTCAAGATGATCATACATGTATTTACTCATATATCTCTCATGGAGATATATGATGCCTTAATACTTCACACATGATGGTCCTAGAAACCTCAATTGCATGACTAGCTCATTTTAGCTTGTTCTTTGGAGAGATTTAGGTAAAATGACAGAGTCAGGATATGATGATCATCAAGTCACTCCTTGAGCTCCTCATTTCACTTTTTAACATGATGAATCATTCATAATTCAAATTATTGAGCAACATGTAACCTAGGTGTAAGCATGCTTATGGTACATGGACACCTTTTTTGAAGTTACTCCTCATGGATATGGGTATCCTCCTCCAGATAGGGGATGAATCCTTGAATTAAATTTAAGGATGAGTTACATGTTCTTGACCTCCATACTTCAGTGAAACACTAAAAATCACATTTTATTATTAATGATACTTTTCTAAAAATCTAATTATGCCTGTAGCTCAAAATTTAGGTCTTATTTCATTTTGAACTGGGAGGGACAACTAAATATTTTTGTAGTACCTAAAGAAATATTTAAGCTTTGAATAAATATTGATTATTCTACCTTGTAAATTATTATTATAGCCTTATAATGCCTATTTTTTTTCATTCTAAATCTTTTCATAATTCTTGGAATCATCTAGAGAAGTTATCTTTCACCATTTTAGCTTTCATTCCCTACACCTAAAAACCCAGGTCTTAAAAAAATTGCTCCTAAATGAGATTTTATTTCCTAAAATTTCCTAAATTTAGTTAGACATCTTTAATTATCTCTAAAATCACCCTCAGATACTTTATATTTTCTCTAAAAACTTCCAAATGGTGTTTACTTAGCTACAGAATGGCCAAAAATAGCCTATTTAGGGCTTCAGAGGAAGTAGTCTCTCATCAAAACTATATGAGTTGATAAATCACCTTAAACACTATTCCCTACACAATGAAAGACATGAGATGATCTTATTAGAAATTTCATTTGAGCCAGGGTAAATTATCAACTCATGACATGCTAGCCAAATGATATAAAGTACCCTGTATCCTCTTTATATAACTTCAACTCAAAATACAACTTCCCTAATTCAACTTTCTCCTTTTCCCTTGTTTCATGTAGGTCTAGTTAGGGTTTGAAAGAAAAATTAAGGTTTTAATG
This sequence comes from Taxus wallichiana var. yunnanensis, assembly GCA_018340775.1. Lineage (NCBI taxonomy): Eukaryota > Viridiplantae > Streptophyta > Pinopsida > Cupressales > Taxaceae > Taxus > Taxus wallichiana. Next base: position 119,307,552 of record CM031236.1, read on the forward strand.
AATTACCACCTATTTCATCCTTACATCCACCTTTCAACACACCCATACACCTTACTCAAGAACACCTCAATGCTCCATTACTCATTTATCCATAATCTTGCTAGATTTTAAGCTTTTGGCTTTTTAAGACTCCTTGTTTGCTCAAGCTCTAAACAATCTTCTCAAAAAAAAATTTCACCTTCACCTTGAATTTTACTCAATATTATTTTCACTCATCTCACTATGCTTACCCCTCTCTTAATCACTAATGTAAATCACTCAACTCTTCCTCTTTCACTTAAGGCTTTTCATACAAACCCTTACTCTCTCTAGGCTTCTTTATGGAACTGTGCAAGACATTCAATAGGTCTTCTTGATTAAATTTGTATAAGGATTTTCCCTATTCCTCAATGATATATACAACTTATCTATAAGTTTATTTCCTAAGACAACTATTTCTCAAGGTTGGTCTTGATAATCACAAGAAATAAGCATGATTGTACATTGCTTCCTTTACCTACTAACCACTCAATACTCTATCATTATGCCCTGATTTTATGAGTCCTTAATTCCCTTAGGAATTCCTCAAACTTTTTAGAGGCTCCACCAACTTCAAACACATGGAATAAAGACTATTTTTCTAAAATTACATCTTTCTTAGCCCTCAAACTGGGCATTAACATTGTTAGACTATATTTGCACATTCCTTTTCTTTTATTCTTATTCCAACCTATACTAGGAATTTTTAAACTCTTGGTATTCTTATTACCTTCCTCCACACTTATCAAATACTCTACCGGGCATAAGTATTAACTTTTACAATGAATGTTCTACTTTAGGCCCTTAATACTGGCACATACGATTAGGATTGTGAATGCAAATTTAGTTTAAGAAATCCTCCTTTAGATGAATTATTACCTTTTCTTGATTTTTGCAACACCAAATCCTTGTGATAAATTCCATGAAATAGAATCAAGGGTTCAATTGAATCATTATGTTCATGTTACATACTACTAAACTTCTAAAAAGGGTATAGTCCTGTCTCGATTAAGTATTTATATCTATTTTCGATTCCCTATTAACGTGAGAGTTTCATGAAGCCTTGAACACCATTATAGATAAGAAGACAATCCAAAACAAGATATTTACATGTGAAAATGCTTTTCAAAATAGTCTTTAACCTCCAAATCTTATATCTCAGTCTGAGATGACTATGTCACTTAACACCTAAGCCTATAACATACCTCGAGCTAGTTCAAATATTCAAATTATGCATTTGGGGGAAATCTCCCTATTCTTTCCTATGTAGTCCAAATGGACTAGTACAAGCTATGACCATCTCAAGTGGGCTGAAGATACCCCTAGTCACCTAAGAAAGCAAAAATTGATTATTAACAAGATGTTCCTACATCACCAGAGGAAGGATGCATAGTGACTAAGAAGCCTTATTTTCAATTAAGGGCTTAGTTGTCATGCTTCAAAATTTTCAATTTCCATGCTAGTTATTTTGTCCATTATAGAGCTATTAAAACACCCTCCAGGAGAGTTTAGGAAATATCTTAAGCATCCAGAGGTGATGTTAGGGAATCTTGGAAGTGTTGAAGGTAATTTAGGAAGATTTAGGAAAGGTTTGATCATTTAAGGACTATCTGCTCAACATCATGTTTTCTAGGTGCAGGGAACAAACACTCTAATGGTGAGACTTATCTTCTTTAGAAGATTCTAGGAGATCTATAGAGTTAGAAGTAAAAAAATAGGCATTAGAAAGCTACGTAAATACTCTACATGTTGGAGACATCCATTTTTCTCTAAGGCTTAAAGGTGTCATGAATAATTTTAAAATAGTGAAGCTTCCCATTTTGGTTCCAAACCAACATTTCATGATAGAAAAATATGGAAATACCAATCAACATTCATGCTTTTTGATGATTGACACCTCATGCTGACTCATATGCCACCTAGACACCCTTTTCCATCAATGCAACTTGGCATCAATAAAAACTCCAATGACACTATGTCCAACACATGTTTTTTGATTTGTTATTTATTATAAGGAATTTTATGAGTGCATATATTTTAGCATCTATTGTTTCCTTTGATAGTTGTGAGGTTTGTAAAATCTAATTTTGACACATCTAACACTCCTACAAATGTCAGTAAATAATCAAAAAGACCCCAGAACCTAAACAATGACTATATTCATTTCCAAAATAGACATCAATTTTATTATTTAAACACTAACATCCTTAGGCTGAATGCGGAAATCCTTAAAATTACTTATGTATCGACCATATTAGATTATAAAAACTATCTCCTAAACCATGACTCATGGAGCTGTGAGATTAGTTTCATAAGGTATAGAGTGACCCTAATTTCTTATATTTACTAAAATAAATTCAAAGTATAAGAAATAATTTTTAAAAATTAACTAAAAATAATAATAAATGAAAAACTTAAACATTTATTTTTGTAAATAGAAGCATGCCAAAAACACATATAATGCATATTGATAACACCCCAAACTTTTAGCACAAATTAACTAGTTTAAAGCAAGACTGACACCACATAGTCTAAAGTTAATTGTAAAAGATAAGGAATGAAACATACAAGATCAAAGCTTAATGGTATAACAATGGAGATCAAATGAAACAAACATCTAATATCTAAGCATGCTTACTATGTTAGATGATTACTAAACAATAGACCTAAATAGATTTTGGAGCAATCATATTGGGTATGGTTCTACTCCACAAATGGTGAGGAGATTTCTCAAACACAATACTAAAATGTCATGTTATATACCCTCCTACTAACCATAATGAAGGCTTTAGGAAAAGATGAGCATGTGGATCCTTTAAGGAGTTTAGGCTCTTTAACATATGTATTATATGAGGCTACTAATAAAATCATGGTGTAAAATATTAAGGTAAGAGGTGCACTCTTTTTATAGTTTTCCTTTTGGGAGAAACTTGTATTTTGTTACATGTGAGACTAAAAGCCCCAAATTAGATTAGAATTTATAATCATGATTAAGCTTTGTTAATAACAATTAGTGAATTAACAAGTGATTAAGAGGTGTGGATCCTTAATCAACTGCTTAGGGTCAACTAGGAGGCTAGGATAATATTTTGAAGTTTTTTCAGACGTTGTAAAGATGAATGGGGTGATTTTGAGTTGTTAGAAGAAGGGTTTAAGCCAATATTAAGGCATATTGACCAAATCAAGGGCAAATAGGCTTAATTAGTTCATAATAGCTAATTATCCATTTTGAAGAGGATTTTGACTTACGATTCTCCGTAAAATGGCATCTTGAATGTGAAAGGGTGGGTGATCAACGAAGCTTGATAATTTACCAAAGTGGTAAGAAACATTAGTTAATTAGCATAAATACTAATTATAGCAGAATTTGTGAGAATGAGAGTGATTTGTGTGTGTTTTGGAAATAATATTGCAAAAGTGGAATTTAGGTGTCTACATTTGCCCTTGTTTGAGGTGAATTTAGTGGCTTCACTTCAAATATAGTGGACAAGAATAAACAAGTAAATTTTGAAGAAAAATTAGCGGGATGAAGGATGCCCCTCAAGTGTAGATGGGGCGATAAAAGAAGTCAATCAACGATCGAAAAGATGATTGAAATAGATAGAAGAAATAAGATAGAATAGGCATGAAACCCTTGGTTATTTTTTGAAGAGAAAAGGATAGGGATAAACATGATTGTTTATCACCCCAAGTGATTTGGAAGACAAGTTATTAGTGATATGATAGGAAAGTGGAGAATGGGAACATGTTCATCTTTGTATCTCGATCTTCAATAGGAAAAATTATTTCATCACATCGCCCATGATATACATCATCGGCCTTTATTGAAAATAAAAGAAGTGTAAGATAACATGAAAAGATAAATTACTAACAATTGTTTACTACTAAAAATATGTAACTCCATGTAACATACATTTTTGCAATGCAATACGAGAAAGTAAAATCATATTTATCTCCATGTAACATACGTAATGTAATGCAATACGAGAAAGTAAAATAGATAAGCTAACAAAGAACCAATAAAATAACATGCACTCAAACAAACAACATTTAAGACAGTTGTACCAATGTTTTCGTTATCGAGTTCGAGTTCATGAATGTTTTGTGTTGTAACAACAAGGGTTAAAAATGGTGCCCCAAGCAAGGATACATGTGAGGTAAATAACAGAGGACACAAGTAGTCCCATGGAAAATATTTTGTGCACTATGAAATGGTCTCTGATAACTCATTATTGTATGAGGAGTACCGACATAGCATGCAGCCTAGCTTTTGTTAATGGAGGTAGATCATGATGATCCGTAAGTCATTTGAGACCAAAACAAGCAAAAATTTAGAAACATAGTTTTGTAGGAAAATTTTCAATTTTCAAGGATAATGTAGTTGATACAAGCTTTAGTTGTAGAGGCACTGTTTACCAATTTTTTTGAAAATTTTAAATTTTTACAATTTTTTGGATTTTTAATGATTTTATCAAAAAAATTGAAATTTTTTTATTGGTTTAATTTATTTTATTTTTACAAAAGAAAATACTATAGAGTAAATGATGTAGTCATGAGAAATTTCTAAAAATGATCACAAGGAAAAAACTATGCCCTAGGTAGTAGAAAAGGCCACCGGGATGTAAAAACATGCCCGAGGCAATTAAACAGTTCTAAAATAATCATTTATTAAAAATAATCATCACGGTCAGTGTTAGAAGAAATTAGAAGAACCACGATGGTTTTATGGCACCTCGGGGGTGAAAGACATGCCGGGAGGTAAGAATGGGTATATAAGCCTTCGTAGCTAATTAATTTACCACATTCACTTACCATTTACCATTGATCGGAGCTCTGACCTACGGGAGAAGATGGTGAGGGTGTGGAGCCAAGAAAACACTATGCAGATCTCTGAGAGATTACATGAGGCTCCCAGCAGATGGAACCAAGGTACAAAAGCTCTCCTTTACCCTAGTGAATTATTAGCATTTGATTTTGATTATTTTACTGCATTTTGAGTAGGGTAGATTTTAGGGCATTTTAGTGGTGGAAATGCGCAAGTGCATGGCCCTAGGGGTGCACTGTGTGCTGCACTATGACATGGCGTGCATGCACCTATCCACAACGGATATGCACCTACATAAATTTTTTTCCTTTATGCAAGGTGCACATGTGCCTGTGCAAAAATGGGTGCAGTGCACACTAGTGCACAACTGAGATTTAGAAATTTGAATGGCATGTGCCTACACACCGAGGGGTGCATTGGTGTAATAAGGAGTGTGTAGTGCGCTAAGGGGGTGTGCTAGTGATGCTAGTGCACAAAATACATTTTTAAATGCTTTTTTGGTCAAAAACTAAGGTTTTAGAAAACCCTAGGTGTTAGATGAAGATGACATTTGTATAAAAATAGAAGAATAATGTGGTAAAATAGAAAAATTAAATGATAGAGTAGAAGAATAAATGACATATTAGAATAGAATAATAGGATCATAATTAAATGACCCAATTGGTTTTATAGGAGGACCAGACAAAGCTAGATACGTGGGAGCAATATGTGGAGCTCGGCCTACGAGGAGACCTTTAGCCGACACAACCATATTTTTCTAGAGATCACTTTAGAGGTGACTGGGCTAGCACATGTAGCTCACATGCCCTAGATTACCATAAACCATAGCCTTATCATAGCCTTAGTTGAGAGATGGCAGAGAGAAAGCTAAACATTTCAGCTACCTACTAGTGAGATGAGTATTACTTTAGAGGATGTGTGGTGGATCTTACGAGTTCTTATTTAGGGTCATTTGATCACTTATGATGGTTGTTAGGATCAGATTGAGTGATATACAACCATGACATTTGAGTGACTGATATACCCCGTTGGGGTATGACAATTTTTGTTAGGAGGTGCATGGTCGATCAACAACTAGGCTAAGTCCACATGTTCTTATTAGCTCTTGTCAATGTAGCATATTGTTGCCTAACAAGATTGGTGCATGGTTTCCCTTTAGCCTCATTGGATTTATTCACATCCTTCTACATGGAGAGTTTTACTCCTAGGGTCAGTGCATACTAGTTCATTTATACATGGATCTTCATCTAATAGTTTACTATGTGATGAAGTCCATGGGTCCTACCACTCTACTATAGATATGGGCTTGGGACCATATTGTGATCAGCTTCCTTCTGCACGAAGCTTTGAGAGCTTGAGTTATTGGAGAGCCTTATATTATGGGTTGGGTTCCATTTAGAGAGGATGTACGTGGCCATGCTAGGAGATATTGATTATTACATACATGAGTTTGAAGTTCTACACCCCATATAATTATATGGTGGCCATATAGGTTATATCAGTGGCCTTAGGATGTTGTTTAGATTTGCACGGTGATGGAAAATCACTTCCTTCTTGGGAGCAAGAGCCAAATTATAGAATGGTATAGAGTAGACCAGGTTCAGTGCCGTTTAGACTTATTTAGGGGATTCATGGGATTGAGATGTGGTATGCTCATAGATATAGAGAGGTATTTCACATGGGACATTGGATTAGGTTAGGATGAGCTCGTGCAATATTTTTTTAGGTGTTTTTCCATCTTTTGGAACAACATGCACTGAGATAATGGATCCGGCACTACACATAACTATGCAAGTTGGTATGCTATAATGTTTCCTCGAGTTTGAATATTCCATGAGAGGTACTGGATGCAGTGGCACATGGATTTCAAGGCCCACCTTTTAGGGCACAATTACATGGCCGAGGTAGATCTACGGGGAGGACGGTAGTAGGCACCCATACCACAGGTGATCATTCAACAACAATTTTTAGTGCACCATCAGGTAGTGGTAAAGCAAAGCAGCCCACAAGTATTAGTGCGGCCACATGTAATGGCACCATAGATTCCCGATAGGCTCTATTACAACCACCCTTGTAGACACAACCATCACCCCCATGTGAGGCCACCAAGAGATGGAGGAGATGGTGGGGGTGTAGGGTAGCAAATGGGTGAGGATATGCTAGTTGGTGAGCAGGTAGCTGAGTAGCATATGGATGAGGATATTTAGGATATATTGGCTGGTGGATAGGTGGCTACCTTATAGTAGTAGCTACAGTATGTAGTAGCCGTAAAGTTCATGGCCATAGCCGAGAGGGACTTGGTGATCACTGAGATTAATCATCTCATTACCGAGCAAGACCAGGCTAGGGAAGAGAGGATAAAAACTATGATAGATTGAGATCAGGTGACCATAGATAGCCTATAGTTATAGCAAGAGAGAGACCAAGTTATTGCAAAGTGAGATCAGCTGTGGATATAGTTGGTTAGCATGAGAGTAGATCACGATGTGTTGCAGCAAGCTGACATTGCCTCAGGTTTATAATAGTTGATTGGGCACAGTGCCACCGTTGTAAGAGAGGCTACATACTACAAGATGTAGTATTGCATAGTTTTACCGGTGATTAGAGGGTCCTTGAGTATAGTCAAATAGTGGACAACTTGTATCATGCTAGATAATAGAGGTAGTTGTGATCAACATGATCTCATGCGGGGCCCTTTGGGATAACAAGCTTGAGAAGAAGACATGGGTTTTACAATATGACACAACACCTTATACACGTACAATATCTCAGATGCCCACACCTAGCAGCAGATCCACACCAAGAAGTCCCAAATAGAGGATCGATTCATGAATGACTTTATTGATTGATGTACTATATGTATATTTTTGGTGTATCACCTCGATATGAAGGCATAATTTTATATGGATGTATATGTACTATTTTTATCATGCCTCGTGATGAAGGAACTTTTTTTTGTACAGATGTATGATATGTATTATTTTTTACCATGCCTCATGATGAAGGGACATTTTTTGTATAGATGCTCATGATGGCCCATTGTATCGAATGTACTTTTGAGACATGTTGTTTTGCATACAGACATTTATATTTGATGATGTATGATGATAGATGGATTACTGATGTATCACATGTTGTTTATGAGATATCATGCTTAATTTGTATGTTTTATGTTTGTATCACATGTTTTTTAATTTATGAGATAGCCTTAGTTGATGTCATATTGCATGTTGATGAGATACTTTGAGTAAAACATGTTTATATTTTTATATTGGTGTGGGGGATAGATTTGTGATCATGTGTAACCCCTCTTGCCCCATTGATGATACAGTATTTGATGATTAGCTTTAGCATACATGCGTGATGTATACTTAGCATTTTATTTGTATATGATGTATAGATGTGATGGTTTTATGTGATATGATGATGAAATGATAACAAAACATACAAGTAAAAATAACAAGCACAAGTTAACAAACCTAATCAAAGCAACACATTTATTTACAAGTATGCAAGATAAAATGAACTCAATGCAATGCACCACAGATTAAAATAACATTCAATCTAAGTAAGCAAGTGAATCCATCTTAAAGTACACAATACAAAAAGTAATGTAACTAAAAACCATACAAACCAACAACTAAAAAGGTAAGAAAACTACTTAACTTGTTTTTGTGGGATAGTTTTGAAACATTTTTCTTTTTTTGGTCTTATCTTAAGACAATTTTATATTGTTTTGGAGTTTTCTATGAAATGTATTTGATTATTTTCAATTATTTCACTAACATATCTGCATGTTTTGGGATTTTCAAAAAGTTATATGAGTTTTTTGACATTTTCTCAATAGTTTTCTAAATCAAATGTCTAAGGAAATGAAGAAACGTGGATGCCCCTCTGACATTATATGGGATGTAGAAGGGTAGAATGCCACATGATATATGCAAAAATTGACCCTGCGAAGTTTCCCCAATGTGAGATGGGTTCATTCAAAGTTAAATTCTTTACATTCATAAGGTAGGATTATCCTAGATCAAGGGAAAAAAGGATAGGTTCAACATGATGACTAATGTGAGTCAATAAAGTGCTAGGAAGGAGAAAGGATGCCCCTAACGTGAGCTAGTGAAGAAACGTCGATAGAATAGAGCGAGAAGATTTCCTTCTCGAAGGAAGGAGAAAACTTTCTCTTAAACATGGAAAAAGACAATCCTATAAGCATGGATGTTCTAAATAAAGAAAAGAACAACATAAATGTTATGAATGTAGCTTAGAAGACTTTTGATGAAGAAGTAATTATCTAAAGGCACAAATCATGAGACAAGATACGAACTAGAGTAAGAGTCTGAAAAATGTCCAAAAAAAGACACTTGGTAACATACTAATCATGTAATCATAGAGATCTAGTGTTTGCATGTGAAAATTTATTACCTCTTGGAGGGAAGCTTTGATAGACAACAAGTGAAGACACACCCTAGCCAATGTGTAGGAATTATTTATTTTTCAAAGTTGATTTGGGAATGGAAAGTAAAAGGAGATCCATACATTGTTTCACTATCATTAAGCATCCATATCCTCAATAGAGATGCATTTGATTCTAATCGCAACATTTCTCTACTACCAGATCGGGTTTCCATAGCCTAAGTAGAGTTTATTGGAAATACCCCAAGAGAGATTTATATATCAATTTGCTTTTTTTTTTAGCTTTAGCTTTTGATTTTTGATTGATTGATTTCTTTTTTGTTTCACTTATTTTCTCGAATGACAGGGGTTAAGAACCAAGGATGGCTTGATGGAAGGAGGTGGAAGTGCTTTTGATAATGACATTGGCTTGTGTCAAAAATATGTCCAAACATTCTTTGCAAAAGCTTTTTAGATGTTGATTGTGATAGGATCTCTATGAGGTCATTCGTTCTTTAATTTACCAAGGTGATGAAAGACCAAGGTGAAACAGATACCATAGAGGTAAATGTCACAAAATGCATGTAACTAGACTAACCACAATATGATCGAAGGGATTAACATGGTGGATAACTTGTAGAGAAACGAAAGAAAGAGAAGAAAGAACATCCATGTGTATACAATACCTAACTGCCATATCAATCTATATGATAAGATCCAACAAAAATGTTTGCAATTTCCTTGAGAAGGGAGATGAAGAATGTTTACTTATCAAGAATCATATTATTTCCAATCTCAATGATCATAGTGAGCTCATACTAAAAAGATGACTATGATTTATCTTAAAACATATATTTTCTATGTGGGAGCTTGAGTTCCTATCCATTTATTTATGCACTTCACGTCATACTTGATGGGTGAATTGGTGTACATTTTTAATTGCATTTGATTTTGAACCTTACAAATGTTCAAATTTTTGGTCTTAGCTTGATAAAGAAATTGTTTGGGTTTCCTATAAGATAATGCATGATTTTTTGAATCCTGAGAATTAGGAGAAGAAAGTGGACACATAAAATTGAAGTAAGAAATGATGGTGGGATTGCCACAATCATTGATAGAAGAAGAAGGTGATGGACGATGAGGATAGGGTCCAAGAATTGAAGAGGAGGGGCTACTCATAGGTGACCCACAAATAGAATAGGACTATGAGGGCTACTCAAGAATAGAAGAGGTCACCCCCAAATGGAAGAGAAAGCGTTATTAGGATGTGGTCCAAGAATAGAAGGTAGCGGGCTACTAGAATATGACCCCTAACTAGATGATGAAGGGGTTCTTGGAGGTGGGCCACATATAGAATAAGACTATGGGCTACCAAGTGGTCACCCAAGGATGAACTGTGATTAAGGAATCATTATAGATAATGAATGATTAGGTAAGGAGAAGAAATGACATGGATCAATGCTAGACCCATGCATTTCATCACCTAATGAAGAATGTGAAAATGGAATAATAAGAGGAGGATCAAGTTTGATGAATTTAGGGTCATTCTCTATTTTTTGACAAAAGTAATCAATCTCTATCCCCTAATATACGAGAATATCAAGTTCTTCCTCTGTTTTATGAAAAAGGTATCAATATCTTCCTCCCAATATGCACACATATCAAGGTTTGAAGAGGTTTCTTACTTACAAACTTCTAGAGGAATGTCTTCATGTAATCTTATGAATTCTTTGATTACTTCTTCATTTTGAAATGAATCAATCGGTGTGGGTTTATGGTTAACCACAAAAGATTGATTAGGATAATTTTGAGATGGAGAGCTTGTCAACAATGGAAGGAGTCATTGTAGTGACTTAGAAATGGGGTCCTGTGAAGATAGGGAGGACTACGATTTTAAGAGCATCGGAGAAATAATTTGGATTCTAATCTTCAAAAGAACCATAATCGTTGGGATTGGAACCTTTAGATGAATTGGAAGAATTAGAATCATTCCATTTACCATGAGGTGAAGATGATGGAACAAATAAGTGAATGGGTTCTTTAGTGAGAATAACCAAACGAGTTCTAGTTGTGATAGGCATCCTTTGATGAGAATGCCAAAACCTAGGTTCCCTATTCTCATACGTATGTGGAACCGCATGATACTCGGTTGTGTTGGTATATGTCTAGACCTATATAGTCCAGAGGTTATTGTGTTGACATATTCAACAGATGTATCTATCCAACCAATGAGAGAATCAAATTTATTCCCCTCCTTAGACACGTAATTAGTATTCTTACTCGAGATGATTGTCCTCAATCCAGATTTTTATTTTCTTCATGATTAGGAAAAGGCTCTTTGAAGATCCCTAAGATTTCATTTACTGAGACTTTGCACTGGTAATAGAATCTACTTCAATATCGTCATTATCTACTAGGTCTTGAATATAGTGTTTTAATCTTAAACACTTGTCAGTTTTATGACCCTTTACGTGGTGAAACCCACAAAATTCATTCTCCCTAAACTATGATGGTTTAGGTGCGTCATCCCTATAGGGTTGTGTTTCAGGGTATTTTACCATGTTTTATGGCCTATAACTGTTTTTAGTATGGATGATATGGATTTGAATAGAGTAAAAGTACACTATTTATACTCAGTATGTGGATTTCCCTTTGTAAGTTTCAAGGGTGTGTGGTTTTGAATGGCTTGTACTTGCTTGGAGTCTACTATCCCATCACCAACGATTTTTTTCTTATTATGAAAAAAAAATGGTTTTTTGTTAGACTTAGAATCGTTTTGATCGCGGGAGAAAGGTTTTAGAGTCCCCTAGATAGAAATGCTTTTTCAATTTGACTCCCTTTTTGGATTACCTCTTCAAATGTGTTGCCACAATGCATTTATAGGTGGAACGTAATGTCTAGATGGAGGTTAGGAATAAATATTCCTATTAACTATTTTTTAGGTATGGAGAAAGGGAAGGAGATAGCTAATCCTATCCATTGTTGTAAAAATGCAGAAAAGTTTTCATTGTTTCGTTGTTTCACATTATAGAGATCCAACATGGTGACATCATTTTCTATATTAAAAGAGAAATGTTTAATGAAATTTTTTTCTAGTTCTGGCTATGTTGATATGTATCCCTTAGGGATGTGTAGAAACCATTCTAGCATCGTTGCTCCTAAACTTTATGGAAAGAGGCACATAAGATAATTGTCGTTGAATGCCACCTCTTGACATGCCATATAAAATTTTAATATGGTCATGAGGGTCACCTTTTCCCTTATATTTTTTAAATTTTGGAAAATCAAAGTGTCTTGGGAAAGGTACATGTAGCAAGGATTTATAAAATGGGTAAGGACATAACTCATTGAATTGATACTTCTTATTATTATTACTAGTTTGGCCCTCTCGTAACGCTTAAAGGGCGTTCTTCATAGTAGACCATTCTTGGTGTAATATTTGGTCTTGCATGGGAGGTGGCGTAGGTGTATACAAATTGTTAAGCCTAGGTGTATGCCCACCTTGATTATCTGTGAAAATTTCCTCATAAGGATCCTTTCGTGTCTCCTGTCGAGGAGTGTTTATCGGGAACTTGTGAAAAGAAGCTTTAGGTTTTTCCTTTGGTATAGATTGTTTCACAACTTTTGGTTATTCCTTTTGTATATGGGAAGCCAAACTTACCAATTGGTGAGTGAGGGCTTGGACCTATTGTTCTAACATCACCTCTTGAATGGGTATTTCATTACGATCTTCGTTAGGGGGATGTTTTCTTCATGGTCTTCGCAATCAATTTTAAGAGGAGTTAAACGAAGTCTCCTTCATTTTCAAAATGTACTTCCTCATTATTTTTCATGCAAAGTAGTAGAGGCGTGACCTAAGTTTAATATTTCATCTATATGGTGACGAGGACGTTGCACTTATTTTTCCCCTCGAACCATTGTGGAAATGAGAGAAGGGTCCACCGTGGGAGGTAACTTAGTTCCTAGTTCCATAACACGCATAAGAACCTCATGTTTTTGTAAATGTAATCGTCAAATATATTGGTTACGAGGAGAATCTTCTTCTCCACCACTATGGTCAACCATGAGATTATCCTATAAGAGAGGGTTATTATATCCAAATATATTGGTTCCTAATCTTCGAGATCCCATCCTCGTAGTAGGCATACTCGAGATAGGAAATAAAATGCAAAAAAATTCCACTAAGGTTTACTAAAAAGGGACCTTAGTAAAAAAATTTCAGTGTAACAATGCTAAATTTCCAAAACAAGGTGACTATAGAATAGCCACAAAATTTATAGGTCAAAGAAAACGTGTGAAATAAAGAACAACGAACAAGCTACCCTAACAAGGTAATATATGACACAATTTTTCCTTGTTGGCTAGATTTTCTACATAGCACAAAACCTAGGCAGTCATAAGATAAATCTCCCTCATTTACCGGTGAGGCTCCCGTGTCAAATTTGTCAATTAAAGTATGCTAATATCTATATGGGGTTTTACTTTAACTACTCATTTCATGAACCATAACTAAACAGTTCTGCAGTAAGTAAGCAGTTGTTTAAGAAAGGAAATATTTATAGAAGAAGGAAATTATGTAAACATAGAGAAGAAATGGGGAAGATGTGCATCCCAATCAATAGATAGCAGAGTTGATTGCATGCACATAGAAGAAACCAATAGATATAAACACATAATTCTAAGCAAAGGTAGTTCTAGATCTAGATATGAAATAACACAAAGTCTATTAAAAGATCTAAGATAAAAGCAAGAAACACAATACACCGTGACACAAAGTTCTCGGAAATCTACTCCTGTATATTCCTTTGCTTCAAGTGGCTCTCAAGGGTTTCAGCACAAAGTCTGGAACACAAGGATGTTGCTTACAAATTATAATCATTAACCCAAAGGTTATTCCTCTACTTATAGAATATAGAGGGGCAATTACAAGTCGGAAGCTTTTAGTTGAACTAGCACATGTGGAAGTCGACGAGAAACAATGCGGGAATCTCCCTCCTGGAATTCCTTTTTGCATGACATGCATGATTTGCAACTGAAAATATAACTTTCTATTTTGCACGTGCCACCTATCTCCAAGTAGTTGACTTCTTCAAGTAATGGCTTTTAAACCAATCACTTAAGTTGTATAATTTAATTGATCACTCAATTACTTTGTCGGAGGAAAGAAGAAGGAAAAGGAAAGCTACAGTCTTGTCCTTTTTCATGTCTGCATGCAGCTGATTCTTTTGCCTTTGATTCTCACCAAACTGGATCTGGGAGCAGTTGGATCTAGAAGCAAGCTAGAATTATAAATGGATCGGATCTGGAAGCGAGCTAGATCTGAAAACAACAAGCTGGAATTAGAAACAACTGGGATTTTCCTTCGCCTTGTCTTCTCTTTTATCCTTGAAGCTTTTGCAGTTCTTCTCCAATACATGCATCAATGTAATGTTTTCCGTAGATAACTCATCATCCTTATTTTTAATTGCATATGAGCAATTAAAAATTTTGAAAGCACTCCGGATGAATGAAAATTCAATGAAGGCTTCAACTGGAAGATGGGAGAATTTACACAAGATCTTGGAAGGAATTTTCCATGCACTGACTTCTTCATGGGTTGCATTTGAAACAAGAGGATGAAGCCTTTGTGACGGAAGCTTTTAAAACTATGAGATTTGGATCTGGATCTACATATGGATTTGCAACTGCATCTACATTTGCATCTGGATATGGATCTGCACCTACATAACAAACTCTGACAACTATGTTGTGGATGGAAAAGCTGCAGCTCAAATAATTCCATTGCTTTTAATCTGCACGTATGAGTGAAGTTTTTCTACATGCATGAGTGAAGTCTTTCCTGCTCTGGATCTGTCTATCAATTCAGCAAGAGGTTCCGAGCCTAGATCCGTGTCTCCAATATCTGTAAATTTAGAAGTGATGCATGACTTTGTTGTGCTTTCTTTTTCATCTTTTTCACCATAGCTTTTTCTATCTTTTTCTAAATAATTTTTTTCTTCTTATTTGACCGGAATTCTTCAAAACTAGTGCAGATCTGGATAATCCTTCAGATTCGGAGGAAATATTCAATGTATTGGACATTGATATAAGTTCCTTTTCTTTATAAAAGCACATGTATCTAACTCCTGCAATTAATTCAGACAAAGATGGCAACTGGAGCATGCACAGTGAATTTTAATCACAAAAATCTGCATAATTCAAGCCTACTGCCCCAAAATTTGACATTTTATTTGCATGCAAAGCAAGCATGAATTTTACCAACATCACCTGAGCACCTGTATCACTTCTACAAACAATTATGCAGACACAAATCAGCCTTCTTCAAAGCATGCGCCAAAACTAGAAGCTTTTAGCATCAAATCCACCTTCCTCTGAGCAAAATCCTTCTCCAAATGGGGCGCACTTTTCCTCTGGGCTGCACTTCTTCACCTGTGAATTAATTAATTCATCCTTATGGCAGCCCATGCTTATATAGCCCTCATAATTATTTAATTAATAATTTCCCCTTCTATTCCTGGCAATTAATTAATTAAAAATCATGCTTTTCTCTTTAACTGATGTGTTAAAATAGCATGTTTAAGGACAACCATCCAATTAATTAAATTAATCCAATTTAAACATCCACTCTTCACTCAACTGAAGCTTCACAGTGTGCCTTAACCTTAGCCACTGAAAATAGGAATTTATTTAATCATTTAATACTTCAAAAAGCATTAAATCCTTCCTAAAAGGGGCACATTTTGTCATGAAGGGGGCAGCCTTTAAATAAATTAAATTTAATCAATTTAGACCATCTATTTCCATCTTTTTATTCCACTTTACTTTGTTGACTTTTCTCAATGCTTGGGCGCCAATTTTAGAAGAAGAAGTTATTAAAATAATCACTTTAAAGGTTGTCATGTTCTACTTCCAAAGGGGCGCACTTTTTAGCATAATAGAATTCTATTTTTAAAAACACATGACAATGGGAATTTTTACCCTGCAAGGCAGCCCCGGAAATCCCATGATCCACTTAAGTGATTTGACTTTGACAATGGGATTATTTACCTGCAAGTGACAATAAAATCCCATGATTTCACTTAAGTCACTTTTCTTTTATTTCACCATGGGAATTTTTACCCTGCAAGGCAAGCAATAAATTCCCGCCTGCCTGCTACCTCTAATTTTCCCACTGCAACTTAAGTGACTTTTCTATCATGGGAAAAAGTACCTACAAGGTAGGTAATAGAATCGCACCTGCATGCTACTTCTATTTTTCCCATGATCCACTTAAATCCTTTGTTTTCCAAAAATGTGTCCAACCCCGCAAGGGCTTTTTAGTGCACAACTTTACATTTTCCCAGAGAACCAGACCTCCGATGGTGACTTTCCTTCTGGCACAATGTGCATATGTGATCTCCAAATACTCCAAGCCAAGAATCGGGCTAACCCGGCAAAGGAATTGATCTAGAGAAATTTCACAAAAAATGAAACAGGAAAACACAAAAACACGAAAAATTGTCAAAAGTCACAAATAAAGCCCAAAACTTATTCCTAGTTAAAACCCTTATGGTATATAGGAATAATGATATGTTCGATCACAACAGGGTTAAATTGGAGCACAAATTACCTCAAACGGGGCTCAAAATAATTAAATACAAATTTCCTGCAGACAAATCCCGATGACAAAATATAACAATTTTGGGCATCTGGGTATTTGGCAAAAATGGCTAATATGGCTCTTTGGGAATATCTTGACACAATACAAGAACTTTTAGGCAATAAAAACACAAAATGACCCATTATTTTAAAAGTATGAAATTTTTTTTTGGATAGGGTAGTCACAGATTTCAGGATGAAATCTAGGGGACACCAGTTAGCTCTGTCTGTGGACATCTTTTTCTCTATCAGAATGACAAGGGAAAAGATGAGATCCCAACATCTCTAGTTTCATGTCTTGTATTTTGGGCACGGGGTCAGGAAAACAAACACAACACAAAAACAAAAACAAAACAAAGAAAAAAAAGCAAAGTTTTATTTATGTACATACAGGTTTTAACCTATGTTTTCAGTTCTTGAACAGCTTCAGATGTTTCCCGTTGAAAGGCAATAGTAACTCAATTCCATCCCTAATAGGTAGGTAAGGAAGAAAGGTCCATTCCAAAGCATCTCTTTTGATCATGAAGGGCCCTTTCAGAGTGAATCAAATTTGTCGTGCATGCCCTTGGTTCATATCTCTTGTCCCACTAGAGTACCCAATCTCTAATCTTGAACTTCCTTTCTTTTGCCTTCTTGTCAAATACTCTAGGAAAGTCCTTATCAACTTCATCTAGTGGTGGCGCATCCTTTCTTCTCTCCATGGTGGGTAAGTCTACATCAACTTCTTCATTCTCAGATTTATTTGTTGCATTTCGAGGAAGAACTATCACCATATTCTTGTTCTTCTCTAGGTCTTGATCACATTTGTTGAAATTCTTTGCTAAGGAAAGTAAACCCGTGGGGATTTTGTTACCTTTTGGTTGGACTATTCCATTATTGTCATCATAACTGGATCAATTTTTGTTATGGTGGTGATTTACTCCCTTCAGACATGTAGACATGTAGATGTTTTTCGGGGACTGCGGGGTGGTAAAACCATTTCCACTTTATAGTTTCCTTGTCGAATATGGACGGGGTCTATCCGGATTCAATAGTACAAATTGTGTGACTACCAAAGAAGCTACCTTGGAGTTTGATTTACTAGAATGAATTCAATAGAGAAGGTTACAAAATGAATGTAGCGGAAAACACTTTATCTCTATAATGCTCCAGTTTATCTCTTTTGACTTGACTTTTCCCTCGAACTTGCTTTACTAGAAGTTCAACATCTCCTTGGGCTTTGAGGAGTCTTACTCCTTTCTTTTTAGCTTGCTCCATTCCTAGAAGAAATGCTTCATACTCGCCATATTATTGGTGTTCTCGAACATCAGCTTGTGGGAGTATGGAAATATCTCATGATCTAGAGATATTAGTAGAGCACCAGCTCCTAATCCAAAAGAACAACAAGTGCCTTTAAACTCCAGAGTCCAAACTTTTTCTTCTTCTTTTTGTGGGCTGTGCTCGGTTGTTGAGGTTCTCACTCTAGAATGCGTTTATCCATTTCCAGTTCTTCTTCTTTAGCTGGCTCCAGCTTTGGTTGAATTTCTTGCTCTGGAATGCCTTTATCCATTTCCAAGAAGTAGACCCCACGATCAGATTCCTGAAAAAGAATCTGAGATCTAGGATCCTCGATTTTATGACCATGTACCTGGATTTCTTTTCTTGCTCCAGCCTATGGTTAAGCCCTTTGATAGGAATATGCACACAGAACCAATCCATATTTACTTCTCCACCCAGCTCTTTACAGATATTTTTACTCAATAGCATGCCATAGAGACTCTGGATTCTGCTACAAGGATAATCATTTTTATCTTTTTGTCTAGAAAAGAAGCAAGTACTACCTACGCATATTTAATTTTCCCCACAAGAGGTACTTTCCTTTCCATTCAATAACATATTCGGATGGCTTTTCTCAATGTGAGACCCAAGGCATCAACAACTTTGGCAGGCATGAAATTATCAAAAGCTCTAGAGTCCAAAATGCAATTGCTTAGTTTGTATCCGTTGATAAGCAATGACACATAAAATGGCTCGATCCTTTCTGATGTAGAAGGAGAAGAGGTAGAAGGAGAAGAACTTGCTTGACTGCATTATTTGAAGGAGTATTCTTTGGACTTGACAAGATACCCCGTGAAGTATTATTTGTTGAAGGGTTGAGACCATTACTTTGCACATATTTGACCAATCTATTCAGCTAATCAAGAAATGCTCTCAAATATTCATCTTCTGACATTTGGACCTTGGTCTTCTTGATATGATCAATGATGTCAAAAGCTTGACTTGCTTCAAGCTGGATGCGCATTGGCTCTTTGCTGTGAATTGAAAGAATTTGAATATTTATCTTTAGCGCTAATGAAGAAGGAAGAGGGCTATCTTTTTAGATAGTAACATCCGAGTGCTAGGATATTATCTTTTCTCTTCTTCGCTTGTGAATGCTTCGGCATTTTAGTGTGTACGAGACCTTGTGAACACCACAAATGTGTGACCATCAAAATCTTCAAAAGATTCATAATATCCATCGTCAGATTCGTAGTCCAGGTAACCAATATTAGAGTCACCAGTGGGATCTATAAATTCTTTATCATCGAATGATTCGTCAGTGCCAAGATCCTCTTCATTAGTTTCCAAGTTATTCCTTGGAGTAGATTAAATTTCCAACCACTGTGGTGCAGCAACAAGTCTATTTCGGTTTTGATTTTGATTTTGACCATTAAAGGTCCGAGTAGGAGCTATTCTTGAAGGGGTTACATTCCCTGCTTGAGAGATCTGCTTCTTGATTTGCAGCATGTCATTAGCTAGTCTTTGTAGCAAAGGATCTGAAGTACTTAAAGAAGTACCATCACCTTTGTGAGATGGTTGTTTGAGTTTTCCAGCCATGATCAAGTCATCTTCAACTTCCATGGCAGCATTTTGTGCTTCAAGTAAATTCACAGGTCTTGCCCTCTTAGCTGATATCCAACTTCGGGCAATAGAGTGTTTGTAAAAAACGTCTTTTGATTTTTGTCGCTCAATGTGGTAGAAGAGGGGATTTTATATAAAATCATTTGGAACCTTGCAATAAAGTCCTGCATGTTCTCATTTTGCTCCTTTTTCAACTACGTCAGTTGAGTGATCAACGTGCTAGCATCCTCTGTAGGCTTAAATCTTTTCAGAAATTGCTCATGCATAGTCGCCTAGTTGATTATGGTGCCAAGAGCTAGCCGACAGAACCATTCGCTAGCCAAGTCATGTAGAGTCTCAATGAATAATCTGACTGAGACATCTTCATGCTCCACTGCAAGCACACCACAAGATATGAAGAAGGCCACCAAATGATCATCGGTTTTGCTTTCCATCTCTAAAGAATTTTAGAAAATTCTTTCTGGATCCTTTTTGGCAGATCGTGCATAGGTGGAGTCAAGTTCAGAGGCCCAAAAGCTGCTCCCCATGGAACATGTATTAAGTTCGATTGATTTTACATGATGACTGGAGCACGTCTTCTCCTTATGTAGACTTGATCGATAATTTTAGCAGCAGGATGTTATGTGCCGAAGAGGATCTAGATCTGGATGTGTTTGCACTCGTCTTCCTGGTGAAAGACTAAATCTATGGCTTCTAACTTGAGGAGGATGATTGAAATTGAATTGCTCCTATAATCGGTAGAAATGATCAGTCCTTCCTCACGCCTTCATGGATCGGTGAATGGGCATTCACCAAAGTTGAGATTTGAATGGGAAAACACTCAAATCTACAACAGATAAGCTTTGATCTACAAAAATATTTGTTCCCAATGGAGTCGCCAAAAAATATTGGCTAGATTTTCTACATAGCACAAAACCTAGGCGATCATAAGATAAATCTCCCTCATTTAACCGGTGAGGCTCCCGTGTAAATTTGTAACTTAAATTATTCTAATATCTATATAAGGTTTTACTTTAACTACGTAGTTCATGAACCATAGCTAAACAGTTCTGCAGCAAGTAAGTAGCTATTTAAGAAAGGAAATATTTATAGAAGAACAAAATTATGTAAACACAGAGAAGAAATGGGGAATATGTGCATCCCAATCAATAGATAGAAGAGTTAATTGCATGCACATAGAAGAAACCAATAGATATAAACACATAATTCTAAAATAAAGGTATCTCTAGATCTAGATCTGAAATAACACAAAGTCTATTAAAAGATCTAAGATAAAAGCAAGAAACACAATACACCGTGACACAAAGTTCTTCAGAAATCTTCTCCTTTGTATATTCCTTTACTTCAAGTGGCTCTCAAGGGTTTCAGCACACAGTCTGGAACACAAGGATCTGCTACTTACAAATTTTATTATTAACCCGAAGGTTTTCCTCTACTTATAGAATGTAGAGGGAAATTACAAGTCGGAAGCTCTTAGTTGAACTGGCACATGTGGAAGTGGAAAAGGAAACAACTGGAAATATCCCTCCTGGAATTCCTCTTTGCATGACATGCATGATTTGCAATTGAAAATAGACCTTCTATTTTCACATGCCACCTATCTCTAAGTAGTTGACTTCTTCAGTAATGGCTTTTAAACCAATCACTTAAGTGTATAATTTAATTGATCGCTCAATTACTTTGTTAGAGGAAAAAGAAGGATGAAGAAAGCTACAATCTTATCCTTTTTCATGTCTCGCACGGTGATTCTGATTTTACCTTTCATTCTCACCAAATTGGATCGGAGCAAGTGGAATTGGAAACGATCGGATCTAGAAGCAAGCTAGGTCAGAAACAACAAGCTGGAATTGGAAACAACTGGATTTTGCCTTTGCCTTGTCTTCTCTTTTATCCTTGAAGCTTTTGCAGTTCTTCTCCAATACATGCATCAATGCAATGTTTGCCGTAAATAACTCATCATCGTTATTTTTAATTGCATATGAGCAATTAAAAATTCTGGAAAGCACTCCGGATGAATGAAAATTCAATGAAGGATTCAATTGGAAGATGGGAGCATTTGCACAAGATCTTGGAAGGAATTTTCCACGCAATGACTTCTTCATGGGCTGCATTCGAAATAAGAGGATGAAACCTTTGTCTTTGGAAGCTTTTGTAATTATGATATCTAGATCGGATTCTCATATGGATTTACATCTACATCTGGATATGGATCTACACCTACATAACAAACTCTAATGAATTTTTTTGGGTGTGGATGGAAAAGCTACAACTTGAATAATTCCACGCTTTTAATCTGCACACATGAGAGAAGTTTTCTTAGCATGCATGAGTGAATTATTTTCTGCTCTGGATCTATCTATTAGTTCAAAGAAGAGGTTTGGACTTATATCCATGTCTCTAATATTTACAAAATTAGAAGTGATGCATGACTCCATTGTGCTTTCTTTTTCATCTTTCTTTGCCATAGCTTTGTCTATCTTTGTCGAATAATTTTTTTTCTTCTTATTTGACCATAATTCTTCAAAATCAAAAGTGCAGATCTGGAAAATCCTTGATTCAGAGGAAATATTCAATGTTTGGACATTGATATAAGTTTCTTTTCTTTATAAAAGCAATCGTATCTAACTGAATTTACGTAATTAATTGAGATAAAGATGGCAACCGGAGCATGAATAGTGAATTTTAATTGTAAAATCTTTATAATTCAAGCCTGCTTTGCCCCAAAATTTGACATTTTATTTATATGCAAAGCAAGCATGAATTTTACCAACATCATCTGAGCACTGTAGCACTTCTACAAACATTTATGCGAACACAAATAAGCCTTTTTCAAAGCATGCGCCAAAACTAGAAGCTTTTAGCATCAAATCCACCTTCCTCTCGAGAAAAATCCTTCTTAAATGGGTGCACTTTTCCTCTAGGCTACACTTCTTCACCTGTGAATTAATTAATTCATTCTTATGGCAGCCCATGCTTATATAGCCCTCATAGTTATTTAATTAATAATTGCCCCCTTCTATTCTTGCAATTAATTAATTAAAAATTATGCTTTTCTCTTTAACTGATGTGTTAAAATAGCATGTTTAAGGACAGCCATCCAATTAATTAAATTAATCCAATTTAAACATCCACTCTTCACTCAACTGAAGCTTCACAGTGTGCCTTAACCTTAGCCACTGAAAATAGGAATTTATTTAATCATTTAATACTTCAAAAAAGCATTAAATCCTTCCTAAAAGGGGTGCACTTTTTGTCATGAAGGGGGCAGCCTTTAAATAAATTAAATTTAATCAATTTAGACCATCTATTTCCATCTCTTTTATTCCCCTTTACTTTGTTGACTTTCTTCCATGCTTGGGCACCAATTTTAGAAGAAGAATTAATTAAAATAATCACTTTAAAGGCTGTCATGTTCTCCTTAAAGGGGTCACACTTTTTAGCATAATAGAATTCTATTTTTAAAAACACATGATAATGGGAATTTTTACCCTGCAAGGCAGCCCCGGAAATCCCATGATCCACTTAAGTGATTTGACTTTGACTGTGGGATTATTTACTCTGCAAGGCAGGCAATAAAATCTCATGATTTCACTTAAGTCACGTTTCTTTTATTTCACCATGGGAATTTTTACCCTGCAAGGTAGGCAATAAATTCCCGCCTACCTACTACCTCTAATTTTCCCACTGCAACTTAAGTGACTTTTCTATCATGGGAAAAGTACCCTAGGTAGGTACAATGGAATCCCACCTTGCAACCGCTTCTATTTTTCTCATGATCCACTTAAATCCTTTGTTTTCCAAAAATGCATCCAACCCCGTAGGGGCTTTTTAGTGCACGACTTCGCCTTTTCCCAAAGGACCAGACCTCCAATGGTGACTTCCTTCGGGCACAATGTGAGTATGTGATCTCCAAATACTCTAGGCCAAGAATCGGGCTAACCCAGCAAAGGAATTGATCTAGATAAATTTCACAGAAAATGAAACGGGAAAACACAAAAACACAAAAAATTGCCAAAAGTCACAAATAAAGCCTAAAACTTATTCCTAGTTAAAACCCTTCTGGTATATAGGATTAATGATATGTTTGATCACAACATGGTTAAATTAGAGTGCAAATTACCTCAAATGGGGCTCAAAATAATTAGATACAAATTTTCCACAGACAAATCCCGATGACATAATATAATAATTTTGGGCATCTGGGTATTTGGTAAAAATGGCTAATATGGCTCTTTAGGAATATCTTGACACAATACAAGAACTTTCAAGCAATAAAAACACAAAATGACCCATTATTTTAAAAGTACTAAATTTTTTCGGATAGGGTAGTCACATATTTCGGGATGAAATCTGCAGGGGTACACCAGCTGATTAGCTCCGTCTGTGGACATCTTTTCTCTGTTAGAATGAGAAGGGAAAATATGAGATCCCAGATCTCTCCGGTTTCAGTATCTTCTCTTTTGGGCAGTGGTCGGAAAACAAACACAACACAAAAAAAAAAACAAACAAAGTTTTATTTATATACATACAGGTTTTAACCTACTTTTTCAGTTCCTGAACAACTTCAGATGCTGCCCATTGAAAGGAAATGGTAACTCAATTCCATCCCGTAGGCAAGGAAGAAAGTGTCCATTCCGGCATCTCTTTTGATCATGAAGGGCCTTTTAGAGTGAATCAAATTTGTCATGCATGCCCTTCGGTTCATATCTCTTGTCCCACCAGAGTACCCAATCTCTGATCTTGAACTTCCTTTCTTTGGCCTTCTTGTCAAATACTCTAGGCAAGTCCTTATCAACTTCATCTGGTGGTGGCGCATCCTTTCTTCTCTCCGTGGCGGGTAAGTCTGCATCAACTTCTCTCGTTCTCAGATTTATTTACTACATTTCTGAGGAAGAACTATCACCATATTCCTTGTTCTTCTCTAGGTACTGATCACATTTGTTGAAAGTCTTTGCTAAGGAAACTAAACCCATGGGGATTTTGTTACCTTTTGGTTGGACTATTCCACTATTGTCATCATAACCTGGATCAACTTTTTGTCGTGGTGGTGATTTACTCCCTTCAACATGCAGACATGCAGATGTTTGTTCAGGGACTCTGGGGTGGTAGACCATCTCCACTTTATAGTTTCCTTGTCTGAATATGGATGGTGGTCTATCTGGATTCAATAGTACAGCTGTGACTGCCAAAGAATCTGCCTTGGAGTTTTGATTTATTGGAATGAAGTCAATAGAGAAGGCTACAAAATCGAATGTGGCGGAAAGCACTTTATCTCTGTAATGCTCCAACTTATCTCTTTTGACTTGACTTTGCCCTCGAACCTGCTTTACTAGAAGTTCAACATCTCCTTGGGCTTTGAGGAGTCTTACTCCTTTCTTTTTAGCTTGCTCCATTCCTAGAAGTAATGCTTCATACTCCGCCGTATTATTGGTGTTCTCAAACATCAGCTTGTGGGAGTATGGAAATACATCATGATCTAGAGATATTAGTAAAGCGCCAGTGCCTGATCCAAAAGAACAACAAGTGCCTTTAAACTCCAGAGTCCAAACTTTTTCTTCTTCTTTTGTTGGCTTTGGCTCTGGTTGAAGTTCTTGCTCTGGAACACCTTTATCCATTTCCAATTCTTCTTCTTTTGTTGGCTCCAGCTCTGGTTGAAGTTCTTTCTCTAGAACACCTTTATCCATTTCCAATTCTTCTTCTTTTGTTGGCTCTAGTTTAGTTGAAGTTCTTGCTCTAGAACGCCTTTATCCATTTCCAAGAAGTAGACCCCACGGTTAGATTCCTGAAAAAGAATCTGAGATCTAGGATCCTCAGATTTTGTGACCGTGTACCTGGATTTCTTTTCCGGCTCCAGCCTATGGTTAAGCCCTTTGATAGGAATATGCGCACAGGACCAATCCATCTTTACTTCTCCGCCCAACTCTTTACAGATATTTCTACACAATAGCATGCCATAGGAGACTGGGATGTCTGATACAAGGATAGTCATTTTTAATCTTTTGTCTAGAAAAGAAGCAAGTATTGCTTGCGTATCTTTGATTTACCCCACAAGAGGGACTTTCCTTTCCATTGAATAACATCTTCCGATGGTTTTTGTCAATGTGAGACCCAAGGCATCAGCAACTTTGGCAGGCATGACATTATCAGAAGCTCCAGAGTCCAAAATGCAATTGCTTAGTTTGTATCCATTGATAAGCAATGACACATAAAATGGCTCGATCCTTTCTGATGTAGCAGGAGAAGAGGTAGAAGGAGAAGAACTTGCAGCCGCATTATTTGAAGGAGGAGTATTCTTTGGACTTGACAAGATACCCCGTGAAGTATTATTTGTTGAAGGGTTGGGACCATTACTTTGCACATATTTGACCAATCTATTCAATTGATCAGGAAATGCTCTCAAATATTTAGCTTCTGACATTTGGACCTTGGTCTTTTTGATAGGATCAATGATGTCAAAATCTTGACTTGCTTCAACTAGATGCATGTTGGCTCTTTGCTACCAATTGAAAGAATTTTAATATTTATCTTTAGGCACTAATGAAGAAGGAAGAGAGCTACCTCTTTTCAGGATAGTAACATCCGGGATAGGATCTTCTCTTTCTCTTCTTCCACTTATGGATGCTTCAGCATTTTGGCATGTTTGAGACCTTGTGAACACACTTTGTAAATGTGTGACCATACAAATCTTCAAAAGATTCATAAGTAGCCATCATCAGATTCGTAGTCGGGTAACCAATGTTGGAGTCACCACGGGATCTATAAAGTCTTCATCATCGAATGATTCTTCGATCTTGAATCCTCTTCATTAGTTTCCAAGTTATTCCTTGGAGTAGCTTCAATTTCCAACCATTGTGGTGTAGAACAAGTCTGTTTCAGTTTTGATTTTGATTTTGACCATTAAAGGTCCGGGTAGGAGCTATTCTTGAGGGGGTTGCATTCCCTGCTTGAGAGATCTACTTCTTGATCTGCAACATGTCATTAGCCAATCTCTGTAGCAAAGGATCGAACTACTTGAAGAAGTGCCAACACCTTTGTGTGATGGTTATTTGATTTTTCCAGCCATGATCAAGTCATCTTCAACTTCCATGGTAGCATTTTGTGCTTTAAGTAAATTCACTGGTCTTGCCCTCTCGGTGATATCCAACATGGGCAATAGAGTGTTTATAAAAAATGTCTTTTGATTTTCGTCACTCAATGTGGTAGAAGTGGGGATTTTATATAAAATCCTTTGGAACCTTGCAATAAAGTCCCACATGTTCTCGCTTGGATCCTTCTTCAACTACGTCAGTTGAGTGATCAACGTGCTAACATCCTCTGCGTAGGCTTAAATATTTTCAAAATTGCTCACGCATATTCGCCTAGTTGGTTATGGTGCCAGGAGCTAGCCGATAGAACCATTCGCCAGCCAAGTTGTGTAGAGTCTCAATGAAGAGTCTGACTGAGACATCTTCATGCTCCACTGCAAGCACACCACAAGATATGAAGAAGGCCACCAAATGATCATCTAGGTTTTGTTTTCCATCTCCAAAGAATTTTAGAAAATTCTTTTTGGATCCTTTTGGTAGATCGTGCATAGGTGGAGTTAAGTTTAGAGGTCCAAAAGCTGCTCCCCATGGAACAGGTACTAACTGATTCTGCATGTTGACTGGGGCACGTCTTCTCCTTGTGTAGACTTGATGGATAATTCCAGCAGCCGGAATGTGCCAAAGGGGATCCAGATCTAGATGCATTTGCACTCTCCTTCCTGGTGAAAGACTTGAATCTGCAACTTCTAACTTGAGAAGGATGATTGAAATTGAATTACTCCTGCAATCGGTAGAAATGAGCAGTCCTTCCTTGCGCCTTCATAGATCGGGTGAATGGACGTTCAGCCAAGTTGAGAGTTAAATGGGAAAACACTCAGATCTGCAATAGATAAGCCTTGATCTACAAAAAGAGTTGTTCCCCAGCGGAGTCGCCAAAAACTGTTGGCTAGATTTTTTACATAGCAAAAACGTAGGCAATCATGAGATAAATCTCCCTCATTTACCGGTGAGGCTCCCATGTCATATTTTTCAATTAAAGTATGCTAATATCTATATGGGGTTTTACTTTAACTACTCAGTTCATGAACCATAACTGAATAGTTCTGCAGCAAGTAAGCAGCTTGTTTAAGAAAGGAAATATTTATAGAAGAAGGAAATTATGTAAACATAGAAGAAATGGGGAAGATGTGCATCCCAATCAATAGATAGTAGAGTTGATTGCATGCACATAGAAGAAACCAATAGATATAAACACAAAATTCTAAGAAAAGGTATCTCTAGATCTAGATATGAAATAACACAAAGTCTATTAAAATATCTAAGATAAAAACCAAGAAACACAATACACCATGACACAAAGTTCTCCAGAAATATGCTCCTGTATATTCCTTTGCTTCAAGTGGCTCTCAAGGGTTTCAACACAAAGTTTGGAACACAAGGATGCTGCTTACAAATTCTGATTATTAACCCAAAGGTTCTTCCTCTACTTATAGAATGTAGAGGGGCAATTACAAGTCGAAAGCTTTTAGTTGAACTGGCACATGTGGAAGTCGGAAAGGAAACAACTGGTAATCTCCCTCCTAGAATTCCTCTTTGCATGACATGTATGATTTGCAACTGAAAATAGAACCTTCTATTTTGCACGTGCCACCTATCTCCAAATAGTTGACTTCTTCAAGTAATGGCTTTTAAACTAATCACTTAAGTCATATAATTTAATTGATCACTCAATTACTTTGTCGGAGGAAAGAAGAAGGAAGAGGAAATTTGCAGTCTTGTCCTTTTTCATGTCTACATGCAGCTAATTCTTTTACCTTTGATTCTCACCAAACTGGATCTGGGAGTAGCTGGATTTGGAAGTAAGTTGGAATTGGAAATGGCTGCATTTGGAAGTGAGTTGGATCTGGAAACAATTTGGAATTGGAAATTTTGGATTTTGCCTTCGCCTTGTCTTCTCTTTTATCTTTGAAGCTTTTGTAGTTCTTCTTCTATTACATGCATCAATGCAATGTTTGCCGTAGATAATTCATCATCCTTATTTTTAATTGCATATGAACAATTAAAAATTCTAGAAAGAACTTTGGATGAATGAAAATTCAATGAAAGCTTCAACTAGAAGATGGGAGCATTTACACAAGATATTGGAAGGAATTTTCCATGCACCGACTTCTTCACGTGATGCATTAAACAAGAGGATGAAGCCTTTGTGCCGAAACCTTTTGAACTATGAGATCTAGATCTGGATCTGCATATGGATTTACATCTACATCTGCATCTACATCTGGATATGGATCTGCACCTACATAACAAACTCTGGCAACTAGGCTGTGGATGGAAAAGTGCAGCTCGAATAATTCCACTACTTTTAATGCACGCATGAGTGAACACGCACGCATGAGTGAAGTCTTTCCGCTCTCCGGATCTATCTATCAATTCAAGAAGAGGTTGGACCCTAGATCCATGTCTCAATATTTGTAAATTTAGAAGTGATGCATGACTCTGTTGGGCTTTCTTTTTCATCTTTTTCACCATATCTTTTTCTATCTTTGTCGAACAATTTTTTTCTTCGTATTTGACCGAATTCTTCAAAACTCAGTGCAGATCTAGATGATCCTTCAGAATCGAGAGAAATATATTCAATGTATTGGACATTGATATAAGTTCCTTTTCTTTATAAAAGCACATGTATCTAACTCCTACAATTAATTCAGACAAAGATGGCAACCGGAGCATGCACAGTGAATTTTAATCACAAAAATCTACGTAATTCAAGCCTGCTGCCCCAAAATTTGACATTTGATTTACATACAAAGCAAGCATAATTTTAGCAACATCACCTAAGAACTGTATCACTTCTACAAACAATTATGCAAACACAAATCAGCCTTCTTCAAAGCATGCGCCAAAACTAGAAGCTTTTAGCATCAAATCCACCTTCCTCTGAGAAAAATCCTTCTCCAAATGGGGTGCACTTTTCCTCTGGCTGCACTTCTTCACCTGTGAATTAATTAATTCATCTTTATGGCAACCCATGCTTATATAGCCCTCACAATTATTTAAGTAATAATTGCCCCTTCTATTCCTGGCAATTAATTAATTAAAAATCATGCTTTTCTCTTTAACTGATGTGTTAAAATAGCATGTTTAAGGACA
The DNA here is from genome assembly GCA_018340775.1 of Taxus wallichiana var. yunnanensis. Lineage (NCBI taxonomy): Eukaryota > Viridiplantae > Streptophyta > Pinopsida > Cupressales > Taxaceae > Taxus > Taxus wallichiana. The sequence continues at coordinate 119,337,486 of CM031236.1, forward strand.
ACCATCCAATTAATTAAATTAATCCAATTTAAACAACCACTCTTCACTCAATTGAAGCTTCACATTGTGCCTTAACCTTAGCCACTAAAAATAGGAATTTATTTAATCATTTAATACTTCAAAAGCATTAAATCCTTCCTAAAAGGGGTGCACTTTTTGTCATGAAGGGGGCAGCCTTTAAATAAATTAAATTTAATCAATTTAGACCATCTATTTCCATATTTTTTATTCCCCTTTACTTTGTTGACTTTTCTTCCATGCTTGGGCACCAATTTTAGAAGAAGAATTAATTAAAATAATCACTTTAAAGGCTGTCATGTTCTCTTTAAAGGAGTCACACTTTTTAGCATAATAGAATTCTATTTTTAAAAACACATGACAATGGGAATTTTTACCTGAAAGGCAGCCCCGGAAATCCCATGATCCACTTAAGTGATTTGAATTTGACAATGGGATTATTTACCCTACAAGGCAAGCAATAAAATCCCATGATTTCACTTAAGTCACTTTTCTTTTATTTCACCATGGGAATTTTTACCCTGTAAGGCAAGCAATAAATTCCCGCCTACCTGTTGCCTCTAATTTTCCCACTGCAACTTAAGTGACTTTTCTATCATGGGAAAAAGAACCTGCAAGGCAAGCAATAAAATCCCACCTACCTGCTACTTCTATTTTTCCCATGATCCACTTAAATCCTTTGTTTTCCAAAAATGTGTCCAACCCCGCAGGGGCTTTTTAGTGCACGACTTCGCCTTTTCCCGGAGAACCAGACCTCCGATGGTGACTTCCTTCTGGCACAATGTGCGTATGTGATCTCCGAATACTCCAAGCCAAGAATCAGGCTAACCCAACAAAGGAATTGATCTAGAGAAATTTCACAAAATGAAACGAGAAAACACCAAAACATGAAAAATTGCCAAAAGTCACAAATAAATCCCAAAACTTATTCCTAGTTAAAACCCTTACGTTATATAGGAATAATGATATGTTCAATCACAATAGGGTTAAATCGGAGCGCAAATTACCTCAAACAGGCTAAAAATAATTAAATAAAAATTTCCCGTAGACAAATCTCGATGACAGAATATAACAATTTTGGGCATCTAGGTATTTCGTAAAAATTTATAATATGGCTCTTTGGGAATATCTTGACGTAATACAAGAACTTTCAGAAATAAAAACACAAAACAACCCATTATTTTAAAAGTACGAAATTTTTTCGGATAGGGTAGTCACATATTTCAGGATGAAATCTTGGTACACTATTCCTTAAAATAATACAATGATGTGAAACACTCAAAATTTAGCTACACCAAATAGTATACTCTCTAAGATTCACCTAAATAGGTTTGTAACCAAATAGTGAAAACACAATATCACTAGTTAGGTCAAGTTTGCAACAAATAAGGCCTAAATGATAAGAGAATGTTAACGCGATCTTCTAACAAGATATACTAAAAGCCAGTTTCTAAACACTAACAAAGTATAAGCTTTGTAAAATGGACGATACAAATGTGAGCAATGTAATAATGTTATTTGGACACGTAATCAAAATTTACGAGAAAGTAATATTTTAGTATCAAATGGCACTATAAAGCGATGCTAAAAATTAACCTCAACACTCACAAAACTCAAAACAACACTAGGGTGTAAAAATATGTCTAATTATATCAATAAATTGCTATAAATGCGAGCAACGTAACCCTACAATATAGAGATTTAGGCTTGATTTCACAATGGAAACAAGACGTAAATGTCTCAATTTTATGGCTATAATGCGGGTAGGGTAACAACTCAAAAGAATAAAAGGATGAAATCACTAAACTACAATGATAATAAGTCTCAAATATGGGTTTATAAGATAAGGGGGCCTACTAGATCGTGAGTATGTACCATGCACACTTTCAACACTTGTGCTTCAACATTGCAACCTAGTCGCGCAAGTAGAATACAAAATTCGTGGACACGTGATATACAATGGTATCAGTATATGTTGTTTCGTTTTGTCACAAAATGGGCAACAAGAAAACAAGGGTGTAGACCAAGTGGTGTTTAAATAAACTTGGTGTTATTTTGGCAGAGTTTCGCCTTGTCTTAGGACAAGTGAAAAACTAGGACAAAATGACACTAAGTAGATTTCGTGATGAAAATCATGTGGTTTCAAATTTAAGAGATTATTTCCCTTGTTCAAAAAATAAGATTTTGAATCTAACAAAGTTGTCACTTTGTGAGAGCTCTCAAGTATAACAACTAAGACAAAAACAATTGCTCCAAGCCGGAAAGCTTCCTAGGTGGTTCTCTCTTTAAGTGTCACAAGATATCTATGGCGACCTTGATTTACCAAGGTTTCCCAAGGAGTATCTCGACTTTACTTTATCCCCTTCAATATAATGATAACCAAAGTGAATTCAGTTATACTTTCACCTTGGGGGTCATAATATAGATAACTTTGACTCTAATCTCATCAAGGTGTACTAATCAATTCGGTAGTGTGGAGCACTTTCCTATTTCGTTCACAAGGTTCCCTCTTGTGGGAACTACTTTAGGGTTCCTAAGACCACCCACAGTGTTCTATCTTAAGGCTTATGCCAAAGGGGTTATGTCCTAGTTAAGAGGACGAGCCGTAGCTCTTAACCGAAACCCGTAATAAGGTGTTTTGAATGGTATGCAGTGTATTTTTATCTTTTGGATTAATCAATTTCATAAAGACCACCGATGGCAAGCTACAACACATGTGGATGTTAGATTTTGATTTGAAGAGAGCCCTTATTTCTTTGAAAATCATTTTATGTCCTTCAAAAAATGGTTAGTAGTTCAAAAAGGATCACAATATCATATAAATATTATTGAGTGTTTTTTTCATTTCTCAAGATCACAATAGGTGCAAGAGAAGAGCATACACAATAAGTAATCCACCTAAATAGAAATGCAAAGCTTGTAAATCAACTAACTATAAAAATTTACAGAGTAAGTTTTATTCCCAATTAATCCAAGTGCTTCTTAATGAAAGACTAAAATTTCTTTTTGTTCCCAAGATCACACTAGGTGCAAGGGAGAAGCATACACAAATTTTATCTTTGATTCTTTATTAAGTGAAAAATATCATAAAGTAAAATGCACAAAATATCAATGAATGACGAATTTTCTTACTTACTCTAAAATAGCAAAAAGTGGTCTAGAAGTGCTTTTGATTCCCAAGATCAGACTAAGTGTAAGGGAAGAGCATATACACCCTATTCTAAACTCAAATAAAGCATGAAAAATCACTTATCAAACCCTAAGTCAATTTTAACAAAGATTACTTATCAAACCCTAAGTAAATATTGTTAGGAACATTGCTTTAAAATCAATATTTTGACAAAAACAACAACTAAAATCCTCTAAACAATGACAGAAAAACCTAAAAACTAGAAATTGTGAACTTTGTAAGAAATTTACTTGAGTACACGGGCACGGCCTTTGGTACACAAGCACAGGTTTTGAAGTATGGGTGCACCCCTTAGAGCACAAGAACGGGTTTGAGAGAATAGGCATGACTCGTCAAATTTCCATAGTGCACAAGCGTGACCGAGAGAGGTGTAGGCATGGAACTTAATGCACAAGCGCAAGATTGACTCGAGATACAAAAATTGTAGTGTTACATAGGCACGTCCCAGAGAGGCACATGTGTGCTTCCTAATGTGCGAGCTCATGTTCCAATGCATAGGCACACTTCTTGATGTATAGGAATGCTCTTCAATGCACATGCGGAAACCTTTCTGTAGGTGACCAAAATTTGAATTTTGATACGAATTTCTTCAAAAACATCCAATCTTTGTTGTTTTGAGGCAATTTTGACAGGATTCCCTTTCTTATATCCTATAAGGAACATAAAAACACAACTTCTAGCACTAATCTAGTTGAAACAACTACCTAGCTAGAAAATCAAACTACAAAAAAATTCAAAACTACTCTAAAAGCTTTAAAAAATTAATTTAATCTAACAACTTTTAAAGTAAGCTAGAAATATTTTTAGTTAATCTAGAAAAACTTGAATCTAATCTAAAAATTGGAAGTTAATCTAGGAAAACTTGAAATCTAAAACTGTTAAAAATATGTTAAAAATCTTGAAAATGAATGCAAATGGGGTTTGTGTCCCACAGGTGTGCCAAGTGATAACACCCCAAACTTTTAGCAAAAATTAACTAGTTTAAAACAAGACTAACACCACATAGTCTAAATTTAATTGCAAAAGATAAGGAATGATACATCAAAGATCAAAGCTTAATAGCATAACAATGGAAATGAAATGAAACAAACATCTAATATATAAGCATGCTTACTATGTTAGATGATTACTAAACAATAGACCTAAATAGATTTTGGAGCAATCATATTGGGAATGGTTGCTACTCCACAAATAGTGAGGAGATATCTCAAACACAATACTACAATGTCATGTTATATACCCTCCTACTAACCATAATGAAGGCTTTAGGAAAAGATGCGCATGCGGATCCTTTAAGGAGTTTAGGCTCTTTAACATATGTATTATATGAGGCTACTAATAAAATCATGGTGTAAAATATTAAGGTAAGAAGTGCACTTTTTATAGTTTTCCTTTTGGGAGAAACTTGTATTTTGGTTCATGTGAGACTAAAAGCCCCAAATTAGATTAGAATTTCTAATCATGATTAAGCTTTCTTAATAACAATTAGTGAATTAACAAGTGATTAAGAGGTGTGGATCCTTAATCAACCGCTTAGGGTCAACTAGGAGGCTAGGATAATATTTTGAAGTTTTTTCGGACGTTGTGAAGATGAATGGGGTGATTTTGAGTGGTTAGAAGAGGGGTTTAAGCCAATATTAAGGCATATTAACCAAATCAAGGGCAAATAGGCTTAATTAGATCATAAATCGCTAATTTTCTATTTTGAAGAGGATTTGGACTTAAGATTCTCCGTAAAGTGGCATCCCGAATGTGAAATGGGTTCGGTGATCAACAAAGTTCTTGTTAATTGACCAAAGTGGTAAGAAATGTTAGTTAATTAGCAGAAATCACTAATTATAATGGAATTGGTGAGAATGAGATTGATTTGTGTGTCTTTTGGCAATAAGATTGTAAAATTAGAATTTAGGCGTCTACATTCCATAAGTGCATATATTTCAAAATAGTGAAGCTTCCCATTTTGATTCCAAACCAAGAATTCATGACAACAAAATAGGGCACTACCAATCAACCTTCATGCTTCTTGATGATTGACACCTCATGCTAACTCATATGCCACCTAGACACCCTTTTCCATCAACGCAACTTGACATCAATAAAAAATTCAATGACATTATGTCCAACACATGTGTTTTGATTTGTTATTTATTATAAGGCATTTCATGAGTGCATATATTTGAGCAGCCGTTGTTTCCTTTGATAGTTGTGAGGTTTGTTAAATATAATTTTGACACATCTAACACTCCTACAAATGTCAGTGAACAATCCACAAGGCCTCAAAACCTAAACAATGACTATATTCATTGTCAAAATAGGCATTGATTGTATAATTTAAATGCTAAAATCCTAAGGTTGAATGTAAAAATCCTTAAAATTACCTATGTACTGACCATATTAGATTATAAAAAAATATCTCCTAAGTCGTGACTCGTGGAGTGTGAGACTAATTCCATAAGGTGTAGATTTGCCCTAATATCTTATATTTACTAAAATAAATTTAAAGTATAAGAAATAATAAAAATAAAACATAAATAATAATAAATGAAAAACTTAAACATTTATTTTGTAAATAGAAGCATTCAAAAACACATATAATGCATATGCTCTCTGAGAATGCATATGTGTTATAACGTGTACGCATTCCCTTTATTATGCCCCCAAACCAAGAATTTACAAGCTTGGAATTGCTTTGGTTTCCCAAACTTGTGCCTTGGACCTATAACAACACAACAACCTACATGTTTTTGACAAAATATGCAAAAATCATCTTCCACCATGCTAAATCCTACAAAAACGTTTTCTATATTTCTTAAAAATTTGCCTACAACGTCAAAAAAACTATCCTCTTTCTAAATATGTATTTTTTATATTTTTCCAACTATTCTAAGCATTCAATTTATATTTATTTTGAACTATGTCTTTTATACCTCTTTTTTTAGTGATTGTAAACTATTATCTTTTATCTTGTATTTGTTTTCAATTCTTCAAATTGAAAAGAATTATACATACCCAAACTAGGCCTAATTCTATAAATATTCAAATAAAAAAATCTAATTTTCAATATTTTTTTAGGTAGTTAGGGGGGGCACGGTCGACTATCCATTATTTTTTAATTTTCAAAATCTTTGTATTTGAAAAATCATAGAAAAAATAAATACTCACTAAAATTATACTGAGACCACGCTAAATGTTCCTATCTTTCTACCAAACGGTTTTCAAAAATACTCAATAGTGCTAAAAAATTGGGGGTCATGATAGAATGTCTACTATGTTTTTTTTATAAAAATAGGAGCACTTATTGACATTTTTCAATATTTAACCCATTTATAGTTAACCAATTATTTTTCAAAAAGTAGTTTAGAAATTAGACTCAAAATGCTACAATTCATGTTCATAAATTTTTTTCAAATTTTGAGTGTAACTATCTCAAATAACTTGTAAAAGTTGAAGAGTTTTATTTTTCAATAAAAAGTGTCCACTTAAGACTCGTTTTGGCCCCAACTTGGTGCACTTACCCAACGACCGAGTAGGTTAGGGAAACTCATGCACGGGGCCAAGTAGTCGTGGCCAACTCATACAAGGAGGGAAAAACTTAGCACACCGGATCCAACATGGAGAAAATGTGGGTTCTACCTAGTGGGGCAAGTGAAACAGGACCAATCAAAAGATTTGATCCCAAGTTCAAGGTAAGATAAGGTGATCGAGCTCAAGGGAGAATGCATACCTAGATATGATCCAGGGAATGCAAACCAAGCTAGGTTTAGATCCATCTAAGGTGAGCCAACTCGGGTGAGCCACCAAAATCCATGGCTAACACGGGTAGAAGTCGGACCACGTAAGGCCAAGTTGATCATAGGTAGGGTAATAAGTGTTTAAGTTAGGAAACCACATAGCCAAGATATCCAAGAATAAACCCATAATCACGGGAGAAAGCAAACCCATAACGAGCTTCACGAGCTTGAAGGAGAGCTATTGAAGGGTTGAGTAGTAGGATAGGATCCACCGAGGTCTCAAAGCAGCCAACAAATACAACCCAACTCGTTGAACATTTAAGGAGGGTCTCACCAATATCTACAGGGGCTCGGATGAGATATTATATGGAAGGAGATGAGGCAACATAATAGTAAGGATGTAGAGTAGAATGGATAAACAACGGCTAGAGAGAGAGATTTTCAAACAAAAAAATCAAATTTTTTAATGAAAAAATCAAATAACCAACAACTAAAAATATCTCTAAACACATTTTCTACCAAAGTTAGTTGCATAAGCTAGATAAGAGTTGTTGAACACCACCTAAAAACTGCACAAGTATAAAAATAAAAACAACACAAACTCCAAAAACCAGAACTGTTAATCTAGATTAGCACAACTCCAAAAATTATTTAAACTTGCATGATAAGCAATAAGAGATGAAACCGAAGTAATTAGAAAAAATAAATACAAGTGCACATTTACCATATCATATCTACGATACCATGTAATATTATTATACAAGGAACAAAATGGAAACATATGCATATTAACAAAGTTGCACTCCAACGGTGAAGAGCAAGCTCCAAGTAATTAGCAAGTGTAATCGAACAACTAAAAATCATGCATTGAATAAAAAAACTTGCTCATTCTCATATCAAAAGAAGGTTACATATGGGAGTGTCCTGTAACTCCCATGCTTGGAAAATCATTCCCTTCATGAGGGAAAGAGGAGTTATGATTCCCAAGATGGAATATAACTCCTATGATGTCAATGATGCATATGACAATGAAAAATTCTATGATGGAATCTATCATATGTCATATAACTCTTATGACCTATGATCTCACCTAAGTGAGATGACTCACCATGTGAGGTGGACAAGACCTTGAGTGATGATGACAAAATTCACACACACCAACATCTGAATTCATCAATATGACAAATCAATCTTATTAATAATACAAAAATAAACAAAAAAATCTTATATCAATCTCCAAAATAGGCAATATGACATACAAGTGTCTCAAACCGGATATTTTATTTATCATGCATAAAACAATCTCCACCTATATTTTCTCTATCTAAAAAGGAATATTCTCTCTTAAAAATGAGATAAAAATCCACATAAAAGGGAAAGAATGTATTTTTATGTTTTTACAACATCATCCTTACATCAAAATTACATAACAAACTTTACTCTCCATTTTTTAAAATGGTCTAACGCTCCATAAAAAGGCATGAGACTACACACAGTCCTCCTAAATGTCTTCTTTAAATAAAAAAATTTCTCCTTATATAACATTTTATGAGCTCATGGCATAGATGGTGGGGCCTTATTATTTTGTATTGATTGGGTTGGGGTTGAATCCCCTCTTGTTCTCCACTACTTTGCATTGACATGTGGGGATATACTATCCCACATAATGCATTCAAATTAGGGTAGAATTTTAAAAACCTAAGGGAAGTGGAGGTATTATTGTGGCAATGGCTACATCCTACTCTATTTTTTCTCTCATGAGTTGGCTCACTCTTGATTCAAACATGGTGGAGGATGTTGGAAATTTTTGGTGGGCTTTGCATTGTTGTGTGATCTATCTTTTTATTTGATGACATTTAGTTGAGAGGTTATATTTTTTCTTTAGCTCGGTGACTATATTGGATTGTGATCCCTCCTATCTCGAGACTTAGTCCTTGCTTGACTCAAAACCTTTCTCATACTAGGTTTAGATGTGATAAGGAATTAAGATCACCTGATGTGGTTTGGTATTTGGATGAAAGTTTGATTTGTTGGAAATGTTGGTAATTTTGATGAGTTAGCCTGACTCTCCAGGTGTGACTATGTAGCTTGATCTGCCATCTTGGACTTCGGATCGGTCCTAGCTCACCAAGTTAGATTGATAAATTTTCCAATACTCTTAAATTGTCCCACACATACCATAATATGGACCTAAATTAGGTATATATGCAAAATTCTCATGGATTAAGATGTGAAGAAATGTGAAAGGGTACCCTTTTAACAATGAACACACCCCACCGAATATTGATCCTGCTTGGCATACTATATGGGACCTCACTTGGACATTGAATATCGAGAGGCTAAAAAAATATTTTTCTCAAAAAAATTTCTACAATATTTCATTCTCACATTATTCCACTTGACACATTCTCATTATGCCACATCGGTGTGAAACCTAAGATTCATTTTTTCCATTTGAACTTGAACTTTGGTGAATGATATCTTCAACATATAGTGACCATTTTCCTCAATTGAAAAGGCATTGGAATGTTCCTAGTGAGATATTCCATAAGAAAATATTTTTGGGAAGTTTAGGAAATATTAGAACTATAAATATCCTCTAGATCACACCCCCACAAAAACCTTTTGTACTACTAAAAATTTCCACCCTCATAAAATCATTGAATGAATCGTTTCTTCATTTCTAGATTCCCAACCTCATCTGTGAAGTAGAATCTTATTAATTACTCAAGATAAAAACATCATCATAAGGAAAATTTAACTTCTCACTATAATGTACTATTCTCAATGGCTATCTCTCTTTGTATGAGGTTTTCTCTCTATGTTTGAGGGTTTCTCTCCCAACATGGATAATTATTTCAATTATGGAGTGTTATCTCCCAATAGGGCTTATCTCTTCCTTTACGGAGCTATCTCTCCCAATAGGGGTTGTGTCTCGAAATGTACAGAAACTATATTATCTCTATTTTTATAGAGTCATTTTCCCAAACTAGAACCTATAACCAAGTGATGAAGAAGTTTCAAAAATACCTCCTATCTCTTCTATTTGACCCATTACACTCACAATGTTGCAGTATTTTCTAGTGATTTCTCTTAGCCACTGCACTACTAGAGGCTATAAAGGATGTTTATATTCTCCTTATTGTACATTGTATAAAGGCAAAGTAATACATGTTAATAAAATTAGTTTCTTCAATAACGTATATCAATATCCTTATCTTAACATTGGAATCTACTTATACAATTTTCCCTTCAATGGGGTCTTATTATCAATTACAAATAGACATGGATTTTAAATACTCTTCCATTACAAACATTGCCTAATATAGGGTCTTACAAACATGCATTTAAATCATTACACATATAACAAAATTATTTTCAAATGGAAGGAAATAATGCCAACGTACATTCAAGAAACAACAATGCTTATTAAATACCTTAAACATCAATTTAGAGAATCTCTTTACTCCGTCTGTCCACTATCATAAACAAGGTAAGAAAACATGCTAATTTAAACATGTATATGAGAAGGCAAATAAAATGACACAACTTGTAACCAGTTTCTCATTTTATATTTTCCCAAATGGATATATTCTTTGTTATCTACCTCCACATTTAAATCCAACAATGAGTTAGTTTCCTTCATACTTAAGAAACTCAAAAATGTGAATAGGAGGTGCAAAATTTAAAACATGCACAATAAATTTTAGCTATGTCAATGTGTTATCCATAAAAGGAAAGAAAATGTCTTACCAACCCATTTTCATGGATGCTCCTCTGTGGGTTTTCATTAGATAGACTAGTTTTCTCAGACGGGATTTGCTTGTTTATTTTTGTTCCACTTTTTTCCTATGAAGTGAGGGTGGAGTTTCCAACATTTCTCAATCCATTTTCCACACATCTAACAATGAGTATAGTATTCATTGTTATTACCCATATCATTTTTTGGAGAGTAGTCTTTGTGAATCCTTCTTTCAAAGTATTTCCTCTTCTAAAACATGGCACCGATGGTTACTTCATCCATAAAAGTATATGGAAATGAATACCTAATTTTTTTGTTACCTCATCATCCTAGAAATTGTTCACGTTGGAATATTTACCTTACCCAAACTTTCTAGGACTTTTACTTGTGCAAGATTGTCGAGGGGAAACTATTTAGAAGGTAGTTCCTTCCTTAACTTTCATTCACTCGCACAATCAATCTATGAGGCTAGCCCAATATTCAAAGCAATAACATCATCATAATCATTATTATCAAAACAAATATTATCTTTAACTTGAAGAGAAATATTTTGGAGTTCTAGTAGTATGGGATCTTCTCTTCAAGCATGTCTAGCTTCAATTGTTTTGGAACAATTCCCAATTTCTCTCTTACCTTTTCTATATACCAAACTTGTATAATAAGGTATATCCTCTACCTGTATGGGATTAGTAATACCTTGGCCATTTATTCCAAGGACCTTTCCATCAAAACCCATCCTATTTATTAATGTTTTTCCAATCCCTTGAGTATGATTCTAAAATTTACAAAAATCAACATCCAATTCATGATGGGAGAAAGGAATACATGGTGATTCATTTACAATACATATATATGTGGTTGAGGGATGCATTTATATAATATACTTGTCTCTATCCTTTAGTTTCTCAACAATTTGATATTTTACCAAGATCTTATCTTTGGATTGAAATTCAAATTGCAATGCTTCTATGAAACCTAAAAATATATTTCATTGATATTTAAATGTCCCTTGGAGTTCCATATTTGCATTCTCCAAGGAATTCCATCTTATTCTCATCTCAATTTTGTATTCCTAAATTTAGTGGTTAATGGCTTCTATATCCTCAAGTTTGATAGCCTTTTCCATGGTTAACATATTGCAACTTGTATCCAACTACAAACTAAACAAAACAAAAAATCTCTAGAAGAAAATTATTAGCAATGCTTCATAATTTTTGATCCAATACCAAACATGATATGAAAGTGGTGAAATTAAACTGACTCAATTAACCTATTTTGTGGATACTTATTAAATTTCGTAAAATTGATCTAATACCTTAAAATTTTCATGTAAAAAACCTAAAATTTGTAGTGTAATCATCATGGTTTTTTAGGGGCGAATATTCGTAAAATGGAGAATATTAGGATTTTTCAAATTAGAAATTGGTTATTTTTTCATTACCGTATGGTAGTAGGTTTGCAAAAATTTAAGGGTCATAAATAAATTTGACCCTAGTTTCACTGTCCATTTCGGTAAGGGTCGGGAAATGTTGGTATATTCGCCATTATGTTACCGACCGACAACATATATTATGTTGTCACCAATAACATAAAATATGCTACCGGTCAGTAGCATATTTTATGCTATTGGTGACAAAATAATATATGTTATCGATGGTTGCATAAAATATTCTACCATTCGATAGCATACAAAAAAGGTACCATCCACTAGCACTAAGCAATAGAATTGAAAAAATGATTTTTCAAAAATTTACATATGTTTTTGGCCAACACCATTATTAAGCTTCGAAACTCGTTTTCTTCATATTCGCCATCATTTTGAAATTCATTTTCACATATTCACCAAGGAATCTATAGAAATGTTTTTGGGGAGGGGTCTTAAAATGAACCCCGGTAATCATCAAATTAAACCCATACACCCAATTCTACATCCATTCCCTTCAATTCTCAATTTCTGTAAAATGTGTAATTATGTTAAAATTGGCTTATATACTTAAAAATCATATCGAATTTATATAAAAATAATAGAAAATGAAGTAAATTACAGATTAAAAAATTGCAAAGTTGATAACAGACTTCTTTCATAAGGGACTACATCTTTGGGTTCGTGAATATGACAAACCAATCCTATTAATGATGTAAAAATACACAAATTCTTACATCAATCTCCAAAATGGGAAATATGACTTGTAAATGTCTTAGAACGCCTCTAGAAATTCTCCACAACCAGCTCTTAGCTTTACAATGGCATCTTCCTACACAAAATGGTCTCCATCTACATGTACTCTCTCTAAAAACGCATATCCTCTCTCTAAAATGAGGAAAAAGTTCTCTAAAAAGGAAATAATGTCTCTTCCAGTGCTTACAACATCATCCATACATCAAAATTACATAATAATATGTATTCTCTATTAAAATTGGCTAACTCTCTATAAAAGGGCTTGAGGACTACACGGTCCTCGAAAGATTTTCTTTAAATAAAATTTTACTCCTTATATAACAATTCCGAGCTCATGGCCTATTCATTCGGGCCTTATTATATTGTATTGAGTGGGTTGCGGTCAAATATCCTTTTATTATATATTGTTTTACATTGTTATGTGGGGATACACTATCCCACATCTCCAATTGGGGTAGGGTAGGGTTTTAAAAATCCATGGGAATTGGGGGTATAGTAGTGGCTACAACCACATCCTACGTAGTTTTGTCTCTTGTGATTTGGCTTTCCTTTGAATTGAATACGGTGGAGGAGGTTGGTGGTTTTTGGTGAGCTATGTGTTGTTTTTTGTTTCGTTCTTATAACTCAATGATGGTTGGTTGAGAGGTGAACTTGATTCTTGAACTTAGTGGTTACATTGGATTATGAGCCCTCTTATCTCAAGACTCATCTCATTGTTTGTCTCGAAACCTTACTCATCGATTTGAGATGTGGTAAGGCATCGAGGCTCACCTAAGTCGGTGTTTCCTTTACATAAAACTTGAACTTGCTAGAAATGTTGGTAATTGTGATGATTTTGCCGACTCCCTAGGTGTGAGTATGTATCTTGATCCACCTAGCATGACTTGGGCTCAGTCCCAACTCATTGAGTTGGATTGATAAATTTTCCAATACTTATAAATTGTCCTACATGCACTACAATGTGGAGTTCAATGAAGTATATGTTAAAAATCACATACAATGTGATGTGAAGAAAAGTGGCAAGGTCCTCCTCAAAAAAACAGACCCCACTGATTTTTGGGCCCTTAGCCAACATATTATATGGGACCCACCTTAACCATCGAAGACCAAAGTATAAAACCATTATTTTCTCATATAAACTATCTTATTTTCATTCTCACATTGTACCACTTGGCATGGTCACATTCTTCCACATCAACATTGTGCAACTATTGTTTAATTTTTTCCAGTTGAACCTAGACTTCAATGGATGATATCTTCCACATATGGTGTTCTTTTTCCTCTCTTTAAAAGAAATTAGAAATACATAGCGGAATCTTTTGTAAGAAACCAGTTTTGGTAAGTTTAAGTAACATATGAACTAAGAATATCCTCTTGATCAAATCCCAAGGAATTATTCGAGAAACACATCCATGAATGTTTTGAGGACAAATTATTCCTCCATCATTATATTCACTCTTATACTTAATTCCTCAAGATGGATAGAAAACAAATCATATCCTTGTCACACAAATTTCATAATTTGTATGGCAAAAAGAAGTCTAAACTTCTTCATTCTCTTAATACCAAAGATTATTGCTTGGTTCCCTTGGTTATTTAGGTATTATACCTTATTTTAAAATAAATATAGGTTTTCCTAGTGGATATGCAACCAATCCATACCTATAATAAGGTCATAATAACCTAAGGGAACTATGTGAATACTTACGTTAGTTTTAACACCCCTAATTCAAGATTAAATTGATTAATCATATCCATTACATGATTTATTTTTCCCAAGCCAAACTGAACTTCCCAACCTTATCTCAACTTAGATGGATCAATTGTATTATTTGTAGCTAAATCAAGAGAAATTAAACTATTAGTTTCTCATGAATCTACTAAAATAAAAAATAGAATAACTAGATAAAATATCTCTAGCCTCATTATGTGTGGATTGATTCTTATCTTGTTATTTTTCCACTTCTGTATAGATATTTTGGTTTGGTTGTTGGGTATGTTGAAAACTATAGTCTTGAGAGGGGGTAAATTGGTGCTTATTAAAACTTTGAAAACTTTGCACAATCTTAATAATCTATTCAATCTAGATGATCAATAACCATGACAGACTAATGAAATTCAAACATGATCATGAAGTAATCAAACACATAAAAATGGGTTTTAAGTGAGAAACCCTTGAGGGATAAAATCCCACTAAAATCAATGCATTAGCTTGGAAAAATTATCCTATAAAGGTTACAGAGATTTCATCTATTGAGCATCTACTCAACTTGGAGCATCAATTCCACTAGTTTAATTAAGCTTCTACATGACCTTTAACGATCTTCTACTTTCATGGAAGATACAACTACCAATACTCCAATCAAGCTTCTACTTGAGCTTCTGTAAGATACAACTTACAAGGAATCTTCAACTTTGTATTTTCTAAGCTTCCGGTTTGTCTTCTATGAGATGTTTTGATAACTTTCCTTTAGTTGTCTCAAACAACAAATTGTGATAACATATTCAGCTCATCTATATTTTCTTTTCACCCTCCTTCTCACTTTAATTCATATCCTTTCTCATCTTCTCTTGGTCTATTGCAAAACACTATCATACATAACTTCTTTTACAAACACATTATTGTCATGATTCTCTCCATGAATCACCCTTTCAAGCATCCATTCTATCATTTATACATGTTTCTACCAGTTTTGAGTCATGAAGGAATTTATTGCTCTACTCAATCCACCTATTTTTTCATATCCTTAAGCACATTCAAAACATGCTCATTGACAACATAGTCTCATACACACTCCTTCATACACCTTCACCACATTGCACTAGTCTTCATGAATTATTAGCTTTCAATTTTCAACAAACTATTTTCATACCCAAGAAAAAACTTATCTCTTCAATGAAGACATACAGTAAAAAATCATTTTCACTTCAACTTCTATAAACCTATCACCTTCTTGGATCAACAACTCATATAAGGAAGAGAAGAATGACATCATTCCAAGTTTTCCATGTAATAATTCCATCTAATTAAATGTAAATATCATGTACACACCTTACAGAACATGTGGTGGAAATTATAACCTTTATGTGGATCATCAAATGACTCTTGAGTTATCTAAATTTATGAAACAACTGAAGAGATTCCTCTTACAACTAAAATATGACATATTCTTGTGTAATTGTCTGTCATATTTTTCTTCTTCGTTTTGGAAAGTTCCTTTTGTCTTCTAGTTAATTTGACTTAATCCAAGTGTTCTAAGCATGCATGTATGTTACAAAACTCCTCCCTTAGCTCTATAACATCTTGAGCTCCTTCATTCCTCGCCATTTTATCTTCAAACTTCATTAAAACTCTCATTTGCATGATTAGGTGCGTGTTCCAAAAATAGAGTCAAATTCATTCTTCATCAAACTTAATGCATGAGTCTTAAAGGATTATATTTGGTATTATGTGATACTTAGATCACCTTCAGATGCTTGGAGTTGCAGACTGCCTATTCATGTTCTTCATGAAATGTAAATTTTTGCAATGGTCTTAGTGATTTAAATGCACTAGAAAGTAGTGTTCAAGATTGATCAAGGACACTAACCTATCAAGCTATTTATGACATCTATTTTATATTTCAACAATTTTAAAGATGTTTTGAGGCTCATCAGGTCCATTTCTTTCTTCATCTCAGGTTTAGATATCAAATGTGCTTAAATCTTAGGGACAACTCAAACCAGTTCTCAAGCTCCAAAACCAATCTTACCTTTGTTTGCATCCAACACACTATAACTCACTTTCATAGAAAACCATTACAATAAAACTTCAAGATAAACCCCTAATCCATTATTAAGTTCTCGTTTGGATGGATGAAGTGGAATGGATCAAGTTTACAAGCTCATAACGCAAGCCTTTTTTGTCCTAAAATGGTAGTTTTAGATCATTTTAACTGATTTACAAAATAACTTTTCCACAACATGTTTTTGGATTAAGCATATTTTTGGGACTGTATCAACTATACAAGAACATATTCCACCTCAACACTATGTATTTTCAAAAGCAGACTTGTTCACATCTACATGACTAGTTCTTGCATGTTTTCCTTTTAGTGGTAGGCTCATTTGTATGACATCTCTCACCAAAAGTATGAAAATAATTTACCTAAATCACTTCATGAACATCAAGGAAATCTTCCATACGTGTTTTCAAATCAATATTTTCATCTACAACTTTTCCATACATGAATGTGCAAATAATTTTATTCAAAATAGGGGTAAAAATGTACTTGAAGAGTTGATCTAAAGCATGCCAACAATGCTAAAATATGCTTGAAGGATTTATTTTCATGCTCAGATCATTAACTTAGCTTACATAGGTCATTCCATGATCAAACAACTCATATTTTACCTTTCTCTCCATTATGAGGGTTTGGGGAGGAGGGTTTGGATCAATTTTTCTTCTTAAGCTTCATTCATATATATCAGACCACCATTATTCCTCATTCGAACTCTAGAATGGTATTAATTCCATTCTCTAACACTATAAGAGGATTAGGATATCATGTATAAGTTTTACGTTCCTTTGAGGTCTTCAAATTTGACCCTTGATCTAGGGAAGAGCATTCTAAGATCTTGATGTTACTAAAACATTCATAACTCAAAATATATTTTATGTTTTCTCTAAAATTTTGTCCCTAGCACTATGATATCTCCTTTCACATTCCTTAAGAGGTGGATTCTCATAAATACACATGTAACATCTTGGCCAACATGATTTTTGCATGATTTATTGTGTTCTCTCAAGGAAAGTTATAGAAAGGACTCCATGCATGCCTCCAATATCTGATCCATGACATGTAGTATCATCTAACACCTCTCTAAAATATTCCTACACTCTTACCATGCTTTATTTTTCCTTTCATATCTTGTTTTTCTTCATACACCCATTCTAGGTCCTTGAAATAGGCCAAATTGAGATAGTTTCACTTCATACCTCATGAACATGTCATTTTTTCATCATTTACCTACCTAAACATGTCCTATTCATGTTCTTCATGCCTCTACCATGCTTCACCATCAACCTCCTATCTTCAATACACCATTCTAAGAAAACTTGCTTGACTAGGCCTAAGGATTAGGCCTAATGAACTAAGCTAGTATGACTAATTCAACTTATGCACCTTTTTATTCATCATTATGACCTTATTTCCTCATCATATACTTGTTAAACTTGTTATGAAATCGCACTTACGTGTTCTCACATCACCATTTCACTTGTATAAAACACTATCTCTTAAAGAAGTCAATACTCCATCAGGTGTTCTCATGTCATGCTCTGTCCTTCCTTGTCACATTCACTCGAAGATCATTTTAGCTCTTCTTCATCCTGATTTTTCATTAATGTTCATTTTACATCGATAAAAACTCACCATTCATATACCAACAAACTCCCCCTTTTTCATTGATGGAACAACCTCCCAGTTATTCTCCCCCTTTTTGCATTAATGGAAAAGTGCATGTATTTAGTTCAAGGTATCCTCCTTGATCATCTTACTTAACCCTCATCTTCATTGTAAATATAAAACAACCTCATCTGTCTAAGATCACTACCTTTTTTTCTTCTTCATTGACCCTATTTTTTTCTTCTTCAAGCATTGATTTTGGTGTTGTTCCCCCTAAGAAGATCTCTTCATAGTGCTTACACATGCCAACAACCTAATCCTTGAATGATAACATCCTTCTGACTCATAAAAAATGCCCATTTTAACTTAATGTGCTAAAAAATATCCTTCATTTCTCTATATACCGGTTGTTTGACTTATTTATTACTTAGATCCTGAAGTCATACATTCACTACATTTTAGCCAAATAGTGGTTATACATAGAAGCCCATATACATCATGAAATAAATCCTTATTTCTACCCCCAGTAGTTATATTATATCTATTTTACTGGTTACACAAGATTTAGACTTCATACCTTGTCCTCGTGTCTTATTTATGGATCAACATTATCATTTATGTCCTAAATTTGTCTTGTTAGTGTTTACAACCTGCGTTTTGTGTTATTTCACATATTTTTCTCACGCTATCTCCCATTGAAGTTGTCATGCATTTATTCAACTAATTATTACTCTCTAGACTTTTCAACATCAAAACATCATCTTGAAGGTCATAGATATTTCCCTTACCTTGAGTTGGTCTTCTTAGACCTGCAGGTTCACATTTCAGGCTTGTAGCTTATCAATGATGTCCACTACATTCTATAATGCACTTGTTAGAATGCTATTTATGTGTCTATGCAAGAATTTATGTCCTTCTATCACTTCCACCATGAAAATTTTGGTTCCTTTTAAACAAATTCCATCCTACAATTTTCATCATCATCATCTTGAGTCTTTATGCTGTTATAAGTGAACATTCATACCTCTCGAGAAGTAACTAAGGAAGCATACTTCTGAGAATGATTTCTTTTCCCAAATATTTTTCAATCCATTAGGTTTTATTCTTCATTAGTATAATTTAATGTCCTCTTTTCAATTTTTGTTGATCATTTTACATTACCATCAATAACCATTGCACCAATTTTAATCGGAAGCGTGACTTGCCAACTCTATTTCAAGATATGATCAGGCTCAAATTTGTAAAATTTTACCTTTTTCACATCAAATGCCTTGATCAACCTCTATCACCTATTTCACGTGTTCATTTCAATATGAAAACACTCATACAAGATATTATAACAAAAACCTTATTAATTCCTTCAAATTTACTTAACACTTGCCATTTTAGACCTCTCAAGAACTTTCTCTTGGTGTTTTCATGATTTGAGTAATTTGTGTATGCCTGAACATAGTGAATACATATTCAATCACCATTTACTCTCTATATGGTTTAGGGTAAGTTTTTGATCTCAATACTAAATATAGACCACCTTTCTTCACCTTTACTTTCTTTCAAGCCTTCACTTTCTATCATCCCTATTCATAAGGCTTTTCATGCATAACTTTTGTTCTTCTAAATTTCAAGCCAAACCATGAGCCTTCATGGATACCAATTTTCAAGTTCTCATGACATTATAAACCACATTTTGTAGCAAATTTTTCTTTCCTATTAGGCGTCTATGATTGTAGCTTTTATCCTTTTGATGACTCATCACGAAATCTCCAATAAAAAATTGTCCCACCACTTAAAACCTTGAAAGTATTGATGCATCACATGTCTATAAGGTAAGTAGATAGTTTCAAGTTTCAAATTTGAGTGAAAGGTCATTAATGAGAAAATATTTTGTTAAACCCTAGTTAACCCTTACTTGTCGTGAGAAGGTTTAAAAATATATACAAGGAAGTGATCTCAATTTCAAGCCTCAAAACTTATTCATCACATTTCTCTTCACCTCCTTCATGGTTCTAAGCTAGCAGTGATTCATGTTCCATACCAATTTGGGTTTCTACATGTTTTTATTATATCATGATTGCTTGAATGAACCCTACTTCATGGCTTCTTTACATGATGGTAAGATTTTACATACTCACATATCTTTGATATACCTTGAGAACAACTAACATCATAATTCCCATTTGCAAGATTGTTATCACACTTGATTTATTCTTACATACTTCTAATTTTTACTCAACACATATTATGGCTAAGAGAAGCTTGAGGGTTTGACAAGTAAATCTAGGCTTGATAGACTCAACCAATAACACTTTAATACACACATAAACATTATTTGCTCACCTTACTAGTTTGTATAAGCTTTACATATCACCGTAAATCAGATTTAGACTCACAACATGGCCAATTTCTTCATAGACGTATATGAGACTATGATTGGAAAGACCATACATCATGATGATTTTGTTTGTCTTACATGGGCTCCAGAGGACTCGAAGCACCTTATTCTCACTCCTTTATCATTCAACATTGACATTTTCTTTATGGACCACTCCCCATTGAAATTTATGGAATCTTATGTACATTTCCAAAACTATGAACAATAATTTACTCAAGTCTAACTTATTGTTGACATATTGATAGACCTTCTTACTAACTTGGGTTAACTTGACAAGACATAGTTACTTAAGACTCGGACTAAGTTAGTGCAAACCATGATAGACTTTATGATGATAATTTCTCCGATAACTCTATATATCCGATGACTTGGTGGATATCATGGACCATTAAGACTTAATTTATTATAATTTAATGGACTAATGAGGAGAATGCCTAACACACTTATGAAATCAATACCTTTTATTTGTTTGAATGATCAATTAGGACCTTCAAGCACCATTTAGAGACTAAATATGTGTGATACTTTCATGGGGGACTAAATGGGCATACCTTGTGACTCATCATGCATATGAAGTATTGTGAAGACCTTTCTCAACACCTACTTATGGAAGTATACTTTAAAATACATACAAAACTTCTTTCCAATGAAAAATTCCTTCTAGAATCCTAGAGAAGGCACACCATGATTGTTAGATCACCTTAGAACAATAGATAGTCATCAAAGAAACATGATGACTCTATCATGTATTTTTTTCCATTGAGACCTTATCAATATTATTAAATTCACTTCTAGGTATGATAACTTCATCTCCTAAGCCTTCATCTTCTAATTGAATTCCTGATAGACATACATGATGAACTTCATTTGCTTACTTATCTTGACTATGATTGGAGGTTTTTCATGACTGGCACTTGGCTTGCTATCATCCATCTCAACCTTATCAAAAAAATTTAATTCCTTTCTTATACTAGGATCTCCTATAAATTTTTTTATATTGTGTTGTCTCTTAATCATCTACCCATACTATTTTCTTGTCATTATTTTCTTCTTCAAATCTAAAATTGGCTTCCTTGACCTTGTATATGTAATTCATATCCTTGTTTCCATGTGGCTCTCTCATGCATGGTTGAATTAGATTAATTCTTAGGATTAATTTTCATTTTGAATACCTTTTAAACGCATGATTTTTTTTTCTATATGTAGTAGGTTCATAATAGTGTTCTGAAAAATTTCCTTTTCCATGACAATTTAAACACACAACATAATTCTTGCCTCTAGGACCTTTATTTTTATATTTTGACTATATGATTCATAGGGAAATACTTAGTGGTATGACCCTTCTCTTGAAAGTTAAAGAATACTATGTTCCTTTCTCTCTCATCTCTATTATATATCCATGTATAGACATCTACAACATGATTCCTACACTCCTTAGCTCTATGTCCAAAATTGTGACAAGAAAATCAATATCCATTGAAGGTTCTTTCATACCTGGAGGCATTTGGTTGTCTCATTGATCTAGACCTTATTGATCTTATCTCCTTGGCCTCATTCACGATTTCTTGTCGATAGGATCAGCCTTATCTTCTTCACACTTCTTCATAGGACCCTCTTTGAAGCCTAGTCTTGTCTTATCTCCTGCTTCTCTTTGACTATCCATAATTCCATCCAGAGCTTCAGAGCTCTTCTCCAACTTTCCATACATCTTCAGCCTCCTTTTTTCTTCTTTTAGGTCATCTCTTAAGGTTCTCAACTCTTTTTCATGTCTAAGATAATCCTTTTCTTTTTCCTTCAGGGCCACATCCTCAACTATAGCTTCCATGTATTTAAGGGATTTTCCATTATCATATTCCATGTAAATGATTTCCTTTTTCAATCCATTAATGAGGGACTTTGTAATCTCAAAATTTCTTTTAATAATCGCTTCAAGTAATTTACCAATGCTTGTGCTTCACGAATCTCCTCCAAGCTATTAAAATTGTTCCAAGAGGACTTGGATCTAATACCAATTGTTGGAAAATCTAGGAACTAAGAGGGGGTGAATCAATGCTTATTAAAACTTTGAAAACTCTTCACAAACTTAGTAAGCTATTCAATATAGATCATCAATAACCATGATATACTAATGACATTAAAACATGAGCATGAAGTAAGAAAATACATATGAACACCAGGTTTAATGTGGGAAACCCTTAAAGGGAGAAAAACCCACTGAAATCAATGCATTAGCTTGGAAAAATTGTCCTATAAAGGTTACATAAATTTCATTTGTTGAGCATTTACTCAACTTGGAGCATCAACTCCACTAGTTTAGTCAAGCTGCTACTTGACCTTTAGCAATATTACATGGAAGCTACAAATCCCAATACTCCAATCAAGCTTCTACTTGAACTTATGTAAGCTACAACTTACAAGGAAGATTCAACTCCCTATTTTCTAAGCCACCACTTAGTCTTCTACAAGATGTTTTGATCACTTTCCTTTAGTTGTCTCACACAAAAATTGTGATCACCTATTCAGCTCATCTATCTTCTCTTTTCACCATCCTTCTTACCTTGATTCATATTCTTTCTCATCTTCTCTTAGTTTGCTGAAAAACATTATCATACATGGCTTCTTTTACACACAAATTATTGCCATGATTCTCTCTATGAATCACCCTCTCAAGTATCAATTCTATCATGTATACATGCTGCTACAAAATTTCAATCATCATGGCATTTATTTCTATACTTGATCCACATATTTTTCATATCCTTAAGGGAATTCAAAACTTGGTCATTAAAAACACAGTCTCAAGCACACTCCTTCATACACCTTCACCACATTACACTAGTCTTCATGCATTGTTAGCTTTCACTTTTCAACAACTATTCCCATACCCAAGAATAATTTTATCTCTTCAAGGAAGACATACATGAAAAAAAAACTTTAACTTCCATAAACCTATCACCTTATTAGATCAAAAACTCATCTAAGGAATAGAGTAATGATATCATTCCAAGTTATCCATGCAATCATTACATCTGATTAAATGTTAGTTTCATATAAACACTTACATAACATGTCATCCAAGTTATAACCTTTATGTGGATCACCAAATGAATCTTGAGTTTTTGCATTTATGACACAACTAAAGATATTCCACTTACAACTAAAATCTAAAATATTCTTGTGTAACTCTCTTCTCATATTTTTCTTCTTCCTTTTAGTGATTTCCTTTTTTATTCTAGCTAATATTACTTATTCCAAGTGTTCTAAGAATGCATGTATGTTACAAAACTTCTCGCTTATCTATATAACCTCTTGAAATCCTTCATTCCTTGTCATTTTATCTTCAAACTTCATTAGAAATATCATTTGCATGACTAGGTTCATGTTCCAAAAACATAGTCAAATTCATGCTTCATCAAGATTATGTTAACAATTTTTGCACTTGTGCAAAAATGGGCAACTCAAATTTTGTTATGATGGATAGAATTGGTGAAGTATACCTAAGCTAGGGGTTTCTTTCAGAAAATATTGTTATTGTTGAATTAATTAATGATTACATGAAATTTATAGCTATGTGTGCTATTACAAAACATAACAGATCACATAGCCTACAATTTCATGCTATCTTCAGCAAAAGAACACAAGGCCCCAAAGGATAGCTATGTTGTCTTGATGAAGACACCGAATTGTAGAATAGATGAAGTGTTAGGTTTTGAAGCAAGCAATCAAGACTGCAGATTACTAGAAATTAGAGTTCATTACTAGATGTTACAGGTATTCTTTAATGTTATTTCCTTCATGATTAATACATTCAATTATAGTATTGGGTTGTTTAGTTCATCATACAATCCATATCAGAAAGTAGAAATGTAGAAAGAAATACACAACTCAATTTCATAATTCAATGTTTTATTCATAAGGAATTTCAAATGTTCCCACAAAAGCTGTGGGATGTAACTGGAAAGTAAATTACATGTACTCAAATAGGAGGTACACATGCATGAAAGAGAAAATAAAGGAGTATGAGTGAACCCATCATTGCCTTGAGGTTTGTCCTTTGGTTGATGCATCCTCATCTTCACTTTGTTCCCTCTTCATCTTCATTGTTGAGAGCACTATACCTGAAAATAGAAAAGAGAAAACTATCAGTTTATGAGCTCAGGGTATAATCCATATTCCTATATTGTCCTAATTCGTGCACATGGATCTCTAATAATAAGAGATATAGATTACTTGAAGATCAAACAGTATACATGATTTACTCACTCGAAGGAAATAAAGAGAAGAAAATAAAACATAGACATAAGAGAGGCCAAAAAGACTAAATATTTTCTAACAAATTTCTCAAGTGTGCAGGAGAACAGTTGCGAGTAAGAAGAAATAAATCATGTCTTACAGTCTTCACTATGGATAAAGATTGCAGAGTTCAATAACTTCTATCCTATTGTACATAAAGCAGATGAGTGAACAATACACATTGGAATGAAGGAATAATACAACTCAAATGTCAGTAGCTATGCTAGAAATAAAAGAAGTTGCAGTACATAACAAAGGAGAGAATTGCAGACCAAAGTGCATGTTTTGATTGCAACTGAAGAAGAAGGATTAGAATTTAAAAGCTGAAGTTAACTAGAAAGATAAGATTACAACTGAAACAGAATGAGAAAGAAATCTGAGAAAATTTTGACAAGGCTTCGCCATGTAAAATGAACATTTACATCTTTCCATCATGATGTTTTAAATTAATACATGCTTTTAAAAGTTTTATGTAAATCAAATAAGTGATACAAAAAGCAAGAAAGTATACCATGATCAAGATAACAATTATTATGTTTCAGTTTCCAACAAAAATCAGCTTCAATAGGAAAATGATACATTCTATATTTTGAATCAGAAAATACAACTATTACAACTGAAACAGAAAAATAAAGAAAGAATTTTGGGAAAATTTTGACAGGGATTTGCCATGAAAAATGGATATTTTTAAATTTTCCAGTATACATGCTAAAGTTGTAATGAAGATTAAATGCAGTATTTTAAGAAAACAAATGGACTACACTTTCAGTCATCAAATTGAAGAAATTTGGAGCTTTCTTTCTAGCTTAACATTTACATAAATGAAGTTTTAAGATAATATTACAAAGTTCAGCCATTTTTAAATTATAGTTTTCAAGTGAAGCAAGAATGAGAAATTGTTTACAACTTCCAGAAGGCCACATACAAGGTACAAAGATCTCATGGAATCAAGAAACAGTCAAGGTACCAATATTGTACTTTCAAAATCAAATGCACAAAGAAACAACTCTCATTTAGGAGCAGAGTAGTACAACCAAGAACTGAGGCATCATCAAGTGAAGACCCGAGTTATGAGAAGCACAGGTCCACAAATATACAATTAGGTGTATCTAATCTGAGTATATTTTCAGAAAACATAATAGATACCTAGAGTTGAGTTACCAGGAAATCAAAATAAATATCCTTGTGCAAATGAAGCAAGAATGAGAAATTGTTTACAACTTCCGTAAGGCCACATACAACATAAAAAGATCTCATGGAATCAAGAAAGCAGTCAAGGTACCAATATTGTAGTTTGTACTTTCAAAATCAAATGCACAAAGAAACAACTCTCATTTAGGAGCAGAGTATTATACCCAAGAACTGAGGCATCATCAAGTTAAGACCCAAGTTATGAGAAGCACATGTCCACAGATATACAATTAGGTGTATCTTATTTGAGTATATTTTCAGAACAAATAATAGATACCTAGAGTTGAGTTATCAAGAAATCAAAATAAATATCTCTGTGCAAATGATGAGCTCATTTAAGAAAGTACAGAAGTAAAATCTAAGTTATGCATCAAAATTAACTCCTCTCATGGGAGAATGTAGAGTATCCTTTCCAAAAGCACGATGTAAATACAGTTAAAGTACAATTCCAACTCACCAGGGTCACAAATAGTGCCAACAAAATGATAAGGATAGAGCTAGTAGAAAGCCATTGAAAGGAGATAAGCATTGCATGAATGAACAAAACAGGAAGTTGCAAGCTAAATGATAAAATCAAGATTCAGACATTTTGAAGGAATTTCAACATGAAATAAAACACAAGCTCGAGCATCAAACTATGATTCACTCAGAAAACTTGAAAATAGATCAGAAATCTCATAGAAAGAAGCTTGAGAATGATCAAGGAAAGGAGACCATTCTCTACCACGAAGAAACTCAAAGAATTCGAGCTCAAAACTCCGAGATAGAGGCCAAATAGAAAACTCAAAATGAAAAAAGATACAAATTTTCAACCCATTATTATAGTAAAGTCATCACAGAATCAACACAGGGCTCAAATAATCAGAAAATGGTGGCCATAAGACCCTAAGAGAGCCCAATAGTAGCAAGGAAAGACAGAAAACCTTGAATCAAAATTACATGCACATCTAGGCTAAAGAGAGCTTCAAATTTTTCCTTCAGAAGTCAACATTTCCATTGAAAAATCATTTTCAAGTAGCTAGAATAGAAGAAAAAATACAGATCTTGGTTTTCATCGCAGACCCATTAATGGGTATATCCAAATCGAGTAATGAAACAAGGACTTACTAATTAAGCCAAAGTTGAGTAAACCCTCGAACAGTGATCAGTTCAAGACTAAAACGAAGGACCCATTATGGGTTTTAGCTCAGAGACCAAGGTCGTCCTAGGAGATCACAGAAAATGCAAAGAAAAATGAAGTATCAATATATTGAAGTCAAAATGATAGTGATGAAGTAGTTTCAATGCTCAGAAATAAAACTTACCATCCTTCATCAAAAAAAGTGATCTCATTTGAAGAAAATTTAAGCTCCAAAAGGTTGACCATGGTGGAAAATAGACCACACAGAGATTTCAATAACCGACAGCAAAATGATCATAGAAATACAAAGAAATCAAAACCTACAAGATCCTCGTAGAGTTCAAAAGAAGCAGAGACTCAAACACCAAGAATAACACAGTCCCAAGTTCCAAGAGACCAATCACGATGGCAAACCCACAACCACCTTGCACAGAAAACTCGAACATAGCAGAATAGCAAAGATCTAGATTCACTCAAAAATCAGAGAACCGTTATGCAGAGGGGCCAAGCTCAAGGAGTTCACAACAATGGCGTCGAGTCAAAAAATTTGCTAGGGCTTTGCCCGCAAGCCAGAAAACCAAATGGAGTGATCATTAAGGTCAAGTAATCTTTAACATGTAAACTCAAGAGATGAGTTAAATAAAACTCAACCACAGTCAGAGAATCAAAGGTAGGTAAAGAAAAGTACCAAGATCAACACTCAAGGATCGATCCCTAATTTTGAAGAAAACAACCATGGTTATAGTAACACTGCCTCATTCAATACAAATCAAAAACCCTGACCATGGGACAAGAATCAACGGCACCAAATCAAGCAATACAGAGATCAACGGCGGCCAAAGATCGGTTTTAAGTTATCAAAGCATACCCAGGGTTAAAGTTAACTTGACCTAAGTTAAAATACCACCGATAAAACATGCCAAGGGTCAATTCAACATTGGAGGGGGCCAACCCATATGTTCCAAATTATCATTTGCATTGATCTGAATAAGTATATATTATAAACCATGATGAAAGGCCGACAACAATCATCACTCAAAAGGTAAAATTTAAACCTTAGTCTCTTCAAATTTCCAAAATCCAATAAGTAATTACAAGGCATGTGATAATCAAAAGGTGTCAAGTATTATAACGTGCCATATACTATACAAAGGGTGACACATTATAGTATGCTATACGTATGCTCTAAGATGGCCGAATATAATATGGTGGCCCTTTTACAAAGTGCACCTTTCCATGTGTTTAAACCATAGTAATTTGTTAAGTCCACAAGAGTGGCCAAACCAATGAGGACTAATGGTGAGTGCAAAGGTGGTCCCCACTATTAGAGGAGTTGGAGGTGATTTACAGTATGTCACCCATGTGACCACTAGAAGACAAGAGTTGATCATGTGCACATGGACAAGTGGTCCCCACAGTGGATGAATTATTTTGCTCAATATACAAGAGTATTTTTGCATGCCTTTAGCAAAAGGACATAACAGAAAAGAAGAAAAATTCACATGCACAAGAAAGGAGACTTTCCAAGCAAGCAAGGTTTATTATTAGAAAATTATTCACCCATTCTTTTCTTAAAAACAGAATAGTCACCTTCATTTTGACTAAGATGTAACCAAAGGATATTAATGCCTCTTTATACTAGTTTGTTTTATTTTTATTCCCTTATTTATTATTAAATAATGGATAAAAATAGGATGCATGGGCGAGTACAACCTTAGTCTATTTTTAAGAAGGGTGGGAAATTATTTTGCTATATACTGTGTGCCTTGGCAAAGCACAAGAGATTTAGAGAAGTTAGAGGAGGACTTTTAGATACATGAGTGCTGAAGCAATTTTTGTTAGTTTTTCCCTCTAAATGTGAAGTATTTTCTTCCTTTCCAATTATTTGCAGTCTTGTGTATGTTTTCATTAATATTTTGAATGTTAAATTCCCGATAGATCATCTTAACCTGTTACAAAATTCAATAATTTTCTCATGATATTAATGTGCATGTTTAGCTTAGCAGTATTGTTGTGATACTTTCCCTCAATACATCAAAGTGTTTGCCCTTAATATTTTGTAGAAAATTATTGGCTCGTGCATCAAGAATTCTTCCCATATCAATTGTGCATATACTCAAGTAAAATCCCTCATACAAATTTGGTGTATCACCTCATTTTTAATTATTTTATAGTCATCTTTTACCCTAAACCTCCTAGAAAATTAGTTTAGGATACATCAATAAGGAACCCGACATTGATACTCTAGGAGACTCACCTCAAAATAGGTATACCCATTGACACGAGGTGTTTCTATTATATCTATGAAAGATAGAGATACATTTTGTAAGTTTATAACACCTATAACCATCTCTCTACAGGGTGCACTTTCGAGAGATAACAATTTTTGGCATGCCCGGTGGGACCACGAATCAAATCTGCATGCAAGTTACATATATTTACAACAGTAGATCTATAGTAGATCAAAAGTTACTTTCGAGACAAAAAAGTGCAACAATTCTTTCTAAAGATTTAAAGATATTTTTGGCGACTCCATGAACCTAATTCTAGACTAGTATTATAGCATGTTTCATGCCTAAAGTGACTACACGATCATTGGTAAGAGGAATTCCTCCGAATTTGTTTCTTTACCTTTGAATTCTACAAGAAGGAGAAGAGTTGGTAATACTTTACCTTATAATAGACCTAGTTTTGATAACCCTCCTCCTAATATTCCTTCACCACGTATCAATTTTTTTATTCAAATCCTAGTTTTTCAAATGGTTATTCAACCACCAAGGAATTTTGTGACCTTTACTAATGGCAACCCATTAGTAATCCCAATTTACCATGACATCCCTAATGTTGCCATGAAAAGTTTGCCATCATTCACTAGTGAAAATTAGGTTACACCTACAGAGCACATTAAAGATGTCATAGCCTTATGTGCAGTTCATAATATCACTCATGAGGATGTAGCTTTAAGACTTTTAGTTGCATCTCTTAAAGGACAAGCCTTGCAATGGTATAGAAATCTAGAGATTGGATGCATAAGAACTTGGGATGACTTAGGTGATAAATTACTGAAACAATTTCAAGATAATTCAAATCATTTATCTCTCATAGAATAGTTGTCTACCATTAAAAGATCTCCCAATGAATTTATGTCTAGTTTCAACATCTGTTTTGCTAGAACTTGGGAAAGAATTCCAGCAAGTGTCAAGCCTCAAGATGATCACGATTTTCTTTATTATCTTAGGGCATTAAATAGTGATATTTCAACTATGATTTAGTCTATGGGAGGAGAGACACTCCCAGCAGCCTATGATATCACTATCCGAGATGAAAATAGTCTTATTCAAGCTAGAAAATTAGCACCAAGGCCTTTAATGCATTTTTGGAAAATTTAGCACCTATTCCTCAAGATATCACAATTATAGAACCTGTTGTTGCAGCCCCATCAAATGATGTATTTAAAGCTTTGCAGAATATGGGGAACAAGATGAATTCAATTGAGAATAGGTTTACATTACCTAGCAGACCTTATCAGGATCCTTATCAAAGCAAAATCAGCTAAATCAAAGCAAAATAGGCAGCCTTACTAACAAAATCAAAATTATAGGTAGCCTTATCAACAAAGGCAATTTGACCCAAAGGCTCCTAGTTCATCTAACACTTTAGTCCCAGTTAATATGGATACAAAAGAGTGGTGTCAACCTTGTAATCAACCTCATTCAGCTGCAAGTTGCCCAAATTCTTTTCTGAACATAAGTCTTGTTACACAACCTCAATCTGAGATATTGTTCATGCCTCAAATTAAGGGTGGGAAGCAAGATACTTAGGTTCAGAAGGCACCTGAATAGAATTTAGTCAATTTTAGTAAGGATGATTTAATTGTAGTTACTACTAGGGTTTAGGAAAAGGCTGCATAGAGTGAAAAACAACATAATAGGCCTGTTCTACCTACTATCACTGATAAAACAACAACTACAAGCCCAAAACTAGCTAACAATGCATCTGTTCCTCAAAAAACCAATAGGTGTTATAGCTGGTAAAGAACAGCAAAAACAACTACAACCTAATCCAAGAAGGTTATTTATACCTCAGATATCAAAAGTAGCTGAAGCAGAATCGTTTTGCCAAAGCCTATGCTAAAACAAGTAGAATCTGTCTCTAAAACTATTGCTTCTTTTAACATTGTTGATGTAATGAAAAAGCATAATGTTAACATCTCAATGTGGGATGCTCTAAGTATTCTAGGACAACAAGATTTACTTTCTCATGAACTAGCTAAGCTACATATTTCTTCTAAAACAACATAAAAGGAAGTCTAGAAGGCAAGATATGGTCCTTGGAACAATGGAACAAGACCACATCAAAGAAGTTAAATGGATGGTTATAAATTCTTAAATGCTCATGACATCAAGAAGCCACCACCATTTTATCTATCATTGATTATTGGAGAACATCTTGTTCATAATTGTATGGTGGACAGAGGCAAGCAAGCATAGTTATGCCAAAAGCAATTGTAGAAAAATTGGGCCTATAGTATGAACCTACGAAAAGAGTGTCTTACAGTTGGATGGAACTGCAACTAATACAATTGGTGTCATCAGAAATCTAGAGGTAACATTTCATGTTTGCTTAAATTTTTAATTCTACAAGATATTACTGTTGTAGACTTACCTCCTTACTTTGCTATATGTTTATCAAGAGACTTCACAACAAAGATAGGAGGTTATCTCTCTTCATATTGGTCTTTCTTATTTTTCACTACTCATTATGGGACCAAGGTTACTATCAATTTAGAACCATTGGCCAGATTTCACATTGAGCCTCACGCTTCTAATGCAATAGCTAATTATTCAGCTTTAGACCAGTCTGATTTTGATAATATAGCTCATGTTTCAGCATTAGATGGTGTTTCTAACATGTTTATGGATGAAAATACACATGAAGAA
This sequence comes from Taxus wallichiana var. yunnanensis, assembly GCA_018340775.1. Taxonomy (NCBI): domain Eukaryota; kingdom Viridiplantae; phylum Streptophyta; class Pinopsida; order Cupressales; family Taxaceae; genus Taxus; species Taxus wallichiana. The sequence continues at coordinate 119,369,669 of CM031236.1, forward strand.
CATACTCATGATCCTTTCAAAGAAGTTGAAGAACACTTGTTTGGTGTGTATTGCTTGCATGAAGAAAATACACCAATTCCCTTGCTATCCAAAACAGAAAATGCAACGGAAGGGATTTGGAAGCTTCATTTCGATGGAGCTAAAAATAAGAAAGGACAAGGAATAGGTTTGATGCTCACTTCCCCAACAAATGAAAGGTATTTCTCATCTTTGAGTCTCTAATTTTCATGCACTTACAACGTAGCTGAATATGAAGCATTAATTCATGGCTTACTTTGGGCCAGAAAGAGAGGTATTAGCATGCTACATATTTTTGGTGATTCTGAGTTGGTTATCAATCAAGTAAGAAATTTCAATGTTTGTAAGAATCCATTAATGAAGTCTTACAGACATAGAGTTTCAAACTTAATGGAATATTTGAAGCTATTAACATCCAATCCATTCCTAGAACAGAAAATAAGCATGCAGATAGACTTGCAGCAATTGGTGCCAGTTTTGAAGTGCTAGAACAGATTGAAAATAGCAAAATTCAGCCTCATATAAAGTTGATTGTTAGGCCTTCGATACCTAATAATGATTTGAATTGGCAAGTTTTTGAAAGTGATGATCAAATCTACAGGTTTTTGCAGCAAGAAGCTAAGTTTTCTATAGTGAATCAAGATAAATTACAACACTTATATGGTGACCAAATTGTTCAGTTAAAGAAAAATAAACTACCTCAAGGTCTGGTCACATTAGAAGACATCTTCAGCATTGATGATTAGTTAAGGAAGGTCAAGACTAAGATGTCAACACATGCTGATAACTATGAAGAAATCTTAGTTGATGAAGGGAAAAAATTGTTTCTCGGAAAGGTATGTTCTTTAGCTGAAAAACATTCTTTTATTAATCTTTGCAAGGAATTCAATATGTTTTCACTTGGAAATACCAAGACTTGAAAGGGTTTGATCCTAGTTTAGCATCATACTATTGAATTACAGCCAAATTCCAAGCCAGTTAGGAAAAAATAGAGGCCTATAAATCCCAAAATAGAGCCTCTAATGAGGAAAGAGTTATCTAAGTTGATTGAATCAGGTATTATCTTTCCAATTAAGCATTCAAGTTGGGTAGCCAATCTTGTTCTGTTAGGAAGAAAAATGGAGAAATCAGATTATGTGTGGATTTTAGAGATCTTAATAAAGATTCATTAAAAGACCACTACCCACTTCCAAATATGGATCAGATTTTGAGAACAGTTTCTGGTTCAGATAGACTATCTCTTCTAGATAGTTATAATGGATACAATCATATTTTATTCCGAGAAGAAGATAGGTACAAAATAGCTTTTACCACTAAGTGGGGTACTTATGCTTACAAAAGAATGCATTTTGGCCTTTCAAACATCTTAGTGCAACATTTCAATATGTAATGGACATGGATTTTCGTAGCTTGTTAAATAAATGCATCCTTGTATATTTAGATGATGTTACTGTATTTTCAAAAATTTAGATGAGCATCTAATACATCTAAGGCAGACTTTTCAGTTATGCAGACAATTTGGGATATCTTTGAATCCACTAAAGTCTATCTTTTCAAGTACATCAAGGCAAATTACTTGGTCATATTGTTTCTAAGAAAGTTTTAGCAATTGATCCTTTCATAATCGAAGCCATATCACAATATCATTGCCTCATCATAAGAAGGCATTACAAAGTTTTCTAGGAAAAATCAACTTTGTTAGAAGATTTGTTCTAGATTTTGCAGCATTGGTTAAACCATTGACAGTTATGTTAAAGAAAGAGAATACTTTCTCTTGGACCAACGAAGGGAGAGAAGGATTTGAAGCAATCAAAGAAGCCATCTCTCAAGCTCCTACTCTTGCAAATCCAAATTTCAATAAATATTTTACAATGTATGCACTTGTAGGAGCTAAAACAATCTCAACCATATTAACTCAGGTTAATGATGAAAATGTTGAACAACCAATTTCTTTCTTTGGACAAAGCTTGCATGATTACGAAACAAGGTACACATTTCTTGAAAAAAATTACTTTTAGTAGTCAGAGGGCTAAAGAATTTTAAGTACATGCTTTCAAACAAAAAAATTCATGTTCTTGTTTCTCATCCAAGTGTGAAAGCTTTCTTGTTAAATAAAGAATTGAATGAGAAAAGAGTAGGCTAGATAACGAAAGTCATGGAATATGATGTTGATATTTGTGTTGCGAAGACAGTTTGAGGAAAAGGCTTGTGTGAACATCTAATTACTGATATGGAAAAACAACAAAACTGCAGAACCTAAAGATTCAAAACAACATGCTGAAATTACGTATCAGCAATCAAACATTATGGTTCACCAAAAAATCAACAACCTGAACTTGCTCAAGAAATCCAGAATCAAGATGGATGACTGATTTAGTTAACTATCTACAACATGGTATCTATCCTGGAAGGTATGGACAAGAATAAACGAAGGTATTTCAGATTACAAGCTATACCCTATGTTTTCATTGATGGTGTATTATTCAAAAGGGATATAAATGGAATCTTGTTGTGATGTGTTGACTATGACAAAATTCAGCAATTATTATCAGAATTCCATGAAGGACCTGCAGGAGGTCATTTCTCAGCACGTACCACAACCTTAAAAATTATGAAAGCTGGTTACTATTGGCCCAACATATTCAAGGACTATTTTGAATGGATCAGAAAGTGTAAGAAATGTGTTTTCTTTGTTGGAAAAGAACATTTAGCTTCACTTCCCTTACAACCTATTTTAGTTGATCAACCTTTTATGCAGTGGGGTCTTGATTTTATTGGCATGATAAAACCACCTTCATCATAAGGACACAAGTGGATTTTGACTACTACAGATTACTTTACACACTGGACTAAAGCAATAGCCTTGAAAGATGCTAATGAAACTTTGATATTATCCTTTTATGAAGGTATAGTTTGTAGATTTGGTGTTCCAACAACTATCATATTAGATAATGCTTTAGCATTTCTCGATGCAAAGGTAACAGATTGGGTTGTTAATCATGGAATTTATCTAAGTTCTTCATCTAACTATTACCCACAAGGTAATGGGTTAGCTAAAAGTACTAATAAGAATATTTTAAGGATCATCAGAAGAACACTCAAAGATAACCAGAGAGCTTGGCATCTAATGTTGAATTCAGCACTTTGGGCTGATAGAGTGACCCCTAAAAGATTAGTTGGCAATTCACTATACAAGCTTTTTACGAAAGAGAAGTAAGAATGTCTATTTCAGTTGAGTTACCTGCACTAGATTTGCTACATCAAATGGAGCTTCTTGAAAATGAACCATTGCAGGTTCATTATGTAGAATTAATGGAATTACAAGAGCTAAGAGATCAAGCTCATTTAAACATGGAAAAGAATCAGAAATAGATGAAGAATACTTTTGATAAGAAAGCCAAATTTAGAATCTTCAATGAAGGAGATATTGTGTTAAAGTGGGATGTTGATCGTACAAAGCTAGGAAGACACACGAAGTTCGATACAATTTGGAGTGGTCCTTACATGATTTCATCTTGCAAAGAACACAATGCTTTTCATCTCTCGAGGTTGAATGGAGAGGAACTTTCCATTCCTATGAATGGTATGTTTCTCAAACATTGTTATTGAAAATCCTACAGTGTCTGTTTAGAGTAGGATTTCCTTCAATAAGTGTAGTTCTGCACATTGCAATGTTTTTAATTCAATAAGTGCATTTCTACACATGATCTGGTTTACCATATCCTTTCCCAGTTTTAGTTCATTTTGGAAGGGTTGGACCTTCAGGAAGGCAGATTTTGGTTACATGCTTTAGACTCCATGCCCAATGGACAAGAGCAAGGCACTGGTTTACAAGCTAGAAGAAGCTTTCCCTACAGGATCGCCATAAATGTTGACAATTTTTGAAATTGTGCAAAAATGGGTAACTTGAAAATTTGTTATGATGGATAGAATTGGTGAAGTATACCTAAGCTAGGGGGTTTCTTTCAGACAATATTGTTACTGTTGAATTAATTAATGATTACATGAAATCTGCAACTATGTGTGCTATTACAAAACATAATAGATCACATAGCCTGCAATTTCATGTTATCTTCAACAAAAGAACACAAGGCCCCAAAGGATGGTTATGTTGTCTTGATGAAGACATTGAATTACAGAATAGATGAAGTGTTAGGTTTTGAAGTAGCAATCAAGACTACAGATTACATAAATTAGAGTTCATTACTGGATGTTATAGGTATTCTTTAATGTTCTTTCCTTCATGATTAATACATTCAATTATAGTATTGGGTTGTTTAGTTCATCATACAATCCATATCAGAAAGTAGAAATGCAAAAAGAAATACACAACTCAATTTCATAATTCAATGTTTTATTCATAAGGAATTTCAAATGTTCCCACACAAGCCATGGGATGTAACTGGAAAGTAAAGTACAACTACTGAAATAAGAGGTACACATGCATGAAAGAGAAAATAAAGGAGTATGAGTGAACCCATCATTGCCTTGAGGTTTTTCCTTGATTGATGCATCCTCATCTTCACTTTGTTCCCTCTTCATCTTCATTGTTGAGAGCACTATACCTAAAAACAAAAAGAGAAAACTATTAGTTTATGAGCTCAGGGTACAATCCATATTCCTATACTATCCTAATTCGTGCACATGGATCTCTAATAACAAGAGATATAAATTACTTGAAGATCAAACAATATACATGATTTACTCACTCAGAAGGAAATAAAGAGAAGAAAAGAAAACATGGACATAAGAGAGGCCAAAAAGCCTAAATATTTTCTAACTATTTTCTCAAGTGTGCAGGAATAGGTTGTAGTCAAGAAGAAATAAATCATATCTTACAGTCTTCACTATGGATAAAGATTGCAGAGTTTAATAACTTCTATCCTATGGTACATAAAGTAGATGAGTGACAAGTACATATTGGAATGAAGGAAGAATGCAACTCAAAGTTCAGCAGCTATGCTAGAAATAAAATAAGTTGCGAAGATGAACAAAGGAGAGAATGCGAGACCAAAGTGCATGTTTGATTATGGCGAAGAAGAAGGATCAAAATTTAAAAGTTGAAGTTAACTAGAAAGATAAGATTACAGCTGAAATAGAATGAGAAAGAAATATGAGAAAATTTTGACAGGGCTTCGCCATGTAAAATGGACATTTACATCTTTCCATCATGTTGTTTTAAATTAATACATGCTTTTAAAAGTTGTATGTAAATCAAATAAGTGATACAGAAAAGTAGGAAAGTATGCCATGATCAAGATAATAATTATTATGTTTCATTTCCAACAACAAATCAGCTTCAATAGAAAAATGATACATTTTGTATTCTGAATCAGAAAATACAACTATTATAGCTGAAATAGAAAAATAAAGAAAGAATTCTAGGAAAATTTGACAGGGCTTCGCCATGAAAAATGGATATTTTTAAATTTTCCAGCATACATACTAAAGTTGTAATGAAGATTAAATGCAAAGTATTTTAAGAAAAGAAATGGACTACACTTTCAGTCATCAAATTGAAGAACTTTGGAGCTTTCTTTCTAGCTTAACAGCTAAATAAATGAAGTTTTAAGATAATATTACAAAGTTCACCATTTTTAAATTATAGTTTTCAAGTGAAGCAAGAATGAGAAACTGTTTACAACTTCCAGAAGGCCACATACAAGGTACAAAGATCTCATGGAATCAAGAAACAATCAAGGTACCAATATTGTACTTTCAAAATCAAATGCACAAAGAAACAACTCTCAGTCAGGAGCAGAGTAAAGTAGTACAGCCAAGAACTGAGGCATCATCAAGTGAAGACCCGAGTTATGAGAAGCACAGTCCACAGATATACAATTAGGTGTATCTAATCTGAGTATATTTTTAGAAAAAATAATAGATACCTAGAGTTGAGTTACCAAGAAATCAAAATAAATATCTTTGTGCAAATGATGAGCTCATTTAAGAAAGTACAGAAGTAAAATCTGAGTTATGCATCAAAATTAACTCCTCTCACGGGAGAATGTAGAGTATCATTTCTAAAATCACGATGTAAATACAGTTTAAGTACATGTCTAACTCACCGTAGTGGTCACAAACAAGTGCCAGCAAAATGATAAGGATAGAGCTAGAACAACCATTAAAAGGAGATAAGCATTACATGAATGAACAAAATAGGAAGTTGCAAGCTAAATGATAAAATCCAGATTCGAGAATTTTCAATGAGTTTCAACATGAAATAAAACATAGGCTCAGAGCATCAAACTATGATTCACTCAAAAAACTTGAAAATAGATCAGAAATCATGCAAAAAAAATCTCAAGAATGATAAAGGAAAGGAGACCATTCTATAGCCATGAAGAAACTCAAAGAATTCGAGCTCAGAACTTTGAGACAGAGGCCAAATAGAAAACTCAAAATGACAAAAGATACAAATGTTTGATCCCTTATGGCCGCAAAGTCATCACAGAATCAACACAGGGCTCGAATAATCAAAAAATGGTGGCCATAAGACCTGCAGAGAGCCCAATAGTAGCAAGGAAAGACAAAACCTTGAATAAAAATTACATGCACATCCAGGCTAAAGAGAGCTTCAAATTTTTCCTTCAGAAGTCAACATTTCCATTGAAAAATTATTTTCAAGTAGTAGAATAGAAGAATAAAATATAGATCTTGGTTTTCATCGTAGACCCATTAATGGGTATATCCAAATCAAAGTAATGAAACAGGACTTACTTGATTAAGCCGAAGTTGAGTAAACCCTCGAACAATGATTAGTTCAAGACTAAAACGAAGGACCCATTACAAGTTTTTAGCTCAGAGACCAAGGTCATCCCAGGAGATCAGAAAATGCAAAGAAAAATGAAGTATCAATATATTGAAGTCAAAACGACAATGATGAAGCAGTTTCAAAGCTCAAAAATAAAAATTACCATCCTTCATCAAAATAATGATCTCATTTGAAGAAAATCGAGCTCTAAAAGGTCGACCATGGCAACAAATAGACCACACAGAGAGTTTAATAACTATCGTGGAAATGATCAAAAAATACAAAGAAATTGAAACCTACAGGATTCTCACAGAGCTCAAAAGAAGAAAAGACTCAAACATCAATAATAGCATAGTCCGAGTTCCAAGAGACCAATCACGATGGCGAACCCACAACCACCTTGCATATAAAACTCAAACAGATCATAATAGCAAAGATCCGATTCACTCAAAAATTAGAGAACCATTATGCAGAGGGGCCAAGCTCAAGGATTTCACGACAATGGCGTCGAGTCAAAAATTTTCCAAGGCTTCGTCGTAAGCCAGAAAACCAAATGGAGTGATCATTAAGGTCAAGTAAGATTTAATGTGTAAACTCAAGAGATGAGTTAAATTAAACTCAACCACAGTCAGAGAATCAAAGGTAGGGAAATAAAAGTACCAATATCAACACTTGAGGATCGATCCCCAAGTTTGAATCAAACCACCATGGTTATGGTAACATTGCTTCATTCAATGTAAATCAAAAACCCTAACCACGGGTCAAGAATCAATGACACCGAATCAAGTAGTACAGAGATCAACAGATAGTGTCAGTTTTTAGTTATCAATGTATACCCAGGGTTAAAGTTAACTTGACGTGAGTTAAAATACCACCGATAAAACATGCCAAGGGTCGATTCAACATTGCAGGGGGGAAACCCATATGTTCCAAATTATCATTTACATTGACTGAATAGGTATATATTATAAACCATGGTGAAAGGACAACAACAATCATCACTCAAAAGGTAAAATTTAAACCTTAGTCTCTTCAAATTTCCAAAACCCAACAAGTAATTACAAGGCATGTGATAATCAAAAGATGTCAAGTATTATAACATGTCATATACTATACAAAGGGTGGCAGACTATAGTATGCTATATGTATGCTCCAAGGTGGCCGAATATAATATGGTGGCCCTTTACAAAGTGCACCTTGCCATGTGTTTAAACCATAGTAATTTGCTAAGTCCACAAGAGTGGCCAAACCAATGAGGACTAATGGTGAGTGCAAAGGTGGTCCCCACTGTTGGAGGAGTTGGAGGTGATTTACAGTATGTCACCCATGTGACCACTAGAAGACAAGAGTTGATCATGTGCACATGGACAAGTGGTCCCCACAGTGGATGAATTATTTTGCAAATATTGCAAGTATTGTAATTATTTTTCTCAATACACGGGAGTATTTTTGCATGCCTTTAGCAAAAGGAAAGAACAAACAAGAAGAAAAATTCACATGCACAAGAAAGGATACTTTCCCAACAAGAAAGGTTTATTATTAGCAAATTATTCACCCATTCTTTTCTTAAAAATAGAACAATCAACTTCAGTTTGACTGAGATGTAACCAAAGGCTATTAATGCCTCTTTGTACTAGTTTTTTTATTTTTATTCCTTTATTTAACAATAAATAAAGGATGTGTGGGTGAGTACAACCTTAATCTATTTTTAAGAAGGGTGGAAAATTATTTTGCTATATATTGTGTGCCTTGGCAAAGCACAAGAGAGTTAGAGAAGTTAGAGAGAGGACTTTTAGATACAGGAGTGCTCAAGTAATTTTTTGCCAATTTTGTGCTCTGAATGTGAATTATTTTCTACCTTTACAATTATTTGCAGTCTTTTGTATGTTTCCATTAATCTTGTGAATGTTAAATTCCTTGATTAATCATCTTACCCTATTGCAAAATTCAGTAATTTTTGCATGATATTAATGTGCATGTTTAACTTAGCAGTATTGTTGTGATACTTTCCCTCAATACATCAAAGTGTTTGCCCTTAATATTCTACAGAAAATTTTTGGCTCATGCATCAAGAATTCTTCCCATATCAATTGTGCATATACTCAATCAAAGCCCTCATACAAATTTGGTGTATCACCTCAGTTTTAATTATTTTGCAGTCATCTTTTACCCTAAACCCCCTTGAAAATCAGTTTAGGATACATCAATAAGGAACTAACCTTGATACCAGAGACTCACCTCAAAATAGGTATACCCATATACCTGAGGTGTTTCCATTGTATCTACGAAAGAGAGATCAATTTTGCAAGATTAGAACACACTTGCACCATCTCTCTACATGGTGCACTTTCGATAGATACATGATTGATTTGTGATAATTTAAGATTTCTCAAGGCTTATATATGGTGTTATGCGATCCTTAGATCACCTTTAGATTCTTGGAGCGATATTGGTTTCTTCATGAAATGTAGATTTGGGTAATCATCTTAGCAGATTTACATGCATTGGAAAGCTTTCTTTAAGAATAGTCAAATAGAATAACCTATCAAGCTAGTCACAACTTCTCTGTCATATTTTAATAAGGTTAAAGATGTTTTGAGGCTTAGTAGATCCATTTATTGCTTCATCTCAAGGTTTATATGTCAAAATGCTTGAATCTCAAGGACAAACAACTCAAACTGGTTCTCAATCTCCAAAAATAGCCTTACCTTTGCTTAGCCGTAAGGGGATATGTAGATGGGACCACACGGTGGTGGGTCGAGGCATTTCACCCGTTCAAGTTGGGGCTCTTAGCTATCTCTCGAAGGGTATGGACCCCTTACGGGAGGACCAAAACCCAACATAAAAAAATGGAAAACATATAGGGGATATGTATGCGCATGACTAATGACTGTGTGATTTGGTCATACCACATGTAGTTATTTTCAATATATAATTTCCATATGAAATTACATTCAATTATATCAAATTGTAAAATGATCTTTTTATCATTTTGTATTTTTAATTTTTCAAGAAAGCGCTCTTAGTTCAGTGCGGTAGAACGCAGGTCTCCAAAACCTGATGCCGTAGGTTCAAATCCTACAGAGCGCGATTCTTTTTTTATTGGTCCAATCTTTTGAATTGATCATTTCATAAATTAGAATGGTCAATGAAATCTTATCTCCCAGAATCAGTAGGAGACTCATTCATTCACGATAAAAATGATCTCAAATATCCAATTGATCACCACATTAATACTATAAATATATAGCTACGAGTGGAGGGCCCACCCCTAAAATCTATATCTCTAGTCCCCCAATCTCTCTGTTTTTCAGATCGATAGATCTATATAGAGGGAGATGTCCGCCCCTAGATCTCTCTCTATCTAGAGGGTGAGGGTCCTCCAACACACTATAACTCACTTTCATCTAAAATCCTTACAAATAAACTTCAAGAGAAACCCTAATCCATGACCAAGTTATCTTCTGAATGGATTAAGTTGAAAGAATCAAGTTTCAAAGTTCATAACTCCGGTCTTCTTAAGTATCCTGAATTGGCAGTTTTAGATCATTTGAACTAATTTTCAAAATAAATTATCGACAACATATTTTTAGCTCAAGAATTTTATTGGGACCTATATCAACTATCCAATACCATATTCCACCTCAACACTATGTGTTTTCATTAAGACCTCTTCATATCTACATGACATGTTCTTGCATGTTTGCCTTTTAGTAGTAGACTCGCTTGTTTGACATGGTTCACCACAAGTATGCAACAAAATTACATGAATTACATCCGGACATCAATGACATATTCCATGCATGCTTTCACATCAATATTTTCATCTACAACTCTATCATACATGACTATATAATCAATTTTCTTCAAAATAGGGGTCAAATTGTACTTGAACAACTGATCTAGAACATGCCATAAATTCTTACATATACTTGAAGGAGTTCATTAGATTCTCATATTGTTAACTTATCTTACTAAGATCATTTCATGATCAAACAACTCATATTTTTCCTATCACTCCATTATGAGAGTTTGGGGAGGGTTTGAAGATTTTTTTTCTTCTTAAGATTCGTTCATAGAGCTTAGGCCACAATTATTCCTCTTTCCAACTCTAGAGTGGTCTTAATTCCATGCTATAAAACTAGTAAGAGGATTAGGAAACTATTGACGATTATCTTTGTAGATGAACCATCAAATTCATGCGAACTATTAAAGATGTGGGACTTGGCCCCTAAGATAGCCTCTAGATTTAATAGAAGTTATATCTTCTCTGCTTTGTGTTGAGGTGAGGGTTAGAGAGAAAATATAATGAAAATCCTAAGGCGATGCATTGAAACTTTATTGAAAGCATAGAGATAGAAACCAAAATAAATAATAAACTAGTTAAGGAGCATTGAGCATGATTAACTATTTTAGATATATTTTATACTATCAAAGGCTAGAAGGAACTAAAACATAACCATTTACAAATGAATAGATTTATGTAAAGATCTAAGGGTGTATAACACAATAGAAACTTAAACATTCATCAAAACAAATAAAATCATATAGAAGAAAATAAAGTCATGAGGTATTGCAAACTCCTTAATGTATAGAATAAGAACTCTTAATTTATAGAGAAAACAAGTACATAAGGCCGAGAATGGAAAATATTACAGTATTTCTTTACAATAGAGCCTTGTTAAGGCTGGTGAACACAAAACAATTGAACCTAAAGATCTTGTGGAGCTCTCTAACTTCATTCCTTCCTCTCTACTGGTACTGAATCTTATTTTATAGACCTGCGGTTCATTCTCTAATGCATCCGCCATCAAGATTTCCACCATCCACATTAAGTTCTTTACCTACACGATCTTTGACCCATGGGGTGAATCTCAACTACTTTCTTTGGGACTCGGGATTGCATTCAATCCACCAAACTATGAGTCCTTTTGCTTCTTCGATTGGCCCTCCGGGACGGTGGTAAATTCATCGTGTGACACATGGAGGCCACACACTACTTTGGGGATGCCTTTTGTTTTCTCCTTTTGAAGTTGCTTTGGATGACACGTGGCAAGGAGATTTTTAGGCTCTTGTCTTTTCCTTTGACTTTCTGACCGCTTGGGCTATACCACCATGTTCTGCCATATGGTCATTACTCACTATTTTAAGGTTCTCGGTTCTTTTTACTAGTTCTAATATGTACAAAAGGACATGTGGATGCCCTCCACGCTCAGTCCCATACTTAGTCAAAATTGAGCCCCGAAGAGGAACAAAAGAAAAGGGGTCCAAGGAGACAAAATATAATAGAAACAAGAGATCCCTGAAAGGATGTAGAAATTATTCTACAGTTATGGTGACTCACCAAGGGACTCTATGCCAGTCATGGAAGAATCCAAAATCCTTCCTTGTCTCAAAATTTCAAAATGTGGCCCAAAATACACCACTCAAAGCTGCTTCAAAGTAGAATGATACTCAATCCATTCAACCTCTATCGGGTAACTTCTTTTGTTAAAGAACATGGAAGGCTCTATCTAGCTCAATGATCTCCTTGTGAGAGAACGCTTGGAGATCTTGCACCATTATGTGCAAACGAAACTCCAATTTTACAATTGGGTTCAGGATGGCCTCCACCTCAACAAAATTGGAAACATATTTAAAGACTAAAAAATAGTATTATCTTGTTCCTTTTAGTCAATAGCTACGGGATCAATTCTTGTTATAGGAAATTAGAGTCTAGAGGGGAAGCCTAATTAGACTAACTCTTTGATACACTGCTTCCTCTCTCTAATCTCAAGATGTAGTTGAGTCATGAGATTCTAGCACTTGATGGATACCTTTTTACAACTCAAAATCTCGCCGACCTTGGCTGGTACCATCTCGCCTATTTGTGATACTCACCTTTATAGGGAGGAGTCCAAAGATTCATATAATTTATAAACCAATTCTTGTGATTCGAGAGACCTTGGCGGATACGGCACTACTTATGGTGGAGGTTAAGGACTCTACGTTAGCACACAAACCTTGTGCATCGAGATATGAATCGAGTGTGGGTTATAGGTATTTTTCCATGATGACAATTCTCTTCATCATGAGGTGTATAGCCCTTGTACTAATTTGATGATTCCCCCTTTCTAGGGCTATTGAGAAATTTTTGGGTCAATTCCTTGACCGCATCCTCTGATGACTTGCACCTTATTTACAAGATCCCCCTCTCGCTTCTAAGGTATGTAGCTTTGTTTGGAGTGTAGTAACCTCTACTTTCCTCGAATTAATCTCCTATTGAAGTGAACTAATTTCATCCTTGGAGACTACCAACTCGGCCTCTAACTTCTTGGCTTCTTCCTAGAAAGGCTGCAAGAGCTTCATGTGAAGCCACCTCTTTTAACTCCTTACAGAGTTTCTCCACTTCCTTTCTCTTACCGTTGATTTCATTATTGAGATGGAATGTAGTGCTCTTTGCTTTCCCAAGGCTACCCTCCACCTTATTCGGCTTTTTTGTTGAGCTTAAGATAGTTTGTGGTAACTATAGCGAGTTGATTTTCTCATCAACTCACCCTTATCCTGGGGTTGAAACTTAGTCAATTCTACTACTACAACATTGATGTTATAATCATCCAGGGTTTATCTATTTAGAAATATTAGAGACATTGGGGATCATCTCGTGTAATAGTCGGGAGAGCTCGATAATGATCATATCGATTGCATTTGCTTCATTTCTCCTCTTGACATCTCATTTTTATTTTGCTTCTCCTTTCTTCTATCGCGGTCCTCCTTGGCTAATTCAACCTTGGTTTAAAAACTCGAGGAGGGATGGAAAATCCCACTGTAAATGGGAATCCTAGGGACAGCCCTATGGGATTGTAATGGGTTGTAAGGGTAGAGAAGTCACAAGAGCCAAAGAAGGTGTTATATCAAATTGTAAAATTATCTTTTTATCATTTTGTATTTTTTAGTTTTTCCAAGAAAGCGCTCTTAGTTCAGTGCGGTAGAACGCAGGTCTCCAAAACCTGATGCCGTAGGTTCAAATCCTACAGAGCGCGATTCTTTTTTTATTGGTCCAATCTTTTGAATTGATCATTTCATAAATGATCGTTAAACTCTTCAACTTTGGAATTATTCACAAAATCACAAATTATTTGTTGTTGTTTACTTTCTATTGGAAAATAACAGAGATAGCTAGTGAATGAATTACTATTGTGCTTAGAATCAACAATTGTAGTAAAGGAAATAATATAAGCTCATAACACCAACAATTTTATCTTGGAAAACCTCCAATGGAGGTAAAACTAGTGGGGAAGGGCAATTTCTCTTTCTTCCCACTTCTATTGGCCAATTAAAACAATATGTACATAATTTACAATAAGTAAGAAAGAGAAGTAGATAATATCTCAATGCTTCCTTTCAGTTACTTGTTTTCTCTGTCTCAACACTCCTTTCTTCTATAAAATATAATTTCCAACACTAAGATTTCTTGCTCACTTGCTCCCATGCTTCGATGATCTTCTACACCTCTACAATCATGTATTTATAGCCTTTCTCATGTCCTCGAGTGCACTGGAGAATATGAAAGGTCGTGAAGGAGAATGGAAATGAACATTCACTAAAATTCAAAGGTTGTTTGTTTCAAATTTTGTTTTCTATCCGTAATGGCCAGGACTGCCGCCTGTGTAGACCGGTGGTTCTAGACTGCCATTTGCCGACTTGCCTACGTAGGGTGGCGGTCCTATAACTTAAAAGACATAACCTCTGTTTCTTGTTTTTCTTCTCTATGCTGGCTATTTCTAATGAAGTAGAGTTATTTTGGATCCCTATGGATCAAACCTCCCCTTCTTAAGAGGCTTTTGGTCCCACAAAAGCTTAGTGGGGGAGTAGATGAGGGAACAATTCCCTTACTTGCTCCTTCGATTACCACCAGGCCTATTGGTGTCTTTCCTTTTAGTCCAATCTTCCAAGACTCTGTGGACCTCTTCTAGTCTCTCTAACTTTCTCGTTGTAGCACTACATCCTCCTCCAATTCACCTCATGAGTCCAAGACACAATCCTCAATGGAAGGTAGCAATTGTAGTTCTTCATCTTCATCCAGCATGGATGGCTCATATAGGTGTAAGTTCTCACAATTTACTACAGAGTACATCCTCATGAATGATGGAAAATCAAGTCAAAAAGAATTTTCCCCAACCTGCTCCAATATGGTGAAGGGTCCATATCGTAGTGGCTTGAGCTTCGTGCTTGACCTTGTAGTCTCTCCTTGCTCAAGTAAAGCCAAACTTTATCTCCAACATGAAATTTGTGTTCCCTCCTATGTTGATCGTTCCTAGCTTTGTACTTTACTTGAGATTTCTCTAGTTGTTCTTTGACCTTGAGATGTATTTGTCGGATCCTCTCAATGAACTTGTTTTCTCTAGTCACATCGGTGTCTCATGTATCCTCCTCATCCTGTTGTCTAATTGCTATGTCCAGTGGATTTGTAGGTAGATATCCCAAAAAAGCTTCAAATGGTGACTTCATAGTGGATGTGTGTACTACCCGGTTATAGGAATGTTGAATGTAGGCTAAGGACTCATCCTAAGTCCTTGGGTACTTGCTGTTATACCCTCTGATCAATTGTACCAAAGTCCTGTTTACCACCTCTATTTGTCCATTTATCTGTGGATGGAAATTTGTGCTCCTCTATAATCTAGTATCCATCTTATCCCACAAAGTAGTCCAAAACTTCCCCAAGAACCTAGAATCCTTGTCAGAGACAATATAAT
Organism: Taxus wallichiana var. yunnanensis; assembly: GCA_018340775.1. Taxonomy (NCBI): domain Eukaryota; kingdom Viridiplantae; phylum Streptophyta; class Pinopsida; order Cupressales; family Taxaceae; genus Taxus; species Taxus wallichiana. Next base: position 119,385,176 of record CM031236.1, read on the forward strand.
TTGGCAAACCAAAATGCACCCATACATTAGCAAAGAAAAGATATGCTACCTCATGTGCTTTTACTGTCTTTTTACATGCCATAAGAATACACATTTTACTAAATATATCCACAACAACATAGAGATAGTCATGGCCATGTTTAGACATAGGTAATCCTCCTACAAAATCCATAGAAATGTCCTCCACAGATGAGTAGGTACTTAGTAAAGGCATATACAAACCCTCCTTCCTAGTTTTAGGCTTGCTAGTACAACAAATTTTACATCCACGAATAAATTTTGATACTTCTTCTTACATGTTGGGCCAATATACATACCTTTGCAAGTGGGCTAGGGTCTTACCAATACTGAAATGTCCCACTAATTTTGAGGTATGTACTTCCCTCATTAATAAAATTATTTCTTCTTTAGGCACACAAAGTTTCCCACATCAATAGAGCAGCTGTCCTTGAGATAACAATCTTCAATCCCCATCTTTTCAACCCCTTGGGACTGCAACTTCTAAAATGTTACCCCAACGTCTTTGTCTTGGGCATATGCTTCTCTATAGGTTTCCTTCGTGAAGGGATCAATCGAGAGATAGTGGCCAAACAAGATAACTTTTCTTGTGTGGGTGGCCTAGACAACACGTCTACCACCAAATTTTTACTACCTTTCTTATATTTGATCACTAGGTGGAATTCTTTGAAGAAACCCCATCCATTTGAAAGTGCCTTTTCTCTTTCTACAATTTAGACTATGCTTGCAAATACATGAGAGGTTTGTGGTCAGTGTGCACAATAGTTTCTTTACCCAAAAATAATGTTTCCATTTTTTAATTTCTTGAACTAGTGCATACATTTCTTTATCATATATTGAATATCCTTTAACTGTTGAAGTGAAGGTTTAGAATGATAACATACGGGTTTACCTCCTTGAAGCAACACTGCGCCCATAGCATAATCATTGACATCTGTCTCTACTTCAAAAGGCTACTGCAAACTAGGAAGAGCAAGTACTAGAGCATGACTAATCTTGTATTTCAATAACTCAAAGGATTTGTCTTGTTCCTTACCCCAATCAAAACCCTTACTCTTTGTGGCCATTGTGTGTAGAGGTGTTGCAATTGCTGAGAAACCCAGAATGAACTTCCACATGTATTGTACTACTCCCACAAAGATTCTAGTCTCTGTGGCTCCTGTTGGTGTTGGCCAATTTGTGATGGCTTCCACCTTCTTTGGATCCACTCGTAGCTCTCCTCCTCCAACCACGTGCCCAAGATAGATAAGTGATTATTTGGAAAATTCACATTTCTTCATATTACAAAGCAGTTGTTTCTCCTTGAGAACTTGCAAGACTTGCTACAAATGTATTAGATGTTCTTCCCATGTGGCACTAAAAATTAAGATATCATCTAGATATACAATGACACATGAATCTATGAAATCCCGCAATACATCATTCATCAATCTCATAAATGTAGCAGGTGCATTGCATAATCCAAAAAGAAGTACTAACCATTCATACAAACCCTATTTTGTTTTGAAGGCAGTCTTCCATATATCCTCCTCCTTCATCCTGACTTGGTGATAACCTGACTTGAGATCCAACTTCGTGAAAATTTTGACATGTTGAAGCTGGTCCAAGAGATCATCTATATGGGGGAGTGGATATCGGTTCTTTATAGTGATCTTTTTCAAAGCACGGTATTCGATGCACATTCTCCAAGAACCATACTTCTTTGGCACCATCACAATAGGCGAACCACATGGTGAGGTGCTCAGACATATCACTCCTTGGTCTATTAGTTCTTAGAGTTTTTCTTTACCTTAGTACTCTCTAGCAAGGATTTCCTATACAACCCAATGTTCGGTAGAGGTGACTCTGGCAATAGCTAAATCTCATGCTCTACTTCCCGTTTTGGTGGTAATCCACTAGGATCTGAAATACTTCCTGAAAAGACTGAATAATACTATCCAAATATTGTTTTCCTTAGTTAGAAATCTCTAAAACTTCTACCCCATCTTGTTTATCCTTTAACAAAAGTAAACAAAATTGATTATGATTTGATTGAATAAGTTGTTTTGCTTGGTTAGCACTTACCATAGTAACATGTGTCTTACATTGGTGTGCCTGGATGTTGTAGTTGATCCCATCCTTGACCCATCTATATCGGTTTTCCCTTCTCAAAAGATAGCATCCCTAACATACAAGTAAGGGCTCTCGAATACCACATCAAAAGCATCAAGTGGAATAACGTCAACTTTAAAACATCTATATATTGGGAATTTATCCCAAACTTGACCTTACATCTTCTTGTTACTTGAATTTCAACACCCTTCTTCACCCAACCCAAAGGATATGGGTGTGGATGCTTGTAAGTTTCAAGACTAAGCTTCTTTACAACTACCTCAGAAATCAAGTTAGATTGAGAATCGGTATCAACCAAAGCATTTACCTTAGTCCTCTTGATATGGATTTTGATCTGGAATAGTCTACTCATCTCCTCTTCATTGTCCATGTTGGTGGCCATGCATCCAAGCCTTTCATCTACATCAGATTCATCTTCGATTTCCACCTCCCCTTCTGTCTTTACAATTGTCATGGACTTTTTGGAGTCCTTGGTTTGGTTCTTTGGATGTAACTCGGATGCAACTTCCAACATGTAGCGTCAGTATGACCATTAATATCACAATTCTTGCAAAAAATCTTGGGATCTTTACAAGTATTTAAAGTAGTGGCAACTTGTTTACCTTTCCCTTTCCACTTACTCTTGTTACTTGTTTTCCCATAATCCTTTTTCTGCTGATTTGTTGACCGCTTTACCCTCGATCTGCTTCTCCTTGCTTTTTCTTATCATCTATGTAGTATGCATGTACACATGCTTCATTGATATCCTTGGGCTTTGTAGAGATGAATTTTCTTCGAAGGTGAGTGTGAAGTCCTCCTAGGTATTTGGTCAGAATATCCTCATCCTCTAAATCCATGTTCAACAACATGGCTTACCTCCAAAACTCGTAGTATAGTCTGCAGACTTTGACCCTTTGCCTTGTCTAAAATACTGCCATTTAATCATTTGGTCAATTTTATGGCCAATAGGATAGAAGTTAGCTCTAAGTAATTCCTTAAATTCTTGCCAAGATTTCACAATAGGACGTTTCTTCTTTTCACAAGTAGTTAGATGAGTTTCCCACCAAACTAGAGCATGTCCCTCCATTTTGAGACATGCAAAGGTGATCCTTTGTGCCTCAGTGACATTATGGACGCTAAAATAGACTTCTAACTGTTTCAACCATTTATCCAGTAATTTTGCATCTACTTGTCCTTCAAAGCTTTTGATTTTGACTTTAGTCTCAACTTTAAAAGGAGTATGTTCAGATTTTACCTTTTCTCTTGTGTTAGAAGTCTATTCTTCATGTTCTTCCCATAATCTTCCTCATGGTGACTCTTGCCTCTACCAAAATTTTTGACTAAGCCTCAAACCATCGAGTCCATGGAGTCTTGCTTGACGGAAGTTGTCTTCTATAAATCTGCAAGTTATTCTTGCCTTCTAAACATCCTATCCATCATGGTCTCCAGCATCTCGATTCTATGGACCAAGTTCTCTTCCTCCATTTCTCCCCAAATTCTTTGTTTCCACTTCTTTGTAGAAATCTCTAGATCACAAGGTAAATCTTTTTCACCTTTAGATCTTGTCACTATCATATTCAAGAATGAAATACACTGATAGTCTGGATACTTTTAGCTCGATACCAAAATGATTTGTAAACTCTTTAACTTTGGAATTATTCATGAATCACAAATTATTCATTGTTGTTTACTTTCTATTGGAAAATAATAGAGATAGCTAGTGAATGAATTACTATTGTGCTTAGAATCAACAATTGTAGTAAAGGAAAGAATATAAGCTCATAACACCAACAATTTTATCTGGAAAATCTCAATGGAGGAAAAACCAGTTGGGAAGGGCGATTGCTCTTTCTTCCCACTTCTATTGGCCAATTAAAACAATAGGTACAAAATTTACAATAAGTAAGAAAGAGAAGTAGATAATATCTCAACACTTCCTTTCAGTTACTTGCTTGCTCTCGTCTCAACACTCCTTTCTTCTAAAAATACAATTTCCAACACTAAGATTTCTTAATCACTTGCTCCTATGCTTTGATGATCATCTACACCTCTACAATCATGTATTTATAGCCTTTCTCATGTCCTCACATGCCTGGAGAATGGGAAAGGTCACGAAGGAGATGGGAAATGAACATCTTCTCAAATTCGGAGGTTGTTCATTTCAAATTTAATTTTACATGTCTGTAATGGCGGGACCACCGCCCTATGTAGACCGGTGGTTCTAGGACTGCCACCCCTGTCTAGGTGGTGCTTTATAACCGTCGCCCTGTGTAAGGCGGTGGTCTGTAACTTAAAATATAGAACCTCTGTTTCTTGTTTTCTTCTCTATGCTAACTATTTTTGATGAAGTAGAGTTATTTTCGGATCCCTATGGATCAATCAAGGAGAGAATGAGGGAGTGGTGGTGGGTGGTGGAGGAATAAGAGAGGAGCTAGGGGTGGAAGGATCTAAGTCAAAGTGACCAAAGTAGAAACATCCCCAAATGAGGAAATGAAAGGAGGAGGAGAAAGAACTGGATGAGTGGGAGGAGGTGAAAAAAATTTAGGAATGGGAGGAGATGAAGGGATAGATGAAGAAGCAACTTTAGGCGACTTCATCTTCTTCTTCAAAAATCTCCAAGGGTTGGCGCCTTCAATGATAGTTGTGGAGGTAAATGCTAATGGTTTTATAGAGATGGGGCCTTAGGTTGGGTTTGACACTAACTTCTCTTCTATTTCCAAACTATGAGGTTTGGCGCTTTCTAAACCATGGGCATGTGGCTTGAGGGATCCTATTGAGAAGTTGAGGGTGAGAGTCATGGTTGCATTTGATGTTGAGAAGGGCCAAGGGTTTCCGCCTTATACCATGTGAATTTATCCTTAATGATGAATACTTCTTCACCATTGTCCATGTTGTACATGTGCTCAACATCCCAAATTTCTTCCCACGTTTCATCAGTGGACATTTCCTTGAAATTGAGGGTCATTTTCCCAATTTCTTGCCTATATTTCGATAAGCCTCAAGTTTTTTCCACATTCCTATCCTTACCCTCTAGGGCTTCCTTCAAACCCTTAGTCATAGTTAAAGAGCGGGCATATCTATGTAGAATTTGGATGAAAATACTCCCATTTTGGGGTGAGGATATCCTTTAATTCAACAAAAATATCAGGAGTCTCCACTTTAGGAGACCTCATGTCTTCAAAAAACCTTCTTGATTCATGCTTGCATGAGCCCGAGACTTTTTTCTAGGATAAGATGGTGGCCATCTTCCCATCTGGGTCATACCTCCATCTATCCTAAATCAAGTTGAAGCCATAGTGATCCAACTTTTGTGTGAGTACATGCTCTACCTTGTGTTTTATCACAATAATACTTCCTCTATGCCGGGGAGTTCAAACAATGTTTTCTTCTTACGGTTAGATTCATATTCTTCATCCATGATTTCTAGTTTTCTAGTCACCTCCAAGCTCACCACCCACGTCATGAGGATTATAGGAACATGAATGATTCATCCTAAAATCCATGCATTCATATCATCGAATGCGTTGCCCCAAAAAAAAATTAATCGCAGGGATGTAGGGGTCCTCGAGGATGGCTCGAACTTAATCACTCATTAATTTATTGATTTCTTGATCAAGCTCGGGTAGGATAGGTGCAAAAATAAGTTTTCGAACTCATAGGCATCTGAGGAATGATACAACACATGGGTCCATGTGAAGACTAGTATAATGTTTTGAGGCCATGTCCCAAATGCATCGGGGGCATATACGGTTAAGGAATGACCCGTTCTAGTAAAGAATGAGATGAAACAAATAGGAGGAATACCGAATGTGGAGTTTATAGATAAATAGCCTAGCTGATTTCAAAAATCCTCTACTATGACCTCGAGAGAATGTGAACCGATATGCCTAGTCCTTCTTCACCGCTCTCATTATGAAAAGGGCTCCCATTTTCCAGTCGTGGACATTTATATCCGAGTCTTGACAAAACGTAAGGGCGGACATAGAGAAGGCATCTTGAGAATCATGTAAGAATGCTTTCAACGGGATTGGAAATCTCGGCATCTCAGAACCACTTGAATCCTCTTTTTGTAATTCTTTCCGAGGAAAGTGGCTTTGTGCTAGCATGAGGACCAGACCCCTTGGAGTTTGGCCATATTATAAAATTTGGCCATTGGGTCATGTGGCAGGGATAACATGTCTCTGATGGCTCATGGTGTTATCTTCACATGCATGTCCTTACCATTGATGGTGCTTGTATTGTAATTGAAAAAACGTATGTGCATTTGCATGAGTTTTGGATTGGGTTCACAAGAGGCACCATGTACTGGGTGAGTGTAGTGGTCCAGATTATAGAGCCAAAAGACTCAAAATATCTCAAAATGAGGAAGCATGAGTAAGTGGCCTCTCTCAAAGCCTTTGGATTTTTGGTTAGGATGGGGTCATAGACATCATCCACATAGTCAGTGACCAAGGAAGTGTCCATGTAGTGCATGTTATTGTCAGGGTAAATTAGCCTTGAGTTGTGAGCACGTGTTGGTGTGGGGAATCCTGCTTAAGATTTTTGGTGAGGAATCAAGATGGAAGCTATCATGGTTTTCAAAGCTTAAGGAATCTCTAGTTCTTTGTAATGGTGACTCAGGAATTCAAGGCAAGAGACTCTTATTTTTGAAATGAAATTCATGTGACTCCATAACTTTGCTTTAAATAGCCTCCTTACTTTTTTGTGAAATAAATTCCCGCGCACGCATTGGGTCACATCCCTCAATGGAACTTTGGCTAAATGACCCTTGGCACCAAATTTCATGCTTCTCAAGAGATTTTCATTAATTCTCCAATCCTTTTCAATAAATATTCCCAAAAATACGTTGGATTATTTACTTTGGGAATCATAGTAAGGTACACTTTCCAAAAAAATTCAAAAAGGGGCAACAGGAGTCTTCGCAGGAGACACATGTCCAAAGACACTTTATTGGAAGGGGAAACACCATAAAACAAGAAAAATACAAAATAAGGGGACTATACATATGATACATATTTACAATATTCAAAAGACTCAATGGAAAGGTTTAAGATGGGTCCCATTTACCAGAATCGCAAATGGCTCACATTCCATATTTTTGAGCTCGAAGGAATTGTGATGCTAACGTGTTGCGATCTTGAATGGTCCAGCCCAAAGAGGGTAAAACTTCCCATGGTTTTCAGGCTTGGTGGCTCTTGCATCCCATTTCAAAAATAATGTGCCAACTTGAAGATCGGGTTATGAATTTTTCTGGTCAAACTAAGTCTTGACAGTTTGTTGATGGCTGATCATGGATTCATGGGTTGACTCTTATTTCTCTTGAAGTTCTATCAATTCCATGAGTCTCACCTGCATAGCTCCATGTTCTTCTATTTCAATTTTTTTATCAATTGCAATGCTAGGAGCTCTACCATGATGGACATTATTGTGCTTTTACCATAGACTAATTCATATGGTGAGGTCTTTAGGATCTATTTAGGTGTGATCCAGTCAGCCCATAAGGTTGTCTTGACATGCTCATGCCATGATCTTTTATGCTCATCTCCCATTCTTTTTATAAGTCTTATCAGATTCTTATTGGTAGACTTTGCCAAACCATTACCTTAAGTAGTAGTTAGAATATGTTTTAGATAAATCTCATGCTTCATAGCAAAGTTAGATACCTTAGCACCCAGAAAATCCTTAGCATTATCTATTATGATCATGTGTGGAAGTCTGAAGTGGTACAGTGATGTCACAGAGAAGTTATAGGATCATATTCTCATAATCTTCCTTCAACGGAACCGCCTCTGTCCAATAGGTGAAATAATCGGTGATTATGAGAATCCACTTATGACCCGCACTTGAAACTAGGTTAACCATTTCGATAAAATCAATACCCCATTGTGCAAATGGTTCTTCGACTAGAAATCGGATTAAGAGGTAATGCAACATTTCTCCGTAAGCCCAAGTAGAATTGGAAAATATTGCACTTTCTCACCATCATCTAGCAATCCACAAGCAAATTGGGCAGAAATATCCCACATGAAGGACTTTTATGGTTGTATTTTTGGTTGAGAAGTGGCCTTCCATGTTACCATGATGTAACTTATATAATACCCATTTGGTATCCTATTTTCCAGGTATCTTAGTAAGGTCCCATCAAATTTCCTTTTGAAAAGGATATTATCAATTATGACAAAATCATATACATGTTATTGATAATACCTTCTCTTTTTAAGAGGAAGGTGACTTGGATATTCACTGTCTAAGCATAAAATGTATTCTATCTAATACCCATCCTTTGGATTCATTCTCTTGGATATGGAGCACCATCTCAGATTCATCATTGATCAGTGTCATTAGATCATGTGCAAGATATTGGCACAAACCCTTCCCTCTTACCAGTTTTGTAGGATTTATTTCAACATCATACTCTAAGATCTTGGTGATCCAGTTAGCCCTCTTATCAGTTATCTCCCCTTCAGTGATGTATTCCTTGACACTGGAGTGTGCCACCAAGACAGTGATCTTGTTAGAGTAGGTATTTACCTTAACTCATGTTCACCTAGGTACATTATTTACCTTTATTGTATTTATCCTCACCCACTTATGTGTGTGGATATTTCTTTTTATTTATTTAAATATTAGGGGATATTATCTAGTTGTTAGGGATCATTCTTTCCTTGATCTATGGTATTGATTAGTTCTTTCCTTTATCTATGGTATTGATAAAATCCTTGATGTCTAGTTCTCTCATAAATCTATCGACTTAACTAATTCTTTGATGACTATTTCTTTCCATGATTTATGGCTTGATCTACGACCTTGGTGGTTCTTAGATTGTTATTCCTTGCCTATATAAGCAAGGTCCATTCTCATGTATTTCATTGAGTTCCATAATAATATATGATATTGCTTTGCTCATTTGTTTATAAAGGTTTATGTAAAGTTATTACGGTAGATTACTTTCATCTTATTGATTGTGGTGTTTGATTAGCATCTATGTTCTTGCCTTGGTATGATCTGGTTATCGTTCCTTTTAGATCTTGATATTGGTCGCAAGGTGTCCGAATTTCTTCAACCCTTGATAATGGCATAGGCATGTTTCTCCATGAAATTATACCTTATTTCATAATCATGGAGGTTCTTTAAAAATAAGGAAATTGGTTGCTCATCTCCTTGTGATTCTCCTTCCGTGTTAGTACGAATGCTACACTTTGTGTTTGCTTCCATATACATACATGATAATAATATATTTCATTGAGTTCCATAATAATATATGATATTACTACTCATTTGTTTGCAAAGGTTTATGTAAATTTATTCTAGCGAATTACTTTCATCTTATTAATCATGGTGTTTGATTAGCATCTATGTTCTTGGCTTGGTACGATCTAGTTATCATTCTTTTTATGGTATCAAAGAAGGAGATTGTTGTTGACATCTGTCTGTAAGTTTCATTCTGCAAGCATTTTTGTATATTCATATATTCAAGATTTGTCTATGTTTTGTTGTTGCATGCATTCTTATGCAAAACAATTGCCACCATTGGATTTGAAATGCATGAAAACCCTAAGATCGACTGTAAACTCGGCCATTTCTAGAGGCAGTCATTTTTGGTTTTTGTGGTTATAGAGAAACGTGCTTGTTTGCCTTAGGATTCACACTAGGCGGGAAAGAAAGCGAGGAAATCAATTTACGGGTTTTTGTTTTTTTAAGATCCATAGTCTTCAAGTTTCTTTTGTGTCACATCATTCTTTGGGAATCATGTAATAAACTATTTCTTTCTTTCCTTTTATGGGGCATATACGTAAATGGACTCTACGTGGCTTGACATCCACTTTACTAGCTCGTCCTTTGGTGGATTTGTGCTCTTGGCTCCTACAACAGGCTCATACCCTTTTCCTTTGGGTCATTGACGTCTATTTACCTTTCCTTGTGCATACAAACTTGACTCTTGTTCGATGATACACAACTCTATCTTGCAAACTGGTTTGTTGTTATAGAGAAATGTCTTGTTCTCGTGATCTGTCCAGCTCAAACCCTACTCTATTTTGTCGCCACTCAGCTTGCCATCTATGTACAACCCATGTCAGCTTGAACCCTTGCAACTCATTGGTGGCTCGGCCTTGTCTCCTCATCTAAATAGCTTTAACCGGATCTGCACACTCCTCCACGACTTTGAAAAACCTACAACGTTTTCCTTCAATCATGGTGGCACAAAACAGTCTCCAACAACAAAGGATAACACATTTTTTAAGGTTTTGCAACCCTGAAATTTTCTCACCTATTTGCTCGTCAAACACATTCCTTTTTTTTCTTTTCAATCCATTATTTATTTTGTTTTGGTAAAAGGTTGAATGTGGATTGGTTTTCCTTTAGCAAACGTGATAAAGGCTGCAAATGTGGATCATTATAAGTGGGTATACCAAACCAAATACACGACTAATGGTTCCATTGACAAGTATAAGGCTCGTCTTGTTGCAAAGTTTTTTTCACAAGTTGAAGGTATTGATTACTCGAGACTTTTACACTTGTTGCCAAGATGGATTCTGTACGCATTGTACTTGTTTTTCTTTGCATCATAGGGGTGGTTATACGTACCTAGAATTGTAGGGTATTGCACCGCGAACAACGTTACATGTGCCCCAATGATGATACAAGTCTCCTCACAAGGTGTTCGGGATCCAGAAAAGCTCTCAAAGCATGCGTTAACATCCCGCATGTCCTACTTAGCCCCTGCGTGCTTTGTTTTCCTCTTCTCCCCTCTTTTCTTTGCATTTTGACCTTGATTCTGAAACTACTTTGCCATGCACAGGCGGTGGTCTCGTGACTGCTGCCTGCATAGCGGCGGTCCTATAAGCGTTGCCTTGCTCGGGGTAGTAGTCCTTCACGCGTTTTTCTAGAATGTTTCTTTTATCACGACTCACGTAAATTTCAACGTTTACCAGCTTTTTTCACTGCCTTTTCTCGTATTTATGATTATAGTTCCTTGGAATAGTGTTTTTACATTGTTTATGGTTAAAGAGTGCAAATTGGTTTTCACCTTTGGGTAAATGGGGATTCTATAAATAGCTGGTTGATCTTTAAGAAAAAGGCCCCTCAAAAATTACCTCTCATCTTCTCATTTCATAGTTTAGTCTTTCAGTTCTTAGGAACTCATAGTTTCCATTTATTGCATGCATAGTTAGTGTTATTTTGTTGTTTAGAAGCCACATAATCTTCTTGTGCTAGTGTTATTATTATTTCACACAATCAATTGAGATAGGATAGTTTTATTTTCAGTCTGAAGCCATTAGAGTTGTAGGTTTTGTTCGTAAAAAATAATAGCTTCAGGTTTTGGATGTTTTGTGTCGTATGACTCAATAAATCCCACTAAGAATTACATAAGCCAAACTTTGTTCTCTTGCGCTATCCCTCTCCTACTTGCATTGTATTCAATCTACATCCAAAGCTGCCATTTTTCTAATACTTACTACATTGATGCTAACATTACATGCTTTTTACGGATTCACGTGAGCACGAAGGAATGAGGAGATCAAACTGAGGGGACAAAGCCACACACACAATCAGATTTTCCACTTTATTCTGCAAAATCCAGGTTCAAGCTATCAAAGTTCTAGTTAAAACATATCAAATAGAGTAGTGAATCATTTCATTTCAGTTAACCTCACTTTCGATATTACCAGAGAAGCTGTGGGGATTGATAGTTTCTAAGAAACTATGATTCATTCCTCACTTCTGAGGTAGGATCGAGAGTCTTTCAAATAGATTAGATTAGTTATTTTGTTATTTAGAATAGATTCACAAGCACGCAGGCAAGTAGCTATACTAAATTTGCCTTGTTTGTTTTAAATTTCATTATTAGTTTAGTTGTTAATTGTTAGATATTATTACTATTTCAATTTCATTCAAATAGTTCATCAAAAACACAAAAATAGAGAAGTTATTTATCTTTGTAGATATACTTTACATAGTTAGTTTTACTTTGCTTCAGTTAGATCTACATTGTTTCATTTGTATGACAATCACGAGACCTAGGGAGCCCAAAGAATACGTATTCGAGCCAATCGTGCCTCAACCTAACTTTGTTGCAGCAATAACTAACATAGACCAAAATCTTAGAATTCGGGTCTTAGAATGATAGCAGACCTACAAGAAATTAGCTCACAGTTAAGAGGATTAAACATAGAAGACGACAGAGTGCATACGTTTTGGTCAAACCAGCCAAACTACAGATTACCCTAGATAAATATCCACATGACTGTAGAAGGGCTTGAAAAAGAGAAAACGTTCGGGTGTGATCCTTTGGTCCCACAGCCAGATGCAGGAGACATTCTAACCAACATAGACACTAGCTTAAGAATTCAAGTTTCCAGAACGCCTATAAGATACTCTAAGAAGATTGCACAACTGTTAGTTCTCAATATAGAGGCCGAAAAGGCATACGACTACTGGATACTAGGGGTTAGGGATTGATTCTTCACATGACCATAGGAGGTCTGCAACAACCACAAATCTACGGTTGTGATGCACATGGTCCCACAACCCAACAAGTCCACGAGTCAATCAGGACGTAGATGTTGGTTTACGCACATTAGTAGCATTTAGATCCACTCCACTTCCACCAATCATAATCACACAACTATCCTCACTAGACACTGACTAATCAAGCTAAGGATTTTACGGACTAGACCAGATAATCACCCATAGAATCCACCATCATCATCATTCATTTTCATGACCCTGTCAGGAGACATATACAAATCACCCACAAGTTATCTTCCACGTATTCCGGAACCTATATATCGAATCACGCGAGCTCGATATTGATTAGAGCCTTGACGAGAGTCATCCTCGCCGACCGATCTATCACTCCGATTCAGGTTAGGAGGGCCTTCTTTGCCTTAGATTTACAGATTTCATTAGTGCATGTCGAAGACATAAGATTTCCCAATTAGTTTGTCCATACCCCACGTATATTCCATCCCCACTGGCTGTCTCGGCACGACCTCGGGAGGTCGGGTGTGAGGAAGAGTTACTTGTAGATTCCCATGCTCACTTGTCACTTTTCCATCGTACAAAATTGGTGAACCTGACATGAACGAAATAGTTCTTCCTCTTTTATTTCTTCCATCCACCTTCACTCTTTCCCATTATTTTGTGGGTATTCATATACCCCCGAATATGTCAAGATTCGATGCATATGGCAGACCTCTCCTAGGTCTTGAAGCATACTACGATCAACTGAATAGACAACCATCACCCTCGCTCTCAACATGGGGTGACAACTATTCAACTAACTGATTGTCAACACAAACTCCGCCTCTAAGGACTAGATATAGTTCTTCTTTCCAAATAGAGGAGTTGGACCAGCTCGCTCAAACGCAACAACTAGAGCCTTCAGGCTCGAACAACATGACGTTTACGGGAGAATCTGGTTCATCTCCTCAGGTGTTGCTTAGACCACAAATTAGTAGACAATCAGATCCATATCTATTTTTAGATGATGAACATTCAGTGTGTTATGCCAGGAGTGAACAATGCTCTCGGAGTATGTACCCACCTATAGGAAGTTTACAAACATGACCCGAGGTCTCTTTTCAAGAAAACACCTCCATACCTCTACCTATAGGAAATGCCCTCGGTGAAACTTGGTAGGGCAACGATCAGTTCATAGCAGGGTATCATACCCCTTTATGGCCTCAGGATATACAACAAATGCCACTAAGGCAAAATACTGTGACTTCACCAAATGAAGTCATCTCAACTTTAGTAGAAAAAGTTAGAGGGTTAGAACTTGCTCAAGTAAGTCAAAATTCTCAATTCATGCAAGCAGGAAATTCAAATCCTCCACATCATCCTAGCCAAGTAGACCTCCTCACAGGAATAGGCACGTTAGGCATGCCTCCTCAGTATTCACAACAAATGCCAACTAGAACTATGTTTTCTAACACCGTTCTGGTGGAAAATATGATACCTCTCAGTCTAGTACAAAATAAAACCATTCTGGGAAGTACTCCTCCATACTTAACCATATATTCCAAGTCACCACAAGGAGATATGTTCTCTTCTCCTGGCATGTTTTCTCAACCACAAGGATTTCCTTATGTCCCTGCAAACGCATATGCTGCGCCATATCAACAACCCATTCCACCTCCACCCCCTCAGCAGGTGCCATCGATGGTCGAAACCTATGCGATAAGAACTTATTCAGAATATTTGAAAGATCCCTTAGATTTCACTATATGAAGCATCATGCTTGCAAGACCTCTTCCTAATTTTCCCAAATACAAAGGGGAAGGAGACCGAATGCACACATTAAGGCCTATGCCATAGCCATTCGAGAACTTCTCCCTTGGGATGGGGTTGTTGCCAAAATATTCCCCAAAACTTTAGAGGGCATTGCCCTCGATTGGTATTACAAAATACCTGAAGCTTCCATCCATTTGTTTAAACAACTCATTTTCAGAGTTCATCAAGGCGTTTGACATGAACAAATTGTTGAGAACAAGAATCAGGGAATTCTTGCATATTAAGCAAGAACACAATGAATCTGTTTCTCATTTCATCCTGAGATGGCGTATAGTCCTATATTCTTCAACAAGCACTCCAAACATGGACCAAATGGAACTATGTGATTTATTCCTTCATTCTCTCAATAAAGAGATAAAGGAAGAAGTCCAGAAGTTCCCACTAAGAACTTACGATGAAGTACTTGAGAGCGCCCTCTAAATAGATCAAGCTATAATAGATAGTGGTCACAAGGCATATGGAATAAATGGGGAGGTTAATCACCCCTAGCCAGAATACTACGACTTATCCTACTACCACTGGCGTCAATCGAGGACCTAAAATCCTTAACAAAAATCACGGTGTAACAACGAGATGGAGTAAGCCCGACCAAACAAAAAAAAGTAAATGTTGTAAATTCTCCATTGCAATTAACAATCAACGAAACAAAAATTTTACCCCGACAATGAACTCGGTGGATTTTAATCATCCACAACAACAAAAAAGGCATACCTAGACACGGGGTCCAAGTCAAAACTCAACCTGGATATAAAAACCATAACCAAAACCAAAGGCAACAAATGCAAAACATTAATCCTAATAGTCAATGGTTTAATCAGAGTTTTGGACCACAATATGTGCCAAACCAACAACCTAGGAATTACAATCATAACTCGTATTATGGTTTCCACAAAATTTGAGGCCATGACACTAGAACTTGTCGTGATTACAATAAGTTCATGCAACGTCTACCAGAAGAACAAAGACAACTTTTCATAGATATGTTCTTAGTAGATCCTGCATCACCTATGCCAAATACTTTCACGGGAGCAGTCTCCCCTCAAAATACACCCCTCAAGATCTTTAACGTTCTTCTCCCAAATCACAATAACAACAAATTAAATCCAAATGGGATGAACAAGAGTGTAGTGACAGGAAACAATGATCATGAAGCCTCGACTTCACTAAATCCACTTTTCACACCGCAATTAGGAAATCAGCTATGACCCAAGATAGTCAGTTTAGTGGAGTTAGACACTGAGCTACCTGTGGAATCCGTAACAAGGACACGAGAGTATTCCTCTCAAGCAAGTCCAAGTTACCCACTAGAGACAAATAACATTCAACAATCATTAGTAAAATCTGTAGGTGCCTATGATTTAATTAATGACCTAACAAAGACCTTCTCTCATATCTCCTTTTTAGACTTATTGAAGAACTCTCATGCCCATAGGGCCCCTCTTTTAGAAGCATTAGGTTTAGGTCATTTAATTAACATCACTCCACCTCCCAAAACACAAGTAAACCATATAGACTTCGATATTCACCCTCAGGGCAGCTGGATAGGGATACCAAGTTTATATTTGACATAAACAAAATGCCAACAAACGCCGAGATTACACAAAGAGGTGATCCGGCCTTACATTTACAAGTGTGGGTTTATAACAATTACGTTAAACATGCAATGGTTGATGATGGGGCAGCAATTAACATAGTTCCCTTCTCTTTCCTTCAAAAGCTAGGGTATGGAGAAACAAATTATTCCACGACTCGGAATACGCTAAGAGGCTATGATAGCCTTAAAGCCACTTCGATTGGAACTATAATACTACCAGTCACCTTAGGACCCAAAACAATCCTCACTGAGTTTTATATTATAGATCGGGAAACCAACTATAATATGATCCTCGGCCGACCATGGATACACCATATGAAGGCAATCCCTTCTACGTTATTTCAGGAAATAAGATTCCTACACTTAGGAAGGGTATTCGTAGCAAAAGGTGATCTGAAACCATTCGATATACACCTAGCAGACCTGAAGAAAAGACCAGGCATTCACTCTGAGTTTGAACTCCCAACAAACTAACTTAACAAGCCAACTGACTCAAAACCAGAAGAAAATTTGGTACCCACAACGGAGTTAGAAGCTACGAACCTAATCAAGAATATCCCAGCCCTCAAGGATGAGGCTAACGTTATAGAAACAAGTATCATTAGGAACTACGAAAAAGTTTTTCAAATTGCTAGAACAGGATCTACCAATTTTCCTGCCATTTGATTCTGTAGGTATGGGATATACCCTAGGTGTTGGTTCTCTTCCAGTAGAAGAACTCTGCATGGTAGAAGTAACCGAAGTAGAAGAAGTGGGCATAGAAAATGTCCCAATGTCCATCTTCCCAACTAAATATTGGACTCTCCATTTTGATGGAGCTAGATGTTGTTATGGGGCTAGGGTAGGTGTGATCTTTACTTCTCCTGAGGGAAAGATCTTACCGTTCGCCTTTAAACTAAATTTTGAATGTACAAACAACGGTGTTGAGTACGAAGCCCTCCTCCTTGGCCTCATCTTAGCTAAGAGGCTCGGTGTTAATGACATCATGGTGTTAGGAGACTCTCAATTAGTAGAAAACAAGTCTCGAGGGTGTATGAGACTAGATCTAAACATTTATAGCTCTACAAAACATCATTATTAGATTTGAGCAAAGGATTTAATTTCATATCAATTGAAGTAATCCGCGAGAAAAAAACCTTCTCGCAGACTTCAATAGCAACCTCAGCTTGATGCTTCACTCCAAACAGTGAGTTGGAAGACACCCATTTCATGGTATCCCTTCGTACTAAACCGTTAGTGAAGAAAATGTCAAATCCTCTCTTAACGAATATAGCTGAGAATCAATCTACTATCTTAGATCACATTGACAGTGATAGAGCCACTCTTGATTACCTAAACACCTATGTAGAGTTACATCTCACCCATCACGTGGTGGATTTGTCCTTAATCCCACATTCATCTTCTTACTTTGGAAACCCCATGGTAGAGCTCCCCCACAAAAGGAGCTTGACATATATGCAATAGAGAATGGAGAAGATCTAGAACTACCTCCAGCCCCACCTAAGTTTGAAGAAGGTAATGCTTCTTTAATTGAGGAAACAATTGATATTAACATCGAAACGAGAGGAAGAACTGAAGATCTTAAAACTAGGATCTTCTCTAACTCCAGAAGAGATAGAAATACACACTTGAATCCTCAGAGAACATCAAAAGGATTTTGCATTTAATTATAAAGAAATGACAAGAATTACACCACACATGCGGTACATAACCTCGTCACCAAATCAGATGCAAAACCAATTAAACAAAAATCAAGACCAATGAAACCCAAGGTAGCTCTCATGGTGAAGGAAGAGGTAATGAAACTCCTCCAAGTAGGATTCATCAAGCCAGTTGATTATTCTCAGTGGGTATCTAATATCATTCCTGTTCTCAAAAAGAATGGGAAAATACGCATTTGCATAGACTTCTGAGACATTAACAAAGCACGGCCCAAGGATGATTTCCCATTACCATCCATTGATGTCATCATTGACACAACAGCTAGATTTGAGCTTTTGTCTCTCATGGATGGATTTTGGGATATAACCAAATCAGAATATCTGAACAAGACCAAGCCAAAACTACGTTTATAACTCCTTAGGGAACCTATTGCTACGTTGTTATGCTATTATTCGGTCTCAAGAACGCGCGGCGCTACATACCAACGGGTAATGACATACATATTTCACGATCTTATTCATAAAATCATGGAATCCTATGTAGAGAACTTGTTGGCCAAGGCCAAGAAGCATTTTGATCACCTGGAAGTGCTTCGCATCATTCTTTCACATTTGATCGAATACGAAGTCACACTAAATATAGAAAAATGCATATTTGGTGTGATAGGAGGGAAAATCCTAGGTTACATTATATCATCATGAGGGATTGATGTAGACCCAGCCCAAAATCAGGTTGTTCTTGAAATGATCCCACCTTGGATGAATCTAGAATCAGATCATTTCTTGGGAAACTTGGTGCAATCTGAATATTCATCCCGATTTTAAGCTTTGCCATTCATCCAATCAACAATCTAGTCAAGAAAGATTATAGTATCGATTGGACCAAAGACTGCAATGATGCTTTCGAAGTAGTTAAGCATTTCTTGTTGTCACCACCTACACTAATGCCTCCTAAGCCAGACTACCCTTTAATCTTATATTCATGAGCTACCAATGTCTCGCTAGCCTACATGCTGGCTCAAGAAGATGATGACAAAAGAGAACACATGATCTATTTCATTAGCCAAACATTACTCGATTATGAAACGCATTATACACAAGTAGAATGAGAATGCCTTGCCATAGTCTTTACAACCAAACGCCTAAGACATTACATGCTAAATCAAGAAACAAGGGTCATTGTAAAAAGACCATTTATGAACTTTTCTCACACAAGGGTCCTTGTCTAAAAAGGATGGATGCTTTATAACCTTAATGGGTGAATTTGAATTAACTTTCATAAACCAAAAGTTTGTTAAGGGACAAATCATTGCGGATTGGTTAGCCGACAATCCATTAGACGGAGGCGATCTAGTAGATCTAGATTTTCCTGATGAATGCATATATTACATCGAAACCAAACCTCCTATCTCTGAATGGTCCTTGGTATACTGATATCATTAATTATATCATGGACCATGCATATCCAGAAGGTGCTACACCACAACAAAGAAGGTGGTTATGCATTATCGTAGTTAAATACGTTATTATTGAACAAGTTCTCTATCATAAGGCTTTTGATGGAATGCTTCTAAGGTGTGTTGACACAAAAGAATCCAAGAAGATTCTCTACAAATCTCACAGTGGAATATGTGGAGGTCACTTGGTGGTCACACCACCACTCATAAAATACATCGAATGGGCTATTTCTGGCCCACTCTAGAACATGACACAGTAGAGTTTGTATGCAAGTGTCATAAATGCCAAGAATTTTCCCACAAGATTCACATGTCGGCCACAAGCTCTCTGACCAATCGCGACTCCATGGCCCTTTTCTACATGGGACATAGATTTGATAGGGAAATTCTCTCCCTCATCAACAGATGGCCATAACTTCATAATCACGGCCACCGAGTATTTTACCAAATGGGTAGAGGCTATGCCTCTCACCACTGTACCAGGTTCCATGATTGCCAAGTTCATTTTAAACCAGATCATTTATAGGTACGGTGTCCCACAAATCATTATCTCAAATAATGGTACTTCCTTTAAGAATGACGAAGTTTGTGAGCTATGCAGTAAATTTAAAATAAACCATCATACGGCCTCCCTGTATTACCCTCAAGCCAACAGGTAGGCTGAAGCAACAAACAAGACATTGAAAGCTATTCTCCTTAAAATGGTAAAAGAAAACAAATGATATTGGCATTTAAAGTTATATCCGGCCTTGTGGGCCCACCGAACCTCAATAAGAACACCAACAGGAGCAACTCCTTTCTCATTGGTATTCGGAGCAGAAGCAGTTCTCCCACTTGAGGTTGAAATACCCAGTCTCCACATCTCACTACAAGGGATTATGGATGAAGAAGCTTATAGAGAAGCATGTCTCTCCCAACTAGAAAGCCTAGATGAGGCCAAATTAGACATAGAATAGTGGCATAGAGTCTATGCTAACCGGATGCCGGCAATATAACAAAGAGTCTATGAATGAGATATATATGAAGGAGATCTAGTTCTAAGACTAGACAACCGGATTGATAAGAAGACCGGTGAAGGAAGGAAATTTTGGCCCAAATGGTTGGGCCCATACCAAGTCATGAAAGACTATGGAAATGGTGCATATCTCTTATGTACACTAGAAGGTGAGGAATTCAACGAAACAGTCAATTCCTTACATCTTAAATGATTCTATGCATAAGCAACCCGCACTACTTGTATAATTATATCTACATTGCATCTTCATGTAGTTAGGTTCATTTTGTCCATTCGTTTCGTAAAAGTTTGTGATCAAGGAACTTATTCTCAAAGCAATTCATTATAAAATTCTGATGGTATTGGCAGAAACATTCGAATCATACTTCTTCATTTTCATAACATCATCAAACGTTTCAGAATCATTTCATCCATATAAAGCTAGATATGACAAAGTCTTAACGGTAACCATACCAAGGTCTGCATGCTTGTTCTCACTTTTGGTTTCTTCCTAGGATAGGTGTCTTGCCTATGGTCTATTCTAGAAGCTTCATAGTGTCACATCTATCCCGTATGTATATCTCTTTGGAAATAAGAACATATTGACATTTTGCTCAAATAAATAAGTCAAATGTAGATCAAACAGAAAATTTTATTTTACACATTTCCTTGCCCTACCAACCTTCGGTGATGAGCTTGCATCTCTTACTAGTGACGTAGGGTTGGGAAAGGATGGGAATGCCCTTACTTGCCTATGCCTTGTCCATGGTGATAAGCCCATGCTTCTTACTAGTAGCATGGGGCAAGGTGTGGGGGGTCCTCTTGACAATAAATGTTGAAGGTCATAAGCAAACAGTTTAGATAAACCTTTGAAATCTTGAGTCAAAATAAGTGAATCAGATGTCCAAAATTCCAAGAGAGCTCAAAACCCCAAAAACCAGATTTTGTCTACCATGTGGCCATCTACGGATCTAAGTCTAGATAAACCGCAAAGCAAGTCGCATTCTAAACTATGGAGTCACTTGAGTAGAGTAGGTTTGTAGCGTCCTAATTTGGTTCCACCAAATCTTTGTCTATCTCTCATCACTATCATTCAACAAATTTCATAGCTTGTGCCCTTTCTAGCTCTCGGTGGTGAGCCCTCGCATCTTACTAGTTGTGTGGAGTTAGGAGTGGGGAAAGTTCATCTACTCATCATACCATTTTATCATCTCATTTTGTCAAAACAAATATGAAGTACCGGAAAATTACTTATAGAAAGTCGAGTTCAAAATCACATTGTGTCTGCATTATCATATATCAGCATCACGAAATACAAAAAGAAAGAAAGCATTCGTATCATTTGTTCTCCATTGCATACATTTCTGAAAAGCATATAAAAACAACATTATAATTTACACGTGGAAAAAATAAAAAAAACTAGATACCAAGGATCGATCAAATAGAATGTATATATATATATATAATCAAGTTTCCTGTACAATGCCATCATGTGCTAGGCATGGTCAAAATGCTCAATGAGCCCGGGAAATACAAAATAAATCGTATAAACAATCTAAGAGAGCCAAGTGGCCTCTCAACCCCTATGAGATCCCTCTGAAGGTGCACGACCACGTCTAGGACTCCGGCTGCGCCGGCGCTCTGAGTGCACAGAGGGCTCACGATCCCGAGGAGCAATTGTAGCCTCCTATGAGAGTGACTCCTCATCAGGTGCTCTACTATCCTATACCCAACCAACTCGGTATGGAGGGTAGTCACCATCTTGGCCACATGCCAGACAGGGGAAAAAATTTGGTATGCCTACCAGGCTACTGAAGGCTCCCCTACATCCACGGATAGCTCGGTGTGAGTCCTCTCCATGGGGATCATCAGGGTATTAGTGCATACCAGTGAATCAAGTCTCGCCACTCATCAGTAGTCTCTGCAAGCAAAGGAGAAAATGAATTAGAAATAATCAAAAGGTAAAAACAAAAATAAACAAAAGGAGAGATAACAACTAAGACAATCCTAGCTAAAAACAAATATTAAGAGAAGGATGATAACTCACTCGGATCTCCGGGCCTCTAAGAGGGATCCACAGGGTCGGCGCACCATACCCGAGATGATGTCACTAATCGATGTCCTCCTCCTCCTGTGCCTGGGGCCACATAACATCCTACTATGGACTCATCCTCTCCGCCCAAGTCCTAAGAAGGTGGATCCTCTAAAACTAGAGTCACCCTCTCCACACTCTGCTCTGCCCTCTCGGCTTGAAAGTTAGCCTGAGTGTCATGCCACTCGGGATCATTGTCCTCCTCTCCACCTGACTCCATGACCTCCTTAGCCTCAGTTTCCTCCTCCATCTCTCCCCCTGTGAACTCCTCGGACTCGAGTCTATACCAATGGGTTTGTCCTTTGTTGCCAGGCGGGAGGATGGGAGGCAATCGAAGTAAGGGTGCACGAGGAGCACCGGCTCTCCCTCAAGGACGTACCACCCGCCTGGCTGCAATAGGGACACCAAGAGTAACAACAGTCCAACCCCGGCCTCTAGGACCTCCCCTAGCCTCCCAAACTGATCTAAACATTGGCACCACAGGGGAAGCATACCAACGTAAGGAAGGCCAAACTGTTGAGGCACTCGGTCAAAAGGGTATGTCTCCACCTTCCCCGTCTTGTCCACAAGCTACCATGTGGTAGAGCAAGAGATCAATGTGAGGGTCTCCTCACCCCATAACCCTGTCATGGCCTGATAAGGTGTGGCCTCCATATCATCAGTAGTTAGGGAGGTGACTGGCTGGTGAGGTTCTCTAAGCACCAACATATCTATCCATCTGGCTGCCCTCACAGCTCTGGGATCTGCCACCTTTACGCCTCTCCCATAAGGGATGATACACTTGTAGACCCAGCTCATAACTAGGGTCAGATGGCTCAATGACTACCCCTGTAAGAAAACCACCCAGTATAAATCATGATAAGTGGTTCCAAGTATGTCGGCCCCCCAGGCATAAATCCGGCCATGTGCCTCAATTTATGCAATAATAGGGGACCACCAGTAGAGTAAGGTATCCCCTCCCTTGTCCCCGATCAATCTTGAGGAAAGGATCCCCATAATGGCCTAACAAATCAAGGGGATAGGCAAGCTAGGAATGGAATGGACCCTCACCCCCTTCTTCGAACCAGTGGAGATAACTACATCTCCCATGTATGAAGCCCCTTTGTGCTTATTTGAGCCCGTGAACCTCTTTGTCTCAAGTGTAAGCCGTGTCTCGATGATCGGGACCCCCAAGATATGATAGAAATCCTCCAGGGTGATAGTCCACTCACCTGACTCCTGGAAATCAGAAAGTGTTTCGATCAGCATCCCAATATGAAAATAAGTCACAAAGTATGTGACTAGAAAGTGCAACATGCGAGACCCGTGATATACGCAATATGCCGGCCCTCACGAAGAGTGTCTGCTCATCTGAGAAAGTGCATCCAACACAACACTGGAAGCCAATCACACTCTCTCTCTCTCTCTCTCTCAGCTCCATCTGATATATTCCTCCTTCGCTTACATACACCCAAAAACATGCAAAAATGAGTAAGTTAGTATTCAAATCACATTGGAAAAATCATTAAAACATATAAGAATGCTAGAAACGCAAGAATGAATTCAAACAAGTATTATTTTGGCATTCTATGAAAGGGTCGCCACCACTGAGCGGGTGGCGGTTCCGTGAATGCTTAAAAGTGGTGCCTGATCAGGATCGGGGTGGCGGTCATGTAACCGCCGCTGCCACTTGGGGCTGGTGGTCGTGTGCCCCAAATTTTCAAACGGGTCACGTGCCCTATAAAATGCCTAAAAACATGAAAAACAACTATTTTTGACCAAAACAAAGCCTACCCATTAGGCGCCCCCTAAGTGACCCTATTAACACTGACATTTTCAAAAATAATCCCCCATGACAAAGATTTCATCATTTTAACATTTTGGGGATAAAAACGTTAAATCAAGAAGAACTAACTTGTGATCTCGTGGGTCGATGTTCCGCTCGGAGGCATGATCACTATCTCGTCATGAATTTTTGACTATACTCTCATCAAAAACCGTCACCGTGGGTCCCAGAGCTCAAAATCAATCAAATCGACATGCGCAAATGAATAGGAAAATGGGCCCATTTTTACATATATAGCATCTTGACTCATTTCAAATGCCCCCTTTTACAAGTTTGGAGCGTTGACGGAGGTAAGTTCTTATCCCCATGCAAATGGTAAGTCCTCATTTCATATTATTTTAGTTTTATTTTTGGTTTATTTTATCTATCTGCACTTGAGTCCTCTTTTCATTTTGTAGGTAGCGGGAATTTTGGATGGCGTCATTTCGACACACGGACGTGTCAAGTATAATTTCTAACCTCCCATTTTGGGACCACCATACTCGAACCCACCGTTTTACGCCTCTTCATGGCCAAAACATTTCTCTCGAGGGGGCAATATGTACGTACCTAGAATTGTAGTCTTGCACCACGGAACAACGTTACACATGCCCAATGATGATGATACGGGTATGTCCTCACAAGGTGTTTGGAATCCGGAAAAGCTCTCTAAGCATGCGTTAACATCCCACATGTCCCACTTAGCCCCTGTGTGCTATGTTTTCCTCTTCTCCCCTCTTTTCTTTGTGTTTTGATCTTCATTTATGAAAGCGCCACCCCCTGCACAGGTGGCGGTCTCGTGACCGCCGCCGAGGCGGGACGGCGGTCCTGTAATCACCGCCCTGCTTAGGGCGGTGGTCCTTCACATGTTTTTCCAAAACATTTCTTTTATCGTGACTCATCTAAATTTCAACGTTTACCAACTTTTTTCACCGCCTTTGCTCGTATTTATGATTCTGGTTCCCTAGAATAGTGTTTTTACATTGTTTATGGTTAAAGAGTTCAAATTGGTTTTCACCTTTGGGTAAATGGGGATTCTATAAATAGCTGGTTGATCTTCAAGCAAAAGGCCCCTCAAAAATTACCTCTCATCTTCTCATTTCATAGTTTAGTCTTTCAGTTCTTAGGAATTCATAGTTTCCATTTGTTGCATGCATAGTTAGTGTTGTTTTGTTGTTTAGAAGCCACATAATCTTCTTGTGCTAGTGTTGTTATTATTTCACACAATCAATTGAGATAGAATAGTTTTATTTTAGTCTGAAGCCATTAGAGTTGCAGGTTTTGTTCGTAAAAAAGAATAGCTTCAGGTTCTGGACATTTTGTGTCATATGACTTGTAATAAATCCCACTAGGAATTGCATAATCCAAGCTCTATTCTCTTGCACTATCCCTCTCCTACTCACATTTTATTCAGTCTACATCCAAAGTTGCCATTGTTCCAATACCTACTTCTGTTGATGCTAACATTACACGCTTTTCTGGATTCACGTGAGCACGAAGGAAGGAGGAGATCACATTGAGGGGACAAAGCCACACACACTATCAAATTCGCCACTGTTATAAAATTCAAGTTCAAGATATCAAAGTTCTAGTTAAAACATATCAAATAGAGTAGTGAATCATTTCATTTCAGTTAACCTCACTTTCGATATTGCTGGGGAAGCTGTGGAGATTGATAGTTTCGAGAAACTATGATTCATTCCTCACTTACGAGGTAGGATCGAAAGCTTTTCAAATAGATTAGATTAGTTATTTTGTTATTTAGAATAGATTCACTGTTGCACATGCAAGTAGCTATACTCGGTTGCCTTGTTTGTTTTAAATTTCGTTATTAGCTTAGTTGTTAATTTTTAGATATTATTGCTATTTCAATTTCATTCAAATAGTTCATCAAAAACACAAAAATAGAGAAGTTATATATGTTGTAAATATACATTACATTGTTAGTTTTACTTTTCTTCAATTAGATCTACATTGTTTCGTTTGTATGACAATCACGGGACCTAGCGAGCCCAGAGAATACGTATTCGAGCCAATCGTGCCTCAACCCAACTTTGTTGTAGCAATAACCCGACATAGGCCAAAACCTCATAATTCGGGTCTTTTGAACGACAACGGACCCACAAGAAATTAGCTCACGGTTAAGAGGATTAAACATAGAAGGCGACAGAGCACATACGTTTTGGTCAAACAAGCCAAATTACAGATTACCTAGATAAATATCCACATGACTATAGGAGGGATTGAAAAGAGGAAATGTTCGGGTGTGATCCTTTGGTCCCATGACCGGAGATGCAGAAGACATTCTAACTTGCATAGACACTAGCTTAGGAATTCAAGTTGCAGGTAACGCCTATAAGATACTCTAAGAAGATTGCACAACTGTTAGTTCTCAATATAGAGGCCGAAAAGGCATACGACTATTGGATACTAGGGGTTAGGGATTGATTCTTCACATGACCATAGGAGGTCCGCAACAACCACAAATCTACGGTTGTGATCCACAGGTCCCACAACCCAACGAGTCCACATGTCAATCAGACGTAGATGCTGGTTTACGCACATTAGTATTTAGATCCACTCCACTTCCACCAATCATAATCACACAACTATCCTCACTAGACACAGTAGCTAATCAAGCTAAGGATTTCTGGACTAGACTAGAGAATCACCCATAGAATCCACCATCAGTCCGTCATTCATTTTCATGACCCTGTCAGGAGACATATACGAAGCACCCACAGGTTATCTTCCACGTATTCCACAACCTATAGATCGAATCATGCCAGAGCTCGATATTGATTGGAGCCTTCGAGCAGTCATCCTCGCCGACCGATCTATCACGCTAGTTCAGGTTAGGAGGGCCTTCTTTTCCTTAGATTCGTAGATTCCATTAGTGCATGTCGAAGACATAAGATTGCCCAATTAGTTTGTCCATACCCCATGTATATTCCATCCCCACCCATTTGTCTCAGCATGACCTCGGGAGGTCGGGTGTGAGGAAGAGTTACTTGTAGATTCCCATGCTCGCTTGTCACTTTTCCATCATACAATGGCCCATTTACTAGATGGACATGAAGAGTGCCCTCTTACGTGGAGATCTACAAGAGGAAATATACATGAAGTAGCCAATTTGGATTTGTTCAAGGTTCTTCTCTTATTTTTAGGCTCAGAAGGTCTCTCTACAATCTCAAACAAGCCCCACATGATTGGTATGAGAAGATGGACTCTTTTCTTCTATCTACCGGTCTTGTTTGTTGTCACTCTTATCATACAAAGTTGTATCTCCAACATGTTCGTGACAATATTGTGATACTTGTCTTGTATGTTGATGATCTTTTACTTACCTGGCAGCTCTTCTTCCCACATTGAGCATTCAGAGGGCTCTTTCTACACTGAGCTTATTGGCAAATATTTGATTCCCATAGGATTCATGATTGTACTTTATTGTGAAAACCAAAGTGTAATTTACATTTCTCACAACCTAGTTGAACACAAGCGAGATAAAGTATATTGAGATACACATCCACTTCATTCGTCAAGCACATTCAAGATGGATTTCTTTGCTTGGAGTACATTCCAACTTAGTAGTAGGTTGCAGACATCTTTATGAATCCTTTTGCATCACTTTGCTACCTTGAGTTGTGTGGAATGTTTGGGGTTTCGGAAGTTGTTCTTAGGGGGTGTTCATGAGAACATATTCCTTTTTCTTCTTTCTATTTCCTTCTAGCAGGATTCCTTCCCTCTTTTGGTTCGAGATTTCTTCATGGATATATTGTACAAGAGTACCTCATCAGTCCTAGTTTGCAGGACAAATATTGTGGACATGCCACTTCTATTTTATCCCCTAGCTTCACTTTAGGGGGGTGTTAGAGTAGGTATTTACCTTAGCTCATATTCACCTAGGTACTTTATTTACCTTTATTGTATTTATCCTCACCCACTTATGTGTGTGGATATTTCTTTTATTTATTTATATATTAGGGGATATTATCTAGTTGTTAGGGATCATTCTTTCCTTGATCTATGTTATTGATTAGTTCTTTCCTTTATCTATGGTATTGATTAGATACTTGATGTCTAGTTCTCTCATAAATCTATCGACTTAACTAGTTCTTTGATGACTATTTATTTCCATAATTTATGGCTTGATCTACGACCTTGACTGGTTCTTATATTGTTATTCCTTGCCTATATAAGCCGTGCTCATTCTCATTGTATTTCATTGAGTTCCATAATAATATATGATATTGCTGCTCATTTGTTTACAAAGGTTTATGTAAAGTTATTCGCAAATTACTTTCATCTTATTGATTGTGGTGCTTGATTAGCATCTATGTTCTTGCCTTGGTACAATCTGGTTATCGTTCCTTTTAGATCTTGATATTGGGTAAGGTGTCTAAATTTATTCAACCCCTTGATAATGGCATAGGCATGTTTCTCCATGAAATTATACCTTATTTCATAATCATGGAGGTTCTTTAAAAATAAGGAAATTGGTTGTTCCTCTCCTTGTGATTCTCCCTTCCGTGTTAGTATGAATGCTACACTGTGTTTGCTTCCATATACATACGTGATAAAATATTTATAGAAGTCTAGGTTGCATAACACCGGACAAATGCAATTTCTCTTTGATTGCCTCAAAGGCTTGACGACCTTTGGTGGTCCATTTGAAATTTAAATCATTTTTTAGCATTAATGTGATTGGGTGGATCATTCCAAAGCAAAGTCTGAAATGAACATGCTAACAAATTTAATCTTTCCTAAGAAATATTGCACTGCCTTCTTATTGACATGTAGGGAAAATTCTAAAATGGCCCCGACTCTCTCTGGGTCAATTGAGATTCCATATTTTAAGACAATGTGTCCCAGGAGTTTTCCTTGCAGTACTCTAAAAACACACTTCTTTGGATTCAAAGAGATTCTAAATTCCTAACATTTCTGGAATACAACTTCTAAAGCACCAAAATGATCCTCTCCTGTTTTCGTGAACACTATGAGATCCTTCAAATATATTAGGATTACCTTATTAATTATTTATTTGAATGCGTACCCATGGCTCTATGAAAGGTTGATCCAGCATTGGTGAGTCCGAATGGAATATTTTCATATCCAAAGGTTCCCCACTTTATTATGAAGGTGGTTTTATCTTAATCTTCTTCTACGAGCCATATTTGATTATAACCTGAAAAACCATCAAGCAGAGAAAATATTTCTGGCCTCGCTATTGTTTGTAGTATCTGCTCCATGGAAGGCGAGGGGTAGTGGTCCTTAAGAGACAACTTCTTCATATCCCCAGAAGTCCACGCAGAGTCTGATTTCTCCATTTTTCTTCCTTACAAGCACCAAATTAGACACCCATGTGGAATGTTTAATTGGAAATATTATTTTGGCTTCTAAGAGCCTCCTGAGCTCTTGACCATGAGATATTATTTTGACGCACAAGTTTTGTCCCATCCTCCAGATCAATGGTATGTTGAATGATATCCTTATTGTAACCATGTAGATCATCATAAGTCCAAGCCACTACCTTATCATACTTATGACATAAAGCCACAAGCCTTTCTCTTTCTCTCTGAGTAACTAATTTACCTACCTTTAAATTTTTTCATGGTTCATTTCTATCTCAACATAGTAGTCCTTGACTACCGTGAACTTCCTCATATCTGTGTTAGCATCATTGGAGTCAAAAATATTTTCAAGCATTATGAGTCCCTTTGGAAGCTTGTTCATCTTGAGCTAGATAACTTGGTCTCCATATGCTTCTTCAATCCTGGGTTGGAGTTGGTCTACAAATTCATCAGATTATTGCGAAAGAGAAATATTTATTAGTCACTCTTGAAGACTTGCCAATGATCCACATTATCAGGTATGGATGGGTGGATGATCCGTTTTACTACATCCTTATTTTCCAGTAGATAATTGGAAGGGTTGAATTTCTATCCAACATGGGTCATTCTATCCACTTCTATATTTTGGTCCCGAGGGATAACCTTAATGTCAAAGGCCTTAAAGTCTTCAATAAGATCCCATACCCTATGTTGGTAGGACCTCATTCTTGGGTTCTTTCTGCAGTGATATTTCTAACTTGAGTCACCACTAACTCAAAGTCTCCAAAGAATCTCAATTGTTGAATGCCTTCTTTGCGCGCTAATGTTAGACCGTGAACTAAAAATTCATATTCTACTTTGTTGTTGGTGCAAGTGAAGTGGAAGTGGACTGCCTAAAGTATATTCCTTCCGTTTGGTGATGATAGGCATATTCCATCTCCTGAGCCATTTCTCGCTTCTAAAGCACCATCGAAGTGTAGAGTCCATATCTCGGGAAATCCTTGTGGGATTCATTTCACTTTTTTATCATCCTTCATGATCTTTAGAATGTTTGGGTTTTCGTCAAAAATTACATAAGTACCTAAACCAATGGAGTTGAAATTTACGAAGGGGTATCCAAGTGATAATTCAACCAAATAGTTTACGCTTTGATGAACACCTTCATCCATATAAGACTCTTCTTCTTGGGTGAGCATAACATGTGAGGCTTCAAAACCGAGGATATTTTATTCGTTATATGTTCTTTGGTGAGGGATTCGATAGAACCTTCATTTTGGATCCATACTTATTCTCAGCAGAATCGGATGAGACCAATTGAGGGACATGTAGCCTCCAATTTTAGCTCTAAAATATTGGGATAGACACATTCCAAAGTGGTACCTTTCCTCATAACATTACCCATTCTCGAAAAAAAAAAATCCTTATCCACCTAATATACATTTACACCCTCCTAGGAGGCATGCTTAATCATCATGGCTACGATGGGAATCTATTGAATTTTCTAGATGTGGTAGATTCGGTCAAGTAGTCAAGGAGGTACATGAAGGAGTATGTGATGCCCATACAAACATAATGGTATTAGTGAAAAAAATTTTAAGGGTAGGCTATTAGTGGCCTACTATGGAGACAGATTGCTACAACCATGTAATAAAGTGTGTTCTATGTCAAAAGTATGGAAATTTAATTCATGCACCGTCACAACCTTTACAGCTAATAACAACACCATAGCCATTTTCTAAATGGGGATTAGACTTAATAGGGAATCTCACACCTACCTCATCTAATGATCATACCCACATCATCACGGCCACAGAATACTTCACCAAGTGGGTGGAGTTTGTTCTGTTGACATATGTTATAGGTGCTCAGATATCAAATTTCATCATGAATCATCTTATTTTCCCAGTATGGCATTCTAGGTGTCATTGTTACTAATAACACTAGTCATTCAAGAGAAATATGGTTAAGGATCTATGTCATCGCTTTTAGATAAGATTAAAGTGGTCCACACCATATTACCCACAAGGTAATTGGCAATTAGAAGCCACTAACAAAACATTAATTCAAATCATGGAAAAGATAGTGCATAAGAAAAGTCGCAATTGGAATTTGCAAATTCACCCAACCCTCTAGGCTTATAGGACTTCCATTCACACTCCTACTGGTGTGACACCCTACTCCCTAGTATTTGGAACTGAATCTATCATCCCATTAGAAATCGATCTCCCTTCTCTAAGAATATCTCTTAGGGATTACCTAGATAAGGATGAGGATTACAGAGTGACCAGGATTGCAAAATTAGAGCTCCTAGATGAAATATGCATATGCACTCTCAACCATCTCAAGGTGTTGCAAAATAGAGTAACATGTAGTTACAACAAAAGGATCATACCTCATCAATTTGAGGTTGGAGATTTGGTGATGAAAGAGAACCAATTCAACATAAGGGTAAAAAGAGAGAAGAAAGGAAAGTTCAAACCTCATTGGTTATGACCTTATGTCATTGTGGCCAAATATGGGTCAGGAGCATATAATCTTGCCCATCTTGATGGTGATGAGCTCTATGAACCCATGAAAACCATGTATCTCAAGTGGTTCTATGCTTGAGCATGGCAAAAAAATCGTGAAACAACCAAAAAGTAGAAAATTATTAAAAATACAAAAATGATAAAAATGATAAAAAGAAAAAGAGAAAAACATTTCATCCAAATGTGAAAACCACGCAATTGTGGCACTTTGGATTAGTCCCTTGGTGAAAACCGGTTTCCGGTGCCTTGTGAGGATTTGTTATTCACAAGTATCCTACATCTAGGGGGTACTTTTACTTATCCTATGGCTAGTTCTCGCACCTGCATCTGAGATTCTTTGTGAACCTATCATGTTAAGCCTTGATCCAAATGATTCTCCTCTTGCTTTTCTGTGAAAGGATTTCCTTTGTATATTCCTTGTCTAACATTGGGGGCACCTTCACGCTTTCATTTTCCTGTATATAACACGTGGCACCTGCCCTTGTATATTCCCATCTAATGTTGGGGGCATCCACGTTTCTTGGTTTCTTGTACATAGCTTCGGAAAACCTTAGAAAATCCAAAAACATTCAAAAATGTTCAAAATCCAAAAACATTCACATAATACTTGAAAAACCCAAAACAATAGAAAAACAAAAATACAAAAACAATAGAAAATTGTTTCACAAAACTCCCAAAAACAACACAAAACACATTGAAAAAAGTATCACAAAAATAATAGTTTTAGTTTACTTGCTTTGTTTCTTTGTTTGGTTTCTTGCTTTTCTTGTTTGGTTGCATGTACATTGTTTGTATAGTTTTTACTTACTTGTACATTCATATTAGGTTGCTTAAACATACCACTTGAGATTGATCTTTTCTTACTAGAATAGATTTATTTGTATATGTGCCTATGGAGTATGTTTTTGCATGTTTGTAAATAGTTGTACATAGTTGCTTTGTTTAGAATTGTTTTAATGTGTATATTTGGTAGATTTTTTAACATTTGCTTGTGCTTGTTTGTTACTTGTATATAGTTTTTTTATCACATCATCATATGATCCGAAAATAATCAAATTATTACTACCTGATCTCGGACCCTTGTAGGCTTTAATTATTTGCCGATAATTTACTCCTTTTAAGTAATCAATTTAAAATAATGCAAGACAATAATGACAATTACACACAGATTGATTACGGAGTTCGGCAATTGCCTATGTCTCCGGGTTCGTGGTCGAACCGTTCCACTAGTCAAAACTTGTAAGTTACAATAGTACTTTCACAAGAAAACATAATGGAATTTTACTTTCCTATCAGTACACCAGTTCTTCGAAAAACTTTCGATGATCAGTCGAATTGTTCTTCACCTTCCTGATGCACAATCTCATTCGGCTTCGATCGGCCTTCCCAACGCTATCAATGCGAAGCTAGCACTCGGTCGATAATCCAAGATTTGCAAGTAATTGGTGTGGCTCAATGGGCCTATTGGGTAGTTTATAATTTACTCCCAATCACAAATATTTCATCTACTATTGCCTAAAATAATAGGCCAATAGACAATACTTGTTGACACATCCCACAAATAAGCTTAACAAATAATAAGCTCGAGTTGTGTGTGTCCCCACAATAAGCTTAACAAATAATAAGCTTGAGTTGTGTTCCATTACAATGAACTAGGTACCCTATTTATACAATTTTAGGGCCCTCAAAATATGCATTCCATATAATCCTTAGGCTAAAAATACCATAGCCCGTAGCATAGAAATTGGGATAAAATTTCCAAATTGACGGATTGCATAGGAAATGGATTAAATATCCTAAATGGGCGGCTTAGCATTTTTAATGGGATAAAATCCCCATTGAGTGGCTAAGGTAAGTGGGTATATCCCACATTTTGAGGTGGGATAATGTTTAAGGCTTTAAATAGCCTTCCCACGCATATGTTTGAAGTGGTCAAAGGGCCATAAGAGGTATAACCGCCCCCATCTCCACGTGGATTTGGTACCATGCATGGCTTAGCCCAACAACCGCTTCATCCTCCCATCCACATGGTCATAGCCTATGTTGGCGGTTAATAATACTAATGTATAAACATTAATATGTATATATGTGGTTTGGCATATATGCGTGCCATTTGGAAAGTGGACTTACCAAGATAATATAATTTCGACCCATACAATGTGGCATAGAAATAATTAACTCGGTAAATAGCATATAATCCACTTGTTGTCTCCCGATAGGCAAATCAAGTGAATTCAACGAGTGGTGGCAAGCCACGTGGTGGCTTGTGGACCCACCACATTGGCGATAATACCATAGTCCACACGGTGGCCGGGCTCCCCTCCGTAATAAAAGTTGAGCCTCTTGTTCCTGTGCACCATTTTTACACTCGTCAAAGACCGGTGATTGAAAACCAATAAACAACTCCCTTTTGCCTTTTCGCCACGTGTCGCAGTGCCATTGGTCCAATATTGACCAGTTGACTAGAGTTGACTTTCCTTTATGTCTGAACTTTGACCGAACATATCTAGAGCTCCCGATGTCCGTTTGTCGCGTTCTCACAGTCATTGGAAAGCTCTTGAGATGATCTTCTACACTGACACCATTTAGGGATGTTTAGGGAACTTTCAAAAATGATCCCCTGATCATCATATCTCCATCTATATCATCACATCTAAAATCATCTATACATTATATATAAATAAAATACTAAGTTTACATCATACATGTACACTAAGCTAATCATCACATATTATATCATAAAATGGGAGCAAGAGGGATCGTAAATATCAAAATCTATCCCACCCGCACTAGTATCATCATATTGTCCCATATACTAATCTACTAATTATCTCATGAACAAAACATCTAATATCATCTAAGGATATATCGTAAATCTAACACATGAGATACATCATCAAACATCCATCATGATACATACATATGAGATAAAATCATACAACATCATGATATAATCAAACCATAATCATCATCATAAGACATATAAAACATGGTAATATATCAATTCAAATGTTCATATATACATGAAAAAATTTCTGTCTCAAAAGGATATGTAGATCATCCATACGAAATATGTCATCAAAGTCATGAAACATCATGAAGCCTTCATAAGAGACATACAATCAAAATGGTACATCTAATATATACACCAATAAAAATTGGCCTTCATAAGAGGCATACATATAAGGTACATCATATGCACAAGTAGATCATCCATGGCTCTCTCCTCTCCTCGATTTGCCAAGACTCGGAGTGCAGTAAAGGGAGGCACCTCACGCGATGATGAGATGGTCAGACACGGGTGTACCAACTCGCTAAACGGTAGGTTATTGTATGGATCTAGTGACCATCATGATCTAAAACCAGACCGAGTCACATCAAGTTGATCAAAGGGGATAACCCTTTGTCCCTTAGGCACTACTCGTAATATGTAGACTTGTAATACAAAGCCTTGCCACCGGCCCTCATGATATCCTTTATCATCTCAAAGATCGCTCAAAATTGTGGCTACCGAACCATGGCATCCCGCTCACCTATGATCCCGCCCATATCGGTTTGAATCTATCTCATGGTGGTAATCTTCTAATCTCTATCTAAAGTAATAACTCGAACTTGAGCCAAGGCCGATCTCTTTATGTAATAAGGTCCTAAACTTTGGCACGTGCTCGAGCATGTTGTGTAACGATGACTGTGTATGATTATGTGCCTAATGAAGAAGACTCAAAATTTGGGCACCATGTTCTGTCAGTTGCTGAATTTGCTACAACCATGCAGCTCCATCCTCTCCTTGACTAGCTTGGGCTCTTACCTGGTCTCTCTCTATTGTCACCATTTACATTTACACTGCCCGATCCCTCTCAGCCACAATCAGAATCGAGTGGCTATAACTTCTTGTACTTGTTGAATCGTAACTAGTTGTTCATCATCTCCACCTGGAGGATGAGTTGGATGACCCCGATGTGCCTCTGGATGTATCTTCTATAAAGGAATGTGAATGCTAGCTAGAATCCCAACTGGAGGTAACTACATATGAGGCACTCATGGCACCTATCTCAAAGTGCTCATGATTTCTTGTGTCCTTATCCCTATGCCTACTACGGTGGGAGTCCTTATCCATTGTGGACGATGGCCGTCAAATGGATCCTCATCATCATCATCACTCCATCATCAACATCATCTCCATCATCCCCACCAACATCCTCGTCCCCGTCACTAGGAGGCCCTACCGGCAAGTGCTCTCACTCTTGCATCCCAAGTTCCCCATGGAATCATCAATTAATGAGGTAAAAATCTATGGTAATCTTTGTCGACACTAAAATTTTCCTCCGTAACTTCTATTTCATTAATGTATGTATTAGGAATAGGATGTTGTTAAGTATAATTAGTAATAGCATTTGATAGAAGATAACGGCATTGCCAAGTCTAATGCCACCAATAATGTATAGTACGGTAATAGTCAAAATTACAATAGGAATGTTGTGGTAAAAAGTAAATATTTGTCGTAAGTGGTCCAGTAATGTTAAAATGTCAAAGTTAGGGTAAGTAGAGAAGTAGGGTCTACATGATTAGGAATTAGAAATATTATATTGGTAATAAGGACAAGGAGTGAGGTCATAAATATTTTGTGTATTTTATTTGTAAAAAGTCTAAAAATGTGGAACCCATGTGAAATGATAAGGTTTATCTTATCTTAAAAGATAAGCTTACATGTACAGATAAGAGTTAAGGTATGGAATATGATTCGTTAGAGTAGATTTCTTATCCTATCTTAGAGATAAGATGGATAAGCCTGGAAGTTCTATAAATAGAGAGGCCACCCCCTCATTTAGCATAGAAGGAAGTAGTGAGAAATATTGTATGAGTAAGTGTGTAAAGGAAGCCATCATTTTGAAGGTGTGTTAAAGAAGCCATTAAGAGGTGTAATTGTGAAGTTTCTCCCATAGTTATTGTTGGAAGGCAAGTGAAGTCAATAACACTTGAAGTACCTCATGGGTGAGATTGTAACAATTTCATGTTGATATTATAATTTACACTTATATTTCAGATTTATCATCATTCCTTCTTATCATAGTCTATGGTATTCTTGTGTTATGTTTGTTGTTGTGTTTCCAGATTCCATCCACCAAAATAAAAATTGTGCATTAGTAAATAATCATAGCATGAGGAGTTCCTGTAGAAAGAATTATCATAGTCTTTGGATAGGTGATGACATTTTGGTTACTTCTTTTGGGACCATTCCTCATTGGTGGATTTTCGGAGAGATATTCCCACTTAGTCGAGAAAACATTTGGAGGGTAACCTTGTTTTTACTATGCATAGTAGTTATCATGGTAAAGTCATTTTTACCGTGAATAGTATTTATGCAAAGAAAGTCACTTTTTACCACGAATAGTATTTACCGCAAAGAACTTCACTTTTATTGTGAATAGTGTTTACCACGGTAAAGTCATTTTTACCTCGATAAGTCAAGTTTTACCATAGTTTACCGTGGTCATTTCTATTTTCTATTATAGTGATTCCAATTATTTGTGCATATAAGTCTTTTTATTGTACTTGTGGGTTGGTATTTCACTTGTGGTTACTTTTGGAAATGGGGAAGATTCCTATTTTTTCAGCCCAATCTAATGAAGATGCTTCCTCTTTCATTTAAGAGTTTAAATGATCTTGTATTTGTAATGGCCTTATAAGAAGGGAACAATGGACTGAATTTTTCCTACTTTTTGGATGGTTCACCTTTAGGTGGTTTGAAACACTAGGTGATAACTTGAAAAACTCGTGGGATTTATTAAGCCGAAAGTTTTCTTGAAGAATTTGGTGAGCAGTAAATATGTAGATCTCATGATCGATAGCACAAAGCTATCCCAAGTAGAGAAGGAGAAGATAAGGGATTATCATGCTCGTGTTCTAGAGCTAAAGAGGAAGCTCGATGCCCGGATCGGAAGGAAGAATTAGCGGATGGGTTGATGAATGGCATGGATAATATCCTCTGTAAGCACTTCATTCTTGGGATGAAGCCAGAGATCAGACAACGAGTGAAGTATGACCACCCAACTACCATTGAACAAGTAAAGGAGATTGCAAGAAGGAAAGAAGAAAGCATGGAAGAGGAGCCCAAAGAAATTGTTACTAAAGTAGAGCCTACACCAAAGCACCTTTGGTCTAGAATCCACAACCACTCTCGGTGAGCACAAATATTTCTCCTAGTACATCTACTAAGTATGAAGATCTACTCAAGAAGATGGGTCCAGTTAACTATTAATCTTCTTCAAGGAAAATAATTTAGTTCTCAGGGAGGAGATAGAGGTCCAAAAAGAAATATTTCTGAAGTTGTATGTTATGGTTGTTATAAAAAGGGTCATTATAAGTATAATTGTCCAAATAGAGCTTCTACATCTGGTAAAAGAGATAATGATAAAGGAAAATCACCTGTGAATTCTTTTGATGTAGTAGATAAGAGCATAAATAATGAAGTAGATGTGTTTATAACAAAAAGAAAGAAAGAA
Source organism: Taxus wallichiana var. yunnanensis (assembly GCA_018340775.1). Taxonomy (NCBI): domain Eukaryota; kingdom Viridiplantae; phylum Streptophyta; class Pinopsida; order Cupressales; family Taxaceae; genus Taxus; species Taxus wallichiana. The sequence goes on from CM031236.1 coordinate 119,423,545, forward strand.
AAAGATAATCAAGATGGAAATGATCCTAAAAAGATGGGGTGTGCGTGGATTTTCTGATTTCACAGGACAAGGACCATACTCCATCTTATCCAAAAGGCAAGCAAATATTACATATGGTCAACTCTTGGCAATGTCTTCGAGAAGAGGCAGGAGCTGTGAAGTGGACTCAATGCTCGACGAAGGAAGGAGGTTAAGGTCCCTATTTTAGAGGCGGAGGCAGATCCCTATGCTCCACAAGCTAAGATATTATGTAATGGTATTTCAATTCATGATGTCTTAGTTGATGGAGGTGTTGTGGATAATGTAATGACTGAGTTTGTAATGAATATGTTGGGTTTAAAAATTGATCACCCCTCAACACTTATGTTAAGGTCATTAAATAAGGGAAAAACTAAACCGAGAAGGTGTTGTTTCAAATGTGGCAAATATCATTATGGGTGTTGTATGTGTGGTAGACTTTCGGGTGATGAAAAATGGTGCTGTTATGTACCCAATGTTGTTGGGAAGACCATGGCTAAGGAGAGTTCATGCAAGAAACTCTGTCATGAAGGCTTCATGACACTTGGACGTGGCAAAGAGAGGGTGAAGATAAATGTGATCCCTCGGCATCATAAGGTAGAACCTGTGGATTTAAGTGATGAAACTGATGATTGGACATCCTCTGATTACTCTAGTACCAATGAAGTGGACACAGAAGATAAAGAAAGTGAGGTTGATGTTTCGGTCATGGATATCCTCCCGATCCACGCCAACTCATGAACCCATAAAATTATCTCGAAAAAGAAATTGATGATCATCTCCAACAAATAAAGGTTGGTGATGATGTGATGGAGAGTGAGAAGGAATGCTACCTCCGGCTCATTTGAAGGTACATACACCTATTCACTTTTGATTACAAGGAGTTCCATCAAGTAAGTTGGGTAGAACATTCTATTGAGCTATTAGATGGTGCTAAGCCCATAAAGCAAATGCCATATAAAATGAATCCTAATTTTTCCAAGGTAAAAGAAGAAATAGATAAGTTGCTTGATGTAGGATTCATGTTTGTTATGGAGAATTCAAAATGGGTTTCTCCATTGTGATCTCAATAAAAAAAGAATGGCAAACTACGCATTTGTGTTGATTATAGGAAGCTCAATAAGGCAAAAATAAGGATCATTACCCTCTTCCATTCTCGGATAAGATCTTGGGCGAAGTAGTGCTAGGAGTGTTATAATTTTCTCGATGAATATAGCAAATACAACCAAGTTTGTATAGTGGAAAAGATCAATTGAAGACCGCGTTCACCACTCCTTGGGGAACATTTTCTTATAGAGTTATGCCCTTTGGGTTGTGTAATGCTCCAGCAACATTCCAGCATTTGATGAATAGGCTGTTCGAACCCTACATTGGAAATTTCATCAAATTATTTCTAGATGATTTTTGTATCTATGGGAGCAAGATGGACCACCCGCACTAGATGGAGATAGCATTTCAAAGGTTAGATGAAGCACAAGACCTCACTAAACCCTACAAAATGTGTCTTTATATGTTCTAAAGGCATTTTGTTAGGGCATGTTGTATCCAGAGATGGTATTAGTATTGATCCTGATAAAGTTTCAAAAATCAAAGAGTTACCATTTCCTATGAATAGAAGTAAGTTGAGATCATTTTTAGGCCATGTGGGTTACTATAGAAAGTTCATCAAGAATTTCTCAAAGATTGCATAGCCACTAACCCAATTCTTGAAGAAGGATGTTACTTATGAACCAGGAAATAAGGCACATGAAGCTTTTGAACAACTGAAGGAAGCCCTGGTGTCTTCACTGTTTTAAAGAATCCAGATTGGAGTAAGCCATTCATTGTGTATACTGATGCCTCAGATGCAACACTAGGAAGTACTCTGAGCCAAAAAGATGAAAATGGGAATGATCATCCAATTTACTTTGGGAGTAGACAAATGAGTAGTGCTGAGGTAAATTATACTGTAACTGAAAAAGAGGCTCTAGCTATCATTTTTGTTGTAAAGAAGTTTAGAAATTACTTGCTAGGGCAGAAATTTATAGTTGTAACAGATCATCAGGCTCTAAAATATATTGTAAATAAGCCTAACCCATTAGGGAGGATAACAAGATGGATAATTTTGCTACAAGAATTTGAATTTGATATTATAGATAGGCCAGGAAAGAAGCATGTCAATGCAGATGCACTCTCTCGAGCCTATGATGGTTTAGGTTCATCTTGTGATGATGATGATTTCCCAGATGCAGCATTGTTATCCCTTGACACAATCCCTAGTGAATACATAGATATTTGGAATTATCTGAATGAATTCAAGTTTCTTGATGGTGCCAATGCAAAGACTAAGAGGAAGATTACTCAAGCTAGTCGTCCATATTCTATTCTACATGGAGTATTATTTCGAATAGGACATGATGGTCACAAGAGGGAAGTTAGACGTGATCAAGGGAAGGAGCTGATAGAAGAATTCCACAATGATACATGTGGAGGACACTTCTCAGAGACAACTTTTAGCAAGAAGGATCTTGGATGCGGGTTATCACCGCCCACTTTGTTTAGAGATTGTTATAATTATTGTAAGACATGTGATATTTGTCAAACACATGGTAACCGTAAGACTTCATCAGCTCCATTATGCCCTATTCTTCCACTTGGTCCCTTTGAAAAGTGGGGAATAGACATTGTAGGTCCACTTCCAACTACCCCATGCCAAAATAAGTATATTGTAGTTGCCACAGATTATTTAACCAAGTGGGTTGAAGCTAGGCCATTGAAAACAGCTTCTATGGATGAAAGTGATTCAAGAAAAGAAAGGTTGGTACATCTTCATTTCTAGAGAAAATGAGGGAAATAGCAAAGGATACAAGCTATAAGAATAAAATGAAGCATCTCCATTTCATGTGAATGACTTGGTTCTAGTATATGATTCCAGATACAAAAAAAGAAGACAGAGAAAATTTCTTCCAAAATGGATGGGGCCCTACAAAATAAAGAATCAGTACATGAAAATGGTACATACCGACTGGAGGAATTGGATGGCACTCCCATTAAGAAATGGGTCAACCATGACAAGTTGAAGATTTTCCAAGCACCAGGATAGTCTACTCCGAGGACGGAGCAAAAGCTAGGAAGGTGGAAGGTGTCGACACTAAAATTTTCCTTCGTAATTTCTATTTTATTAATGTATGTATTAGGATGTTGTTAAGTATAATTAGTAGTAGCGTCCGATAGAAGATAACGGTGCTGCCAATACGATGTCGCCAATCATGTATAGTACGTAATAGTCAAAATTACAATAGGAATGTTGTGGTAAAAGTAAATATTTGTCATAAGTGGTCCGGGTAATGTTAAATTGTCAAAGTTAGGGTAAGTAGAGAAGTAGGGTCTACATGATTAGGAATTAGAAATATTATATTGGTATTAAGGACAAGGAGTGAGGTCATAAATATTTTGTGTATTTTATTTGGAAAAATTCTAAAAATGTGGAACCCATGTGAAATGATAAGGTTTATCTTATCTTAAAAGATAAGCTTACATGTACAAATAAGAGTTAAGGTATGGAATATGATTCGTCAGAGTAGATTTCTTATCCTATCTTAGAGATAAGATGGATAAGCCTAGAAGTTCTATAAATAGAGAGGCCACCCCCCTCATTTAGCATAGAAGGAAGTAGTGAAAAATATTGTATGAGTAAGTGTGTAAAGGAAGCCATCATTTTGAAGGTGTGTTAAAGAAGCCATTAAGAGGTGTAATTGTGAAGTTTCTCCCATAGTTATGGTTGGAAGGCAAGTGAAGTCAGTAACACTTGAAGTACCTCATGGGTGAGATTGTAACAATTTCATGTTGATATTATAATTTACACTTATATTTCAGATTTATCATCATTCCTTCTTATCATAGTCTATGGTATTCTTGTGTTATGTTTGTTGTTGTGTTTCCAGATTCCATCCACCAAACTAAAATTTGTGCATTAGTAAATAATCATAGCACGAGGAGTTCCTGGTAAAGAATTATCATAGTGCTGAATAGGTGATGGCAAGTACCACGGCCCATACTCGATCAAGCACATTGGATCTTTGACTTGCCACAAGGGTACCCACCGAATCGGTACCATCGAAAATAACTAGCCATAGACCTATCCATTGGAATTTGTGGCCCCATATCAATATAATCTTGAACTCGTGAGCATAACATATATCAAGTTGTGGAATCCCTATGTAGTGTCGATTGCCACCGACACCTCTTAACTCAGTAAAACTCACACATATAAGCGTGGGCTGCTAAACATGAAGTGCTAAATTGTGGCGACGTTGAACTCATAATCATCTTCCTACCACTCGATGCGGTCCTGTAAGGCCTCCATACTACATGGGCCTCATTGTAACTTTTCAAACTCACGGCGATAATGATATGTATTTCCTATGTGGGGCCACACATCATCGTCATTTAGGACCTAGCCCATATTTGATGGCTCCTCACAGAGCACGAGCTCCTAAGACACTTGTAGGGGTACCAATAGCACTATGTTCCCAAGCCCATATCTAAAGGAGTCTAGATGGCCCTACCATCTTCTAAAGGTAGTATGTAATCAAATATAGGTCCCAGTATAGAAGGACCAGTATGCACTAGCCCCAAAAATATGTCTAGCCATCAATAAGTCCACAAATAATGTCGATGAGGCCAAGAGGTAAGGTAGCTCTAGTCTTGTCAGGGAGAAAAACTCCACTGACAAATTCCATCATATAGACTACGAATGTTTCTAACTCAGGATTTGTTATGCATCGAGAGAGTCTCATTGTCATAACTCGGCATGTTATATCCTCCACTCCAAAAATCTCTAATAGACACTTATCAATATCTGGTTGGCGGCTCGAGTATTGAATGAGCTCACCCATGATGGGCACCCGGTATATCCTCCATATATCCTCAAGGGTAACTTGAGTCATCTCACCTTTTGGGAGTTAGAAGCACTGGATCTCGTTGTGCCACCTCTCAACTAAGGTTGTGAGGAGGCCATGGTCAAGTGTAATATGTGGCATATTAGCCACATAACCTAAGCCACTCACATATAGGAGGATATTCAGTATCTTCCTATCCTCCTCATCGAAGTCTGCCTCAATAGCCGTTAAACGACTATACCACTCTCTTATGTGAATAATGGGTAATCATCTCTGCAAAATAACAATACGCTTGTTAGGCTATTTTCTATCTACATTCTTCTATTATTCTTCTAAAACATCCTAATTCATACTTTCTTCTAGTCAAATTCTAACCTAAATTGTTCTACACTTCACCTATTTTTCTCAACAAATTGTTTAATTATTTCTACTACAAAAATGTGTGCCCCTCTCGAAGTATACACACTTGTTCCATCGAATACACGCCCAACATCCATATGCCTCCCCTTGGATGCATACATGACATACTAAACAAGTACACACACCCAGTTTTTCCCCCCATCTATCCTAAAATCTACAAGATGCATATACATTCAATAAGGCGCATACGTGTGCCTTTTGACATGTAGATGTGCATGCATGTTTTTTTTCCACAAGACACATATGTGTCTCAACCAACATGCACGTGTGTATGTACCCGTATTTTGAAGCATGCGAGTGTAGATGCCCTCCATTTTGACACACACACATATCGTCAATTTTCACCCTAAATAGCGTAAAAAATGATAAAATTAAGCAATAAATGATGAAATTAACATGAAAGGATGGGGTAATCACATAGGTTCCATCCATATCATCCCGAAGGTACTCTCGGATCGATATTCTCACCTCTTCCTCCTCTGAAGTCTCACCATCTCTCTCTCAGCTCACAAGTCACTAATGGTAACAATTTGGTAGCACTCGTAGCAAATGAATTGGTTGTGATGATTTACCCCCTCTAGGTAGGGTATATTTTGTCTTTTTTACCGTCGTGGTGCCCTTAGGGCATGATTTGGATGCTATAAGGACTCTAACACTTCTTCTGCTCACCATAAATAATTATTTTTTATTAAATGATTTTTTTATTTCCCGTCATGTTGGGGCATTATTTTCCACCTATTACTCATTTCTTCTCACTAGGGAAATTTTATTGCTTCTAGGTGATATCACTTCTTCTCACCCACCATAGAATAATTATTTTTATTAATTTTTCGCAATGTTGGGGCATTACTTGCCACCTAACGCTTCTTTCTCCCGAGAAATTTGTTCGATTCTTCCACCTTCTTCTACACCAATGTCAGAATTTACAAAATCTAAAAAGTGTAAAAAATTGCAAAAGTCCCAAAAAAAAAAGAAAAAAATTATTAAAAAATTAGTTAAAAACCCTAAAAATTGTAAAAAAACAAAAATTTCCCAAAATTGGTAAAAAGCTCAAAACATATGAAACATATGTCTTGTGCATGGTACTTCTCCCATATTTTGGTAGTATTTTCACATGTTCACGAATCAAATGACTCGTGGATCATCGGATCTATAACCACCGCAAAGTTAGCCTACTTGCTTCATCGGTACTACTGGGGCACATCTTATTTCCGATATTAATTTGTTATACAAAAAGATTTATCATTGGACCATGTGTCCTTTATCATTTTGCCTAGCATGTATCATTACTTGGGGCATCATTTTTAACCCTTGTTATTAATGACAAACATTTGGGGATCTTCAGCTTGATAACAAAACATTTGTGCAACCATCTTAACTTGTTGTTGGTTTGAGTATGTGTGTTTGTACTTGTTTCCCTGTTAAATGAGCTTGTTTCCTTCTTATATTGCATTGCTTTTGGTATGTTGCATTGAGTTGGTGTTTTCAGCAATGGAAAATTTTTGTAGTACGAATTTTCATGCCATTCTACTTTTTTGTATGCTTACATTTTTAATAAGGACCAATGACGTAGATCCTTGGCAATATGATGATACGAAATTTGTTCTATGATGGATGCAAGACTAATTCTTCCCTGGCCTTCTTCCTCTCTTTCTTCTCGATTGTTCCCCTCTCAACACTATTCCTCTAATTCACCTAGGGCATCCCACCTCTACTCATTCTTCTATCCATTTTTCTCACCTTTTTCGATCATCAATCACCTTCTTTCATCACCCCATCGACACCCGAGGGGGCATCTCTCACTTCTACTAATCTTTCTTCTACCCATTCAAAATTTTACATGTCTACTATCTTTGAATTTGCACCTCATACGCCACCGCAAAGAGGGGAAAATGTAGACACCTATAATTTATCTCCAGCAATTTAAATACTTAAATTGCACTAATTATACCCTTTCCCACAAATTGATGACATATCGTCAATATTGCACATTTTCTCTTCTATCATCATTAATTAACTACATTACGCTAGTTAATTGACCCTTCTATCCAAAGCAAAGATGACAATTAATGACCTTCCATTAATTAAACCCCTTTCTACTTGAATTAATTAATTATTCTTAATTAATTAAGTTTCCTCTTCTATTAGATAAATAAATCATCATTTATTTAGCCTAAACCCTTCCTATTCCCTAAATCATATTAATTGTTCTTCTAAAAGATTCTATAAAGCTTGCTCACCTATTAATTAATCACTTGGGTTAATTAATAAATCCCCTCAAACCCCATGAGCCACTAAAGGACAAACTAAACTCTCCTAAAGTTGACTCAACCCCTTTTTCAACCATAGTCACCCCTAACTAACTCAACCTAGCTATTATCCCACATGTAAATGGATGTAGAGATTCTTTTATCCACTGGGCTATATAAGGAGCCCGCCTCTTACCATTCTACTTACACCTAAACGAGCATAGAGTGTATACTATAGCCATTTTATCATCTTAGAGCATTTTTTCATTAGAGGAGCTAGCTATCTTCATTTCTTGCATTCTTCCACCCAAGTTTGAAGTCATATGGAGATATGTCAAGTGGTCTTGTAGCCATGGATTAAAAAGAATCCATTCTTGAAACCTTGGGATTCAAACATATAATCAACCCTTTTGATTGCTAAGGATCTAAATAGGTTCATTTCATTGATTAGCATTCAATAGAGATAGAGATTAATTTCTTAGCATATTAGTTTGGATGTTTATTCATGTTCTAATGTAAAGATGTTGGTAGATTAGTCTTGTTCAAGCTCTAAGCATGATGGTGCATATATTTTAGTTTAGCTTTGTTTTAGAACTACTAGGTGTTAGTTCTAATTCTCTTTGCATAGCTAAATAATTCTTGCACACAATAATAACTATAGTAAATTGGGTGATGAAAAAGCAGCTATAAACAGTAAGGTGAAAAATTAATTAGTCACCTTATTTGTTATTTACGTGATTGTGAGAGTGAGTAAAGGGTGAGTGAAAATGCCACAAGTGAGAGTGGTGTGTCCTAGCCTGTTTGAGAGGGTGGCAACTGTCATAGCATCATGCACGATTGTGGATTTGGTAAGTGCCTTATTTTTCACAAAATGTATGGTGTATTAGGCATTTATACTAATTTTTTACAATTTTGAGAATTTTAATTTTCTCCATGTTTTGGGCATGAACATTAGCGGTGAGGGAGTTTGTGACCCCTAGGATACGAATGCCCAGATATGGGAACCGGTGTCTTACTCCGGGTGCCCTAGTCTTGCATCTGGGTGCCCTAGTCCAGAATGTGTGTATTTGGTCTAGGATGATGAAAAATGAAATTTGTTATGTATATGAATATGATAAGTGAGTGTGTTTGTACCTATAAGGTGTTTTAACGTAGCATTTGTTTTCATTTTGTGTTGTGCAGAGGGATATTCACTCAAGGAAGTTACGTGATGGGCATCATTTGAGTACATTTCTTGTATTTTGCTTGTCAATGATGATTGGAATATTATGGACCAAGCTTGACTGTGACATATAACAGATGGGGTATGTGTCATATAATATATCTATGTTGATCGCACTATATGAAAAATTATGTGAAGAGACGTGTACCTTTTGGTTACCTACGGGAGAGATGATAGTAACATTGGAGGATGTGTATCATATATTATGGTTTTCGGGGAGAGGGTACAGGTGATGCCATTGGAGGACATGGATAGGTATATGTAAGCGGTGAGACGGTATTTTTAGGGACTCAGATACATCAAGGCGTATAATAGTCTAGATGCTATTTGGGGTCTAGTGTTCCACGCTTGCGGAATTTCATAGCGGTGGTTATTGCATCATCTATAGCGGTGGAGGGAGGTAGTGTGGGCATCTTGTATAAGATGCATGACATATGCCAGCATATAGAGGAGGAGAGTACTAGATACACATGGGCCCGATGTGTATTGGCTCACCTATACAAAGATCTATATTGATTTACTCATGATGAGCATGGAGGAGGGATATGAGCTACTATGTTGTTACACGTGTGGGCGTATGAGCACATAGTAGTGTTGAGACTAGTTGGGGGTCCATGAGAAGAGTGGGATAGACCTAAGATATATGCGAGGAGGTGGGTCAATGTTTGTGGGAACATGATGGATATAGATACCTACAAGGCATTGATAGGTAGGATGGAGCCCGAGGCCATACCGTGATTATGTAGGATTTCCCAAGGATGTCATAGAGTTATGGTCTATTCAAAGGACGGTGTGTCTAGAGGATATGTTTTCACGTGTGGTGGAGATATTCAAGGTGGAGTAAATATCATGTCATTTTGGTGGCTCGGGATGTGCCTCCATATCCATATATATGGTTAAGAGCTATCATATCACAAAGGAGGCTTGGGGCTAGGCTAAGGCCCATAGTAGATCAGCTAGCACCTACTGCTCTAGATGAGGTAGATGCAAAGTAATAGAGGTGATAGACGTAAATGATGATGGTAGCACATAGTACCATGTATGGTGGGCAACATATTGATGGGTATTGTTGTTCCCATTATTTATAGATCCAATGGGGTTACCGCATGTAGGAGGAGGAAGAGTGGGGAAGCACATGTCCCCGACCCTATGGCAGCTATTGTAGCTAAGCATGAGTATCTACATATAGTTACGTTATGTATGTTGTTTGTTGGCTTATGTTTTAGTAATGGTTGTCTAACGTGTTGGTGTTGTTTTTTGTAGGTGATGCATATTGGTCTTTGATAGTTGACACATCCATCCGCACCTTGACGTAGAATGTACCAACTGACATTCTTGGTTAAGGTATATTGGAGTGAGTGGATGAGATCGTGGGTGAGCATGTATTTCTATTTGATCTCGTGGGTGAGAAGCCACATGTATTGTATTACTAGTTGAGAGGGATGAGGCTTGTAATGAGACTCGTCGAGCCGTGGTGTGTGGTGTTCCTTTAGCATAGGATATGTTTGTATGATTCATGGATTTATAACTCAATTTGCATAGTAGTCTATGGACAAAACCTTATTGCATAGGAAAGTGGAGTGATATCGAGGCCACGAATAGCGGCATAGAGTGATCGGTGAGGCATCTAGTTCTAGGGCTCTCACAGTACCTAAGAGTGATAGTGATGATGAGGTTTGATTATCATGATTATATATGATGTAGGGGAGTTTCTCCCTAATGATGATTGTATCGATACCTATGTATGGACACATGTGATTTATATATGATGAGATTATATTGTGGTATATCTATTGTTATATGACTTGGTGATAATTTTTGGAATGTTTTTGTAATTTTTTAATGTTGATTGATATAATATTTGCATAATGATGAATAATAGAATTTGTTAAGTGAATTATAATGTTTGTTAAGTGGAATCCATAATGCGTAGTTAGAATGATAGTGAGAGGAAAATGCATGTGAAAAGAGATGATATATGATGATCGAACTAGCATGTTGTGATGAAATGTGCATGGTAATAATGTAACATGATCATAATATTTCAATGTGATGGATGGGAGGGGGAAATTAATGATGCCCCCAACGTAGAGATTATTAGATTCATTTAATTAATATCCCTCAACAATCAAGAATGAACCACAAAAATCAAGAGTGTGTCATCGGGAAATGATTGAGGTGCGCCAGATGAACAATGTAGAGCATGATGAAAAGTTCTTAAAACAAACCCTCAATAGTCATGTAATAACTATAAGAACACAAGTACATTATTGGGAGGTAAGGTGATAGTACTCACCTACCAAATACCAAGGCAGCGTGGAGCAGTGGAAGCATGTGGAATGGAAGCATCATGAGTGTATGAACCAAACTAAATGTCATATGGAGTTATGGTGGGATGTGTGAAAGTGGGGTGTTGTGGTAACCAATGTGAAGTAACAGTATGATGCGGTGGATAGCGTGAATGCGATGGGTGAGGTGGATGCAATGAATGTGATGGATGAGGTGGAGAACATGTATGAATAACAAACTATGGTGGATATATCATAGCCAAAGCACCATATGTAGGAGATGACTTAATAGCTCGGTGGAAAATTTCTGTCATGGTAGAGGAGAGATGGATTTCACATGGGCGAGAACCAAAGGAGATGATGCCCTTATCCTCTAATTGTTGCAATCAATTAATTTTATGGATGAGGTAGAGAACATGTATGAATAACATACTATGGTGGATATATCATAGCGAAAGCACTATATGTAGAAGATGACTTAATAGCTCGGTGGAAAATTTCTGTCATGGTAGAGGAGAGATCGATTTCACATGGGTGAGAACCAAAGGAGATGATGCCCTTATCCTCTAATTGTTGTAATCTATCCTGAAGGGAAATAAATTCATTATCTCTATGGCCATTTATGCAATGATAATTACAATAAGGTTTGTCATGTTGACACTATAATCGGTGTTTTGGATGATGTTGGTTGGAGGGTATGTGAATTAATCACTCAATAAGTAAAACATGTAGCACATCATGTGGTTGAGTGTGATGGAGAAATGTAAAGGTTCACACAACCTAGGTGGACTGGTAGGAGGGGTAGTTTTTCACGGAGCCAGAGAAGGAATATGATTTTTGGCGAAGTGGGTTGAGCTTGTTTACTTTTCTTGGGAGGAAAATATGGCTATTGTGTAGGATGTTCAACCACAGGTCAGGAAGAGAACTAGATGAGGCAACAATCGTAGATGTGTATGGGGGATCTATGATGTGTGTGGAGAGAAGATCTTGTTCTAAGTCAATAAACTTATAGCATAGAAGAATGAATGACTCACATGTATCATATTGTAATCGTTGCTTGAGTGGAGGAATGAGGCCATGACAGAAAATAAATTATTTTTCAAGATCTATGGGTTAGAAGACAAGCTAATGGATACAAGCATTGAATCGTAAAATATAATCCTTGATAGGTTTCATGGAGCCTTGATGTAGGGTAGGTAACTGTCATAGGTAACCTTAGGGAAATTTTTATTATAAACCGATAGAGGAAGGCATCCTCCATGTCATAAAAAGTACTAATGGATCCAAAGGGGAGATGAGTGTACCATTGTAATGCCTCATCGGTAAGACTATAGTGAAAGGCCTTAAGTAATAATCTATCATTAGAATAGGAGGCCATAGCCCTACGATAATGTAGAAGATGAGCATGAGGGTCACTTGTACCATCAAAACATGTGAAATTAGGCATGGTGAAATCATGAGGGAATAAAGAATTATGAATCTTCTTAGGGACTAGATTTCCATGTAATGAATTGTTGTCAATGGAAGCATAATAAGCCCTACTTTCTAAAGTGAGAGACTAAACCTGAGATTGTAATTGTCCTATGGCATGCATGAGAGAAAGGATATCTTGTGAAGGGATGGTGGAAGATGGAAATAATGTGTTAAGTGGTTGCAATTTTCCATTATGAGTGATCATAGGGATATCCAAAGGTGATGGAGAAGGGTTTGATGCTAAGGGCACACTAGTAGTAGGTGTCGATGAAGCTATAATAGGAGATAGAGATGGAATATTCATAGCGATGGTTAGAATAGCATCAAAAACATCCTTAATAGGTGGAGTAACTGATGGAGAAGCCTTTATAGAAGTAGGAGATGAAACAATAGGAGAAGAAGAAGTGATAGATGGTGGTGACTCATGTGTAGTGCTAGATACGATCTCAGGAGAAGATAGTAATGGAGTAGGTGAGTCACACTCAGTAGTATGGAAAGAAGGAGAATCATGACCATCAAGTGGCTCACCATTATCTGATAAAGACTCGAAATGAGGATATCACTAAGAACACTATCAATAGGATCATCAACATAATGTGAAGGAGTATGCAAACTAGGAGGGGATGTATCATGAGAAGCAATGTCAGAAGAGGTAGAGTCATGAGAGGGAACTATGTCAGTGGCCGAGTAGAAGGAGAATTAGTATGCTCATGTGAACAAGTGTCAATACCAAACAAGTAATCAATAAGAGAATCATCTAATGTTTCCTATGAAAGATCAGAAGGCGGATCACAAGTAACCATATAGCATGGAGTACAACAAGTAAAGGCTATTGGATCATCAAAAATTCTAATGCCTATAGGAGAATCTTCAAAACAAGTAGGCACATGTTGTAATCCATCTTGAAGTTGTTTGATATGGTTGGGTGTAGTGATGGGAGAACTATATAGAGCTTTAAGCTCAGCAATGATAGCCTCATCATAGATAGGGTTGATGCTGAAATGAGACATGATAGGAGAAGAAGATGAACTACTCTTAGCCATTAGGATTTTAGTGGATCCTAGGGCAAGGTATTCTAAAATGTGGGTTCACCAAAATGATTAACTAAAAATGTGATTTTTCTATGTTAATCTATACTAGTAATAACAATGGAACAACTGATATAAATGCAATGTAAATGCTAAATAATTTTATTTGATATTTTAAATGAAATAAAATAATGGAAATGAGAAGGGATAGGGTACTAACCTGAAATTAACTTACCTCGTTGTATGTAGGATGATGTGTGAATAGGATAGGGAATGACGTTACTACTCAGAAATTTCAGCCAACGAGGATCTATCTCAATTGGGGCTCTGGGAAAGAACCGAGGAACACGGGTTGCCTTATGCTCTGTAATATGGGCACTCTAGTCTATAGAAAATATCAGAATTTGAGTCTGATAGTGTCACAAGGTTTTCGCAATATCTTCATTTTGGTCACTCTAGTTGTCACAATATCTTCACTTATGTCGTTATAGTTGTGTGATGAAGACTTACCTGTAAAATCTCATACAAATCATCAAATCCCTAAAAATAAAGATGCACTAATCGATGCACTACATTCTAGACCTAATGTAAGTTTGTGTGCTTTTGTGTGTAATTATGTGCCTAGGGTGACCTAGCGTCGATGATGTAGAAGTAGGGGCAATAACTAGATGGAAGATGCAAATGGTGGATGGAGTAGAATGAATACAACACTTTCCCCTCTACTTGTGTGAAACAGATGTAGAAGATGCCAAAATGTAGTCCTTTTCCTTAGTAGATAGCTAGCTCTTGATAGTAGATTGTCTGCCCATAAGATAGTGAGTATGTTACATTTATATAGGGATCTCTTGCTCAAATTTAGACACTAATGAGCTGACATGCCGACTAGTACCTAGGGGAATGAGAGGGAACATAACAAAGACCAACCTCGAATAATTAAATTAGGCCCAAGTGTTACGGGAACCATGGCACCTAAAATTGTGGACCGGGGCACCCATGGGCGCCCCAACACTACCCTAGGCACCCTAGTCAAAGACTAGAGATGAAAATGACCAAATAATGACAATTAAGACTCTCTGAGAGACAACCATAATTATGCAAACAACTGATGACTATGTGAGACAAGTGACAATGATGACCGACTAACTAACGACATGACTAGGGGATGAGTCATTAGTGAATACTTTTCTTATGTGAGATCCATATATAAAATAACATACTTGGTGGTATAAATGTAATAGTAAGTGCATGATTTTGTGACTACACATACCCCTCTGTGTACTTACAAGCACATGTCTTCTACTTCACTCATTGTTTCTACCTAATCACATCCTTAGTATATATCTTATCCTATAAAACTTTTTGGTCATCTACACTGCATACTACTACTCATCGGACATAATATCCTAGGAATCAGAATTGGTCAACCTCTATGTACATTTCTTATCATGAGTCTTCCCACCCTTGACCTTCTATGGCATATGTCGTGGATCACCCACTAGTTATACATACACATCCTTCAGTTGTACTCACACTTGTAGGGATTATGTCTCCTTCATCATATGAATATGATGGGCCTCTTCGTGGGACTCTCATACGGTATCTGGGTGAGTGCACCAAGTTGGGGGCCAAAAGGGGGTCTTAAGTGGACGCATTTTTCTAAAAAAAAAAAAAAAAAAACTTCAACTTGTACGAGTTTTTGAAATAGTTACACTCAAAATTGGAAGATGTTGTAGAAATATGAATCGTAGAATTTTGAGTCTAGTTTCTAAGCTACTAAATTTTATTGCAAATGGACAAGTTTAAGTGGGTCAAATAACTAAAATACTAATAGATGCTCCTGTTTTTGTTAAAAAACATAATAGAGTAACTTTTGTGCCCCCACCATTTTTTGAGTACTATTTAGTATTTTTGAAAACCCTTTGGTAGAAAGATAGCTAGGAGCATCTAGTTTGGGCTCCATTTTTTTAGATTTTTAAGCGAATATTTTTTTATTTATGATTTTTCTAGTACAAAAATTTTATGTTTTGAAAAATAACGGAGCTCCAACCGTGCCCCCACCCCAACTACCTCAAAAATATCGAAAATTAGATTTTTTTTTAATATGTATAGAATTATGCCTAGTTTTGGCTAGTATAATTTTTTTAATTTCAATCACCCAAAAAAATACACCATGAAAGATAGACATATTTACATTTCAAAAATAGCTATAAAAAGGCATAGTTAGAAAATAAATAATATGGAAACCTTATATTAGTCAGAAAATTTGAAAAATTATATTTTTAGAAAGAAGAGACTCTACTCTACGTCATGGTATAATTTTTTTAAAATGGATTGATTGTTTTATTTTGATTTATCATAGAGGAAGTGTCATTTTTACACTTTCTTGTAAAAACTTGTTGTTTGTTGTGTTTGTGCAGGTCCATGCCTCAGGCTTGGGGATCTAAACCAGATCCCAAGCCTTGAGGCATGGCTTGGGAAAAGAGAAAACGCAAAACGCGTACGTCCCTTTCATCTCTTTCACGGGAATTCTCGTAAACATTATGTTTTTTCCGCAATATTATCTACATTCTTACATGATTTGTTAGTATTTCACTATCCCCTACCCCACTAGTTGATTTTTCCTAATCATGAGAGATAAACGTTGAGCTAAGGACAAGAGGAAAGTCAAGAATAATACACCGGAGCATTGGAAGATAAGAGAATAAATAAATTAAAGAGAATGCAAAAACTTCGAGTAGGGCAAGGTACATCCGCTATATCAAATGTAGTTAGTGTATTAGAAAATTGGGATGAAATACATGCTGAAAATGTAGAGAATAATGATTTTGCAATGAATAATGATATTGAATTAAATGATAATATTGGTATGGATAAAGAAATTGATATGAATCCAATTGTTGAACCCTTACTTGCGAATCCAAATGTTAACCCCAAAATTTGTATGAAAACACTGAATGAAGAAAGTAACCTTATAAACGAATCTTCACCTCTAAGAAAACCTCCTTCCATTTCACAAAGAAAACCAATTCACTTTATTAAAATTGATGAAAAAATTATAAAACCGTTGCCTAACAAAATGTCCGAAAGAAATGTGAGAAGAAAAGATAGTGGAATTTGGGATAATTACTTTGAGAATTTAAATGACACACAAAGATGTCAATTATTTGTTTCATTGATTAAATTAATTAAGATAAGACCTATAATGAAGACCCTAGGGTTAAGAATATCTAATGTTGTTGATCAAAATGTGTCAATTGTTGAAAACATACATAAAGCATACCAAACTGTAGGTGGCAAAAGACACACAAAAGATAGTAATGTTACACGACGTGCACTAATTAATTGTATAGTAAGTGATAAACAGTTAATAAACGCTTGATTAGAAAAACAAGCAATGCTTTAAAACTAAATGAAAAACACTAATGAAAGCAATAGAGAGACGTAAACATCTTGAGTTAGTCAATAACACTGACTATTGGACTTTCTCTAGCAAACTTCCACGAAAAGACAAGAATACATCTGATATTCTAAAAGAATTAATTGTAAAATTTTGGAATGAGAACACAAGGGTGTCGCCGAATAGAATAAATACAGTAAAAAGAAGGATAGGTTCTCGTAATCGTGAATTGTGTGCAAAACATTTCTTAGATATGACTAAAAACAAATTTTCTCTAAGTATTAAAATGAATATCCACAAATTAACATTAGCCAAAGATTCTTTGAAATGAGCAAA
Source organism: Taxus wallichiana var. yunnanensis (assembly GCA_018340775.1). Classification (NCBI taxonomy): domain Eukaryota; kingdom Viridiplantae; phylum Streptophyta; class Pinopsida; order Cupressales; family Taxaceae; genus Taxus; species Taxus wallichiana. Next base: position 119,440,856 of record CM031236.1, read on the forward strand.
CCCTTTTATGTGAAAATCAATCACTCATGTACCACTTGTTGTTGCAGGCGTCATGTTGAATTTTCAATGCATTATGATGTTTTTGTCAAATACATAGTGTTTTGCATACTGACATCATGTTGCAGGAGTGTGCAATAAATGTCCCACAAAAATTTTCAAGGGAATTTATTTCAACAATATTCTGTGAAAAATCAACAAGACAATTTTTTTATAACAAAGCATGTTTGGATGGAACGTACAATGTATGCAATGGCTTGCCAAATCTGAAAATTTGTATCCACGAGGAGAGTACATATTCAATAGGAAAAGAATTGGTTGATTTCACCAAATATAAATCGGTGGCATATTAATTAAAAGATGGAAAAGAATCTAAGAGGTGTGAGCTTGTTACAAAACAATTACTTGTATTAGAATATATGGTCAAATTTAGAGAGGAAATTTTTATGAGTATGCAAGGCACACACATAGAGCTCGATGGTTGGATGAACAATTCAAGTTAAGAAAGGAAACATTCCCACTTGGTACTATTGTTTCAAAGAGTTGACTTTGAGAGAATTACACATTGCAGACCACAAATGAAGGTTTAGTCTCAATATTATAAATCAGTGCAAGTTTCTATTTTCGTGCATATAACATTCATGCACTCTCCAGCAAGCACTGATGAAGATCAAAAAATATTAAGAGAGTATCATTTCTACATCAGTGATGATCGAACACATTCTACAGAATATGTACAAGGGTTTTTCTAGTTGTTTTATGCGAACTTGAATGAGAGGAACATTAGTTTCGATCAACATTACATTTGATTAGACAATTGTACATCACAATTCAATAATGCATGGATGTTTTATTGGCTAAGCAAGATGCACAAAGAAAAAAATGTATAACATATCTAGATTTTTACTGAGGCAGGGCATGAAAAAGGAGAGCATGATGGTGCAGAGCATGTGTGAAAAGAGCACTTGCAAGAGAAGAGTTAAAGTTCAAAGATGGTGCTTAATTTATAGAGGCAAAAGCATTGTTGATTAGTGTGTCAAGAATATGGGCCATGAATCTCAAGAGAGATCAATGGTTTGTAGATATTTTTGGTTGATAGAGCAACAACATCTGACAAACTTTGAAGATTGTATGACAATTACAGGATCAAGTGATATGCACTCATTCTCGTAGTTCAGATGTAAATGCTTGGACTATTTATACTAGGTGCATGACATGTTTTTGTATATCATGCATTGATTTTGCATGGAATGAATGTGAGTCACAGTAGTGGGTGGATGAATGGACTTGTAGACCTCTAATTCCACTCGACACACATCAAGTTCCATGAGCATTACAACTTACAGAGGTCTTCAGATCAAATGATAACATCACCTGACTTTGACCAAGTCTCTGATTTAGCTCAACAAGGTACATACATATATGTACATGCCATGTTTTAGATTTATAAATTATTAAATGGTCAACTCTTAATGTATTTATAAATTGACTGAACAGTTTTACTTTGTGATACATAGGGCAAGTTTTGCAATTATTACAACAAAATTTAACGAAGAGGCAATATACTACTTCTTATCTCGTTGTTTAGAGGGGAAAAAAATTGACTTCCACAGTCATTGATGGTGAAGACCTTGAGTATCCCACTAGATCAATGGTAGTCACTGGAACTTGGCTTCGACAATATCCTATCAAAAAATCAAACATTTGGTTATTTGAAGACTATGAAGTACATCAAAAGATAGTTCTCTATTAACATTTGGTCCTTGCAACAAATATTAGATTGATCGCTGGTAATCACTAGAACTTGGCTTCCAATATCCTATCAAAAAATCAAACATTTGGTTGTTTGAAGACTATGAAGTACATTGGAAGATACTTCACTATTCACATTTGGTCCTTGCAACAAATATTAAATTGATCAAATATTGAGTTCGGCCATCAAAAAAAAATCTATGGAAGGTTCGTGAATCAGATCATGAAGCAATTCTTGCTACTATCAAGAATAGAGTTGATCCATGCGGTTTATTAGATTGAATTTGCAAAGGTATGTTCTTCATGAATTTAATTTGAATATTTACTTAAATGATTTTGTTTAAATTTTGTAGGATTTAAAATTCTATTTAATTGCTTACTAACATGTTTATGTAGGTTAGTGGTGCCAAAAAATCTTCCACCTTCACGTGGTTGACACTGTCAGGAGAGAATTTATTATTCTCAAAGCCAAGTGAAGATAAGAAAAATTAAATATTAGAAAGGAACAACAAATAGAAATTCTCATTTCACCACCTATATTGTATGAACCACCTATATTATTCAAGTGATTGGCAATGGACAACCTTGCACTAACTCAGTCTGAATGGAGACATAGAAAACCATGAGAGGATTTCATAGAGGACCCCGACGTGGAGCTCTCAGATCTAATGCGACGTCTCTAGGTGCAACGGAGCCCAAGAAATCACCCGTCGAAGATATAGCGTGATTCGGCCTCGTGGCCTTTAAGTGATCGCACCCGGACGAGGTAGCCCGAAAGCACGGGGAGTGTAGGGAACCAAAAATAGCCTCCAGTAGCGTTCACCAAGCCACCCCAACATGTTTGCGTAGTTGGTTCAGTCCCACGAGCTTCCGTTTGCAAACTACAGCCTCTGGAAGCCCTACACTGACTCAAACTACACTATTTCTTCGTTTGCAGTAAAACAATAGACAGTTGAGATAACCAAATAAAGACAGAGAAAACCACGAGAGGATTTTGTAGAGGACCCCAACATGGAGATCTCAAATCTAAAGAGACATCTCTAGGTGCCAGTGCAGTCCGAGAAATCACCCGCCAAGATATGGCGTGTTTGGGCCTCGTGGCTCTTAAGGGACTATGCCCTGGGACGTGGTAGCCTCTGAAATCATGGGGAGCGTAGGGAACCAAAAAAATCATCCACTAGCATTCACCTGGCCACCCTGATGTGTTGGCATAGTTGGTTTGGTCCCACAAACTTTCATTTGCAAACTACAACCTCTGACATCCCTACACTGACTCAAACTGCACTATTTCGCGCGTTTACAAACAATAGCACAGCGAGAGAACCGGATAGAGAAGAAGAAAACTGTGAGAGGATTTCATAGAGGGCTTCAACATGGAGTTCTTAGATCTAATGAAATGTCTCTAGGTGCCATGGAGTCTGAGAAATCACCCATCGAAGATATGGCGTGTTTGGGCCTCATGGCTCTTAAGGGACTATGCCCGGACGAGGTAGCCCGAAAGCATGGGGAGTGTAGGGAACCAAAATGAATGCTCTACTAGCATTTACCTAGCCACCCTAATGTGATGGCATCGTTGGTTTGGTCCCACAAACTTCCGTTTGTAAACTACAACCTATGGCAGCCCTACACTGACTCAAACTACACTATTTCACGCGTTTGTAAAAAAAAAAGCACAAATGAGAGAACCGGATGGAGATGAAGAAAAGCGTGAGAGGATTTCATACGGGGCTTCAACATAGATCTCTTAGATCTAACGAGATATCTCTAGGTGCCACGGAGTTTGAGAAATCACCCATCAAAGATATGGCGTGTTTGGGCCTCAGGGCTCTTAAGGGACTACGCCCGGATGAGGTAGCCCGAAAAGCACAGGAGCGTAGGGAACCAAAATGAATGCTCCACTAGCATTCACCTAGCCACCCCAACATGTTAGCATAGTTAGTTTGGTCCCACAAACTTCTGTTTGCAACCTACCTCCTGGTAGCCCTACACTGACTCAAACTACACTATTTCACGTGTTTGCAAACAATAGCACAAGAAGAGAACCGGATGGAGACGAAGAAAACCGAAAGATATTTTCGTAGAGAGGGATTCAACATGGAGCTCTCAGATCTAACAATACATCTCTAGGTGCCACGGAGTCTAAGAAATCACCTCAAAGATATAGCGCGTGATTGGCCTCGGGGCTCTTACGCGACTACGCCCGAACGAGGTAGCTCAAAGCACGGGGAGCGTAGGGAACCAAAAGAAAGCCTCCAATAGCATTCATCAAGCCACCTTGATGTGTTGGCATAGTTGGTTTGGTCCCATGAACTGTTTGCAAACTACAAACCTCTGGCATCCCTAAACCGACACAAACTACACTATTTCATGTGTTTGCAAAAATAACACAACAAAAGAACTGGATGGAGACAGAGAAAACCGTGAGATTATTTCATATAGGAATTCAACGTGGAGCTCTTGAATCTGATGAGATGTCTCTCGGTGCCACGGAGTTTGAGAAATTAGTCGTCAAAGATATGGTGTGATTGGGCATCGTGGCTCTTAAGCGACTACACCCAACGAGGTAGCCCGAAAGCACGGGGAGCATAGGGAATGAAAATAATGCTTCACTAGTGTTCACCTGGCCACCCTGACATGTTGGCATAGTTATTTCGGTCCCACGAACTTCCGTTTGCAAACTACAACCTCTAGCCGCCCTATATTGACTCAAATTGCACTATTTCGCGTGTTTACAAACAATAACACAACGAGAGAACCGGATGGAGACAGAGAAAACCACGAGAGGATTTTGTAGAGGGTTTAACATGGAGCTCTCGGATCTAATGAGATATCTCTAGGTGCCACTGAGTCCAAGAAATCATAGGTCGAAGATATGGCGTGATTCACCTTAGGGCTCTTAAGCGACTATGCCCGAACGAGGTAACCCGAAAGCACGGGGAGCGTAGGAAACCAAAACTAAGCCTCCAATAGCATTCACCAAGCCACCCCAACATGTTAGTGTAGTTTTTTTGGTCCCACGAACTTATTTTTGCAAACTCTGACCTCTAACAGCCCTCTACACTGACTCAAACCGCACTATTTCATGCATTTACAAACAATAGACAATGAGAGAACAAAATGGAGACAGAGAAAACCATGAGAGTCTTTCATAGAAAGATTCAAAATAGAGCTCAAGGATCAGACAATACATCTCTAGGTGCCACAGATTACGATAAATCACCCATCAAAGATATGGCATGATTGGGCCTCAAGGCTCTTAAGTGACTACGCCCAAACAAGGTAGCCCGAAAGCACGGGGAGCGTAGGGAACAAAAACGAAGCCTCCACTAGTGTTCACCAAGCCACCCCGACATGTTGGCATAGTTGGTTTGGTCTCATGAACTTATGTTTGCAAACTACAGATCTCGGTGGCAGCCCTACACTGACTCAAACTACACTATTTCATGCGTTTACAAACAATAAGACAACGAGAGAACCGGATGGCGATAGAGAAAACCATGAGAGGATTTTGTAGAGGGCTTCAACATGGAGCTCTTAGATCTGAAAAGACATCTCTAGGTGCCACGGAGTTTGATAAATCACCTGTCAAAGATATGATGTGATTGGGCATCAGGGCTCTTAAGCGACTACACCCAAACGAGGTAGCCCAAAAGCACGAGGAGCGTAGGGAACAAAACGAATCCTCCACTAGTGTTTACCAAGCCACCCCAATGTGTTGGCATAGTTGGTTTGGTCCCATGAACTTCTGTTTGCAAACTACAGCCTCTGGCAGCCCTACACTGACTCAAACTGCACTATTTCATGCATTTGTAAACAATAGCACACCGAGAGAACAGGATGGAGACAAAAAACCGCAAGAGGCTTTCGTAGACTATAGAAATCTAACCTAAATAGTCATAGTAATAAACTAAATCAGCATTCTATTTATCATATAGAAAATGAATTTCTACCTTCAAAAAAGAAACTATGGGTGAATTCTCAATCAAAAAATAAATTACAATTCCATGCTCAATTATCAATACTTCATTGTAGTTTTTCTTACCAGTATGCTACTTTTGGAACTACCTAGTTTGATTTGTGAAGTTGAAGCAGCTGGGATTAATAAAAATAATCAACTTGGCATGTTTTCCTTAAGATTATCCATGATTCTATTGACAACATCACATAGATATTCCATTCCAGTTAAGTTGTGATCCTTCCATGCTTCCCATTTTTCCTTTTCTTCCGCTCGTATCTTCTCTTTAAGTTCTTCCAGATGTTTTTGGGTAATCAAATTGACTCTTTATGACTTTCAGGAGGCATTTCTTCTTGAATCATAGTGACATCTTCACCTAATTATTTTTCTTCACAATGTTCATTGTCATCTAAAGTTGAAGACTAAAAATTTATATGGCCTTCGGCTTCTTTTTGGGCACAAACAACCTTTTGTAATGTCCAAAAAAATTCAGGCTCTTCATTCTCTGTTTGATTGAAGATATTCATTCTTTCAAAATGAACAGTTGGAACATTGGTGGTCTCCCCAACAAAACTAAGTTCATAGTCTACATAGTTGCATCCTATGGCAAAATCATTGAACATTGGTGGTTTCCTCCACCGTGCTTTCGGGCTACCCCATCCGGCGTAGTCGCTTAAGAGCCCTGAGGCCCAATCACGCCATATCTTTGATGGGTGATTTATCAAAATCCATGGCACCTAGAGACATCTCATCAGATCTAAGACCTCCATGTTGGGGCCCTCTACGAAATCCTCTTGTGGTTTTCTCCGTCTCCATTTGGTTCTCTCGTTGTGCTATTGTTTGCAAACACGATAAATAGTGCGGTCCGAGTCAATGTAGGGCTCTCAAACACTTGTAGTTTGCAAACAAAATCTCATGGGACCAAACCAACTACGCTAACATGTCAGGGTGGCCTGGTGAATGCTATTGGAGCATTCGTTTTGGTTCCCTACACTACCGTGCTTTCGAGCTACCCCATTTGGGCGTAGTCCCTTAAGAGCTCTGAGGCCTAAACACGCCATATCTTCGACAGGTGGTTTCTCAAACTTTTTGGAATGTAGAAACATCTTTACAGATCTAAGAGAACCACGTTGGGGCACTCTACAAAATCCTCTTGTGGTTTTTTCCATCTCCATTCGATTCTCTCATTGTCCTATTGTTTGCAAATGTGTGAAATAGTGTAGTCTAAGTCAGTGTAAGGCTGTTAGATGTTGTATTTTACAAATGGTAGCGTGTGGGACTGAACCAACTACGCCAACATGTCCAAATGGCTTGGTGAATGCTACTGGAGGTTTTTTTGGTTCCCTACGCTCCCCGTGCTTTCGGGCTACCTCGTTCGGGCATAGTCTCTTAAGAGCCCTAAGACCAAAACACCTTATATCTTCGACATGTGATTTCTCGGACTCCGTGGCACCTAGAGATGTCTCATTGGATCCAAAACCTCCATGTTGAAGCCCTCTACAAAATCCTCTCATGATTTTCTCCTCTCCATCCTGGTTCTCTCGCTGTCCTATTGTTTGTAAACGCACGAAATAGTGTAGTCTAAGTTAGTGTAAGGTCTTAGATGTTGTATTTTGCAAACGGTAGCTTATGGGACCAAACCGTCTGGGCCAACACGTCTATATGGCCTAGTGAACACTAGTGGAGGATTTTTTTCATTCCCTACGCTGCCGTGCTTTCGGGCTACCTCGTCCGGGCATAGTCCCTTAAGAGCCCTGAGGCCCAAACATGCCATATCTTTGATGGGTGATTTCTCGGACTCCGTGGCACCTAGAGACATCTCGTTAGATCTAATAGCTCCAAGTTGAATCTCTATGAAATCCTCTTGTGGTTTTCTCCATCTCCATCCGGTTCTCTCGATGTGCTATTGTTTGTAAACGTAAGAAATAGTGCAGTCTGAGTCAAGATATAAAGCTGCCAGAGGCTGTAGTTTGCAAACAAAATCTCATGGGACCTAAAAAAATACACCAACACATCATGGTGGCCTATTGAACGCTATTGGAGGATTTTTTTGTTCCCTACGCTCCCGTGCTTTTGGGCTACCTCGTTCAGTGTAGTCTCTCAAGAGCCTTGAGACCAAAAACCTCATATCTTTAACATGTGATTTCTTGGACTCGTGGCACCCAGAGAAGTCTCATCAAATCCAAAACCTCCATGTTGAAACCCTCTATTAAATACTCTCACAGCTTTTCTCCTTCTCCATCTCGTTCTCTTGTTTTCTTATTGTTTGTAAATGCGTAAAATAGTGTAGTCTAAGTCAGTGTAAGGCTACTAGATGTTATATTTTACAAACAGTAGCTTGTGGGACCAAACCATTTGGGCCAACACATCCGTATGGCTTGGTGAACACTAGTGGAGGATTTTTTTGTTCCCTACGCTGCCCATGCTTTCGGGCTATCTTGTCCGGGTGTAGTCCCTTAAGAGCCCTGAGACCAAAACACCTTGTATCTTCGACATGTGATTTCTCAAACTCCGTGGCACCTAGAGATATCTCGTTAGATCTAAAACCTCCATGTTGAAGCCCTCTATGAAATCCTCTCACAATTTTCTCCATCTTCATCCGGTTCTCTCATTGTCCTATTGTTTGTAAAATAGTGTAGTCTAAGTCAATGTAAGGTTGTTAGATGTTGTATTTTGCAAACGGTAGCTTGTGGGACCAAACCATCTGGGCCAAAAAATCCATATGGCCTAGTGAACACTAGTGGAGTATTTTTTTGTTCCTATGCTGCCCGTGCTTTCGGGGCTACCTCGTCCGGCGTAGTCCCCAATGTGCCCCGAGGCCCAAACATGCCATATCTTTGATGGGTGATTTATCGACTCTGTGGCACCTAGAGACGCCTCCTCGATCCGAGAGCTCCACATCAATCCCTCTCTCAAATCCTCTCATGGTTTTCTCTGTCTCCATTTGGTTCTCTCATTGTCCTATTGTTTGTAAACACAAGAAATAGTGTAGTCTGAGTCAGTATAGGGCTGCCAGAGGCTGTAGTTTGCAAACAGAAGCTCGTGGGACCAAACAAACTATGCCAACACATCGGGGTGGCTTGGTGAATGCTAGTGGAGCATTTTTTGGTTCCCTATGCTCCCCGTGCTTTCGGGCTACCTCATCCGGCGTAGTCGCTTAAGAGCCTTGAGGCCCAATCACGCCATATCTTCAATAGGTGATTTCTCGAACTTTGTGGCACCTAGAGAGCGCCTCATTAGATCCAAAACCTCCATGTCAAGGACTCTTAAAAATCCTCTCACGGTTTTTTTCATCTCCATTCGGTTCTCTCGCTGTCCTATTGTTTGCAAATGCACGAAATAGTGCAATCCGAAAGTCAAGTGTAGAGGGTCAGGATGCTATAGTTTGCAAACGGAAGCTCATGGGACCAAACCAACTACACCAACACATCCAAATGGCCTAGTGAACACTACTAGAGGATTTATTTTTGTTCCCTACGCTCCCCATGCTTTTGGGTTTACCTCATACGGGCATAGTCCCTTAAGAGCCCCGAGGCCCAAATAAGCCATATCTTTCGACCGTGATTTCTCGGACTAAGTGGCACTTAGAGACATCTCGTCAGATCCGAGACCTCCATGTTGGGGTCCTCTACGAAATAATCTCACGTTTTTTCTCTGTCTCCATCCGGTTCTCTCGCTGTGCTATTGTTTACAAACACACGAAATAGTGCAATCTGAGTCAGTGTAGGGCTACCTGTCTGTGCGTAATCGTTTAAGATCCCTGAATGACTAGATTGTCTTAAGAATGAATTTGATAGGGGTGTGTCTAAGAACACATAGGAGTTATCAATCGCTTAGTAAATCTTTCTTGTTTAGTTCTGGATGGGAATCAGCTGGCCTACGTCTTAGTGACCTTTCATTCATTAATAATTTATGTTATGATAAACCCATAGATGCTTTCAACAGCGCCGTAAAAAGGATAGGGGTAGTAAAATGATAGAGGCTTGGGCCTATTTTTTGTTTATAGTAGGCATAACATGTACATGTTATGTAACACGTATGTGTTATGCTTTGGTGATTCCCAAGCCAAACAAATTAAAACATGAGCGCGTTTTAACAAAACGTGTACGCATTTTACTTTTTTCAGATTCTTATCTGCTTTTTGGCCCCCCAACTTCGTGCACTTACCCATCTATAGTTTTATCCCATTTTATTTTATATATCTATTTTTCAAAACACTATGAAAACATTCAGATAATCACATAATACAAAAAAATCAAATTTGAGCAAAATACAAAATCGGGACTGTTATAGTTTTCTTGGATAGATTGTTACTATATACATGTTTTTTGTCACAATGATTTAATAGTTAGTATATGTCTACTTTACACACATGTGTTCATGCGGTACCTTGAGCTTGATGTAAGGCATTCATGATTATTGCATGATTATAGGATTCAACTTAGTTCCTTACACTAGTCTTTTGGGGACTTCCCTCCATGCTATATAGGTTTGTTTGTTTCATTATATGCTATGTTACACCTTCCTCCCGATGTTTGATTATATATACAATATTTATTTTTACTTTTTGGGTTATAAGGACTAACACATGTGTCTTGTGCAAAGATCTAGCCTATCTTGTTATTTTTCTTATTTTTATTCTTATGTTATATCTCGTGTGCCATATACTACCATCACCAATAATTTATATGTATTGCTTCCTTAATTTTTATTACATGATTGGATTTATTGTATTGAATGATTACAATACATTTTTGTTTCCTTGATACTGACCTAAGTGTCTTACGTTTATTATGAAATCATAGGTATCCCATATTTTTGGCTCCATGCCTACATTGTTTTTATGTACTTTATTTATTTCATGTGGCCCATTTTTTCTCCTAATATGATTGTTTTGTGACACCTTGGGTGTCCCCTATTTTTGGCTTTATGCCTACATATGAATTTTTTTATACACAGTATGGCTCACTTGACTTTTCACTACTATTTATTCTAATATGTGTGTGGATAATGTGAGTTTCTATAATTTTCCCACTATGGATTATGACAAAATTCACATTGTTCTCTTTTGTTACTATTTTCTTTACACATGAAATCATGTTTGTTGTTTGTTACATGTTTATTTTTCTCCACTCCATGGTCATCATCATGTGCAACCCATTTTATAAGCACAAGTTCTCAAAGGTGGCCACCATTCTAGAATTCTATGTGAGCATGTATAAATTATCATATATGGTATATGGGTACACATATATTATTTTGATCCGTGTTCTCAGAATATCAACTTCTTTATCACATGTGACTCAAAAGCGGAGGCCTTCATCAAAGTTATTTATATAGTTAAAAACAGTTACTGAGAATAGTATAATATAATTTTTCAGGGTTTATATCCTCATAAAAGGTCACACATAGGAAATTCTATGATAATTCAAACAAGGTCAAAATCATACAATACAATTAGGACCATGGTACAGTCTCGTCCATTTTTCTATGTTATCGATGGAGGGTATTTTCACTCAATTTTCATATTGTATCAACAATTTATAGGATTTTCACATAGTTATAGATACATATGAAACAATTTAAATAGAATTACATAAGGCATGGGTAATTCATTCCTTCTTCATGAAATTGTTCATATTCGGTTGTAAAATAATGGTTTGGAAGCATGGACCTCCTTCTCCCCTTCAAATTTTAAAATTATAAATGATCATTTTCAGTTACAATAGAACCTAAAGGGGGCATGACAATGTTCATTCCTTCAAGGTCTAATTTTTCAAGTTGTTAATAATTGGGCCTAGATCCATCTATAATGGTGAGGTCCATGTGTTTAGTGGAAAGATTCAAAGAGGATAGGTTCTTTGTATACTAATATTTCCACTTCTCTCACCAAATTCCCAAATGGAGAAGGTGCCAAAGCAGCTAAGTTCTTTGTTTTTATATCTTTTTCTCTACAAATTTCCAAAAATGGAGGAATTTTGACACCTTTTCTCACAATCTCCAATACTCAATACTCAAGCATCTCCTTTGACACAACATGACACTCACCCCAAATCTTATGGAAGTTTAGTAACAACTCCAAATCTCCATGGTAGGATACAAAATGGGAGCTCCTCACTCTACAACATGAAAAGGTGTATTCCTTCCAATTTTTTCATCACTTTACTTACAGTTTTACAAATTTCAAAGTTACATGTATTATCTATATTATTAGATAAATTTTATTTTCTATCATATATGTTGAATACATTATGTGTCAGTAAGTTTCATCATGGAGCATGCCAAAGAAAAACACACCATAGAACCATTTTCGAGTGAAGACAAAGTGATTTTTGTCACTCATGAATTATTTCCTTTAAGAAGGCAAATTTCAATTACACACTTGAGGGGCGGTAAATGTAGACACTAAAATTTGGTATCATATCCTTGTGGAATGCCAATTTTGATGCGTTCTCTTTCTAAGATAAATGCTCACATATCCAATCACCCCATCTCTCAATCTCTTCTACAACTTTATTATCTTTACAATCTTCTCTATCATCAAATCTTAGAAAATTATTTTATCAAAGTATATTTAAAACTCTTATATTCATGACGCAATTTCAAGCTTTTATTTTCATCTCTCTAGTTTGAAAACATAAGGAAGGGTCGGGATGTCGAGTCAAGCCTTGGCTGACCTATATGATCTCACCCTTCACATTCAATGACTTGGATTTCAATTTTAAAATGTTATTTAGGTCAATTCATCTTGTTATGGTCGGACTTTTACTACAAAAGGATATAAAACAAGTTAATGTCAATTTATAACTCACCTAAGCACTCTTATGATCTCTTATTTCAAATATCATTTAAAAATCACTCAAAGTGTTCCTAATTCTTCCCATATTAGTTTTTCATCATCTATAGAAATCAGTACTACAATTATGAAGCACTCAATCAGGTGAAAGAGTTGAGCATCCTCCATTTCCAAGCATGAAAAGGATATAGATACATGTTTTAGTAAGATTAATTTCTCTTTAAACATTACAAGGGTTTCAAGTAATAAAGGGTGTCATCACATATATGAGGTATACCACATCTCACTACTAATGTTTTGGTTATATTATATACTATGTAGTTAGTATGTTATCTTGGTGTCGAGAGACACAAGGTCACTCCTTAGTGGGCTTATTAGTTATTTGTAATTGCACAAGTAACTATAAGAACCACATGAGGTTTGATCTTGCAACAAGGGCATGTGGTGAAACACTTATATTTTTTCAACAACTTGGAGTCTATTTGTCAAGGGCATTCAAGAATCACCATACACACATGTATTTTCATTTTTTTAATTCTTTGATGAAGGTTTCTACAAGTTTTTAGAGTTTCCATTTTTTTGTTAGTGATTACGAGTCATTCTAAAGCTATGCGAGAAAGACATACGTATATGAAGATAATTACTAGACAAATGAAGGACATATAAAGTTGCAAGTGAATATTATCAAATGCTCTAAGACCATATATTTCTAGGTTTGGACTGGACATAAGTTTCACTGTCCTTCCCCTATTGAGTTTGCAGCTCCATAACTTTCACTTAAACATCTACGAGCTTCTTGTTCATTATGTTCCACTATCCTATACATCCAAATCATCTTTGACTTACCCTAAATAAATAATTCTATCTTTCCTCTTATGTATTTGAGAAATTACTCATTGTTTATTAACCATTTCAATCACTACAAACTTGAATGTGTTATTCTAATCGTGAATGGTTAATGTTAGAATTTAATTAATTTGACTATTCTACCTATTTGCAAACCATTCCATCATTCTTATTAATGGTATATCAATACACCTATTAGAGAGTTTAATCGGGGTGAAGACAACAGGTCATGATTTTGAATTTTAAAAATATTTTAATGTTTTTTTTTCTTATTAGATTATTCTATTTTTACATTTTATAATATTTGTAGTAAAATAAAGAGCAAAGAAATATTTATCCTTTGACATGGTTAGGAGGGTCAGAAGGGAATCTATAAGTGGTGCCATTTTGGGCCTTAAAATTATATTATATGTAATAGGTACCTTAACAATAGTATCATGAAATTCATTGGTAACAAGAGGAGCAAAATAAAATGTATCATTGTCAATAAAATCAATAATATCAAATGAAATTGTAACATGTTCAATGGGATAAGAGAAATAGGTTCATGACTAGAATTAGCATCAATAAGATCTTGTATATTATGAAAAAGCTTAAACCATTGATTATTTGAATATCAAAGACACCCATGAAATTCATAATAGGAATGTGAATCAAAATATTTACTTTGAGGATTTACTTTATCAACCTCAACATATATATGGAGAGATACAAGGTTACACTCTTGAAAAATTTTAAGGATCACTTGGGATGAGAAAGGAAAAATTTTGAATTTACCCTCAAAGTAGCTTATAATTAAAACTTTATTAGTTAATATATGAAATTAATAGGAATTCAAGAATCAATCTTATTTCTTGGATAAGTATATGAATATGTGTTAGGAAACTTAGACACATACTTAAGCTTGTTCAAAGTAATATATGTAAAATCCATATGCATTGTAACATGTTGAGGAGGAATATGGATTGCCACCAAATATATAGACATTATAGATCTATAAATAGAATTAATACCCATTATAGATGAAATATCCTCAATGGGAAAACTAGAGGTGCAAGAATATAGCATCATGAACTAGGGGTCTAACACCACATGTTCAATCAAGAGATGCAACATCAAGAGTGTCATGTAAATCATTTGTAACTTGAATAGAATAAGAAAGT